>OY829914.1:213585219-214087463 GCA_963691935.1 Nephrotoma guestfalica | reverse complement strand
CGACATGTTTAAAATCAACTGCGGTCGAAATGGTATATCGTACAAAACAACCAGTTTTTTTGCAAATTTGTCCGTGTTTTGGCAGTTTTGTTTTCGATTTTTTTTGTAAATCATTATGTTTCTACAAGGATTTGATTTCAAAACTCAGGTAATTATGGAAATAATTGTGTTTTATTAATTTTGCCCGACGAATCGTATCACATGATCACTTAATCATTAGCAGAATAGCTAATTAGTCAATCAAAACTATGCAATGGTACAAACAACAGGAAATAGTCCCCATAGGTGGTACACCAATATCAACATTAGTAAATTCACTCTCTGTGGAGACTGGTCCTATGGATTCTGGGGAGAGCCATCTATTGCATTATCAGGGAAAATCAAATCCATTCCAGAGAAGACGAAATTTACAAAGATCACCGATAAAGAAAAATAGAAGCAAATCGGTAGCTGACCAAGCCGAAACTTTTTCTAACGCTATACCTAGACAAACATTCCACGAAATAAGTGATGCCACCGGAAATTTTACTTTGCAAATAGCCGAATCTAGTAAAACAACTATTGACCTAGAAAAGGAGAATATGAATCTCTTGGCGAGACCAGAGCACATGGAGCAATTATTTGCCAAGCTAAGCGAAGAAATTGAGTATCTAAAGCAAGAAAATGAAAACCTAAAAATGAATCGGGATTCAAATGAATATTGCGATATATAAAGCATTGAACCAGACAAACTCATCTATTTTACTGATGAAGATGAATTATAAAGAGAGACGGATTGGAACCTAAAGAAGAACGGTCCAGGAAGAGTAAGAAATGAAAAGCTGAATCGTCACCTGAGGCTGAGCAATTAAATGGTAGGGGACAATCTAGTCCAGATTCAAACGATGCTTTACCCAAAGCCAATCAACCAAAACTTAGTAAATTTACCTTATCACCACCACCAATAAATATTGTGGGTGTAACCAGTTACCCAGAAATTCAGTCATTGATGAAATCGGTTACTGACACAGGCTAAAGGGTAACAGCGTTAAATAATGATGTTTGGAAAATTAATACTCTGGACTCAGTTACTTATAGAACCTTTTCTATGAAATTGAATGCTGAATTCTGATGATCTGAAAGCCATCTAGTTAAACCTTCGGTTGTTAAAATACGGAATTATAACTTATATCACTCCATTCATCCAGCGGAAAGAGCAAGAGGTGGTTCGGCACTACTAATAAAAGAAAATATAAAACACCATTCAGAATCAAATATCGAAGAAGTTTAAGGGAAGACTACCTTAAACTATTTAAACCGCTTGGACGTGATTTTATTATTGGAGGTGACTTTAATTCGAAAAACACATATTGAGGATCGAGACATACGACGTCAAAAAGTAAAGAATTGCTTCAAGCAGGGCAAACATCAAAATGTGGATTTTACTCTGGTGGTTCCTCAACATACTGGCCCAGTGACTGAACGAAGATACCTAACTTAAGAGACTTTTGTGTAACAAGAGGTATATCCCAGAACTACATTCACATTGAAGACAGTAATTCTCTAGAATCGGATCATTCCCCGGTTATCATGGCAGTCAGTGAAATGGTGACTCAGAGGGAGAGTGCACCCAAATTAACAAATTCAAAAACAAACTGGGATCTCTTTCGTGAGGTATTGGAGGAAAAAATCAATCTTCAGATACCGATAAGAAGTACCCACCAGTTGGAAGATGAATTAGAACAACTTAATGAAGCAATTCACTATGGTGCTTTGGCAAGTACCCCCATTATACAAAATAAGAAGAAGTTTAACATATCCTACCTAATGGAAGTTAGAGAGTCGGTAAGGCAAAAACGACAGGCACGTAAAACCTGGCAAATAACTAGAACACCAGAGAACAAAACAATTCTTAACAATTTAGGTAATAGTCTCAAATCTCTTGTTAAAGAATTTTAAAATACATCGATCAAAAGATATCAAGTTAGCCTAACCGATGAAAAAAGTTCTGATTATTCTCTGTAGAAGACGACGAAGAGACTCAAAAGACCTGAAATGCAAGTGCCTCCACTTAAAATGGAGGATGGAACTTGATCAAGAGGTCCTAAAGTGAAGGCTGATCTGTTTGCGGAGTATGTCGAGGATACCTTCCAACCACTACCAAGGCAAACGGCCAATGAAAATTTAATGTCAATCCAAAAACTAGATGATTTTGATGTACGCCCAGTAACTCTCAAAGAATTAAAAGAAGAAGTGAAAAGCAACATGAACGTTAAAAAAGCCCCAGGATATGACTTGATTACTTGCCAAATAACCAAGGCTCTACCAGAGCAAATATTTTAAAAGTCATAATACATAATCAATGCAAGGTTTCGGTTAAAATATGTTCCGAGGCTATGGAAAGTAGCAGAAGTAATCATGATAGCAAAACCTGATAAACCACCTAACGATAAAAAATCATGCAGCCCAATTTCATTGCTGCCAATTATGTCAAAACTCTTTGAAAAATTATTACTAAAAAGACTTAAACCAATAATTGAGAACCGACAACTAGTACCTCCACAACAATTTGGATTCAGTGAAAAGCACTCCACAATTGAACAGGTGCATAGGATCATCAACGTTATTGAAAGAACGTTAGAACGCAAAAAAGTATGCTCCAGCATATTTCTGGGCGTCGCCCAAGCATTCGATAAAGTTTGGCGCAGTGGACTGGAATTTAAGCTGCACATAGATTTTCCGAGGCAATTCTATGCCATACTAAGATCTTATTTATCCAATAGACATTTTCGTGTGAAATATTCACAGGGAATTACAGATGGAATACTTTAAAGATGAAATATAATAGCACGCCGCCAAACACGAAATAAGGCACCAGGAACATGGAAACATCTATATTCGTCATATGATAGATAACCCTGTCGTTAAAAGAAGACTTCAAAGAACGAGGCCACTTGACCTAGTAAACATACCAAATTGAAATTATATTTTAATAATATTTTTGGTTCCACCCCAACAAATCAGAATTGTTTAAGAAATGTAAAATTTGTAAAAATTTGAAAGATGAATTGCTATGTGAGATCAGTCTCAGTTGTAATTAATAAAGAAAAAAAATATCTTTGGAAACTTGGAACCAACTACAATAAATTTCCGAAATATTCGAATTATTATAGCAATTCAATTTAATTGAAATAAATTATTCACCTCATGACAATAATCCGTCAAAATGTACTCCATATCAACAAAATTTTCTTTCTTTGAATGGCCAAATTGCCATAAGAGAATCGTATGGTAACCAATAAAATCATCAATATGATAAGGTGGTTTACGATCGAGCGAACGGGTGTAACGAATAACTGGTCTTACGATTAACTGGTCTTACGAATAATTATTGGTACGGTCTTATAATTAAGCGCTTATACGGTGATGTGGGTACACGGTTAAATAATCAAGATGATGCGATCTACGATTAAATGTTTACGACGATATGGTCGGATACCGAGAAAATTATGTATTACAAGCGGGGTATTTGCATTTTAAGTAAAAAATATTTCAAATTTATTTCTACAAGGTTATCCAATTCAAGCTTGATAAAGTAACCTTAAAAAGAGAGTTTGAGGATTGTTTGCGTAAACACGATCTTTCGCGTAGCCCCACAAAAAGAAATCCAAAGGCGTTAAATCACAGGATCTTGGAGGCCAATTGACATCAGCCAATCGCGAAATCAAACGTCCAGGAAATTTCTCTTGCAAAAGATCTCGATTTGCTCGTGTTACGTGACTGGTTGCTCCATCCTGCTGGAACCACATATCGTCAAGATCATAATCTTCGATTTTCGTAAAAAAAATAATCGGTTAACATGCGGCCATAGCGCTCAGAATTGACGGTAACGGTTCGTCCATGGTTGTTCTCAAAAAAATACGGCCCAATCACACCACCAGACCACAATGCGCACCAAACAGTGACTTTTTCCGGGTGTAATGGCTTCTCTACAATCAATTGTGGATTTTCTGAGCCCCAAATTCTACAGTTTTGCTTATTAACGTATCCACCAAGCGAAAAATGAGCTTCATCACTGAAGAAAATTTTGTTCGAAAAATCAGCATCGACGGCCTGTTTTTCCAACACCCAATTTGCGTATGTTCTTCGTTGTCCATGGTCAGCAGGCTTTAGCTCTTGTGTCAAATGGACTTTATACGGATGAAGATGCAAATCCAGATGCAAAATGCGCCATAATGAGCCATAAGATAGGCCTAAATGTTGAGCTCGACGAGGAATTGACAAATTTGGATCTTCTTCCACACTTTCAGCTACAGAAGCGATATTTTCAGCATTGCGAATGTTTCGATGATGCACAGACCTTACAATATCAGTAACAGATCCAGTTTGTTCAAATTTATTCACTGTATTCAATATGGTTTGCTTTGTAGGACGATTATGACGACCATAATCTGCTCGTAAAGCGCGAAATGTGGATACGGCAGAATCATTATTTTTATAATAAGATTTAATAATTTTAACGCGTTGGTCGATTGTTAAATGCTCCATATTCTTAAATGGCAGAATGTCAACTAAATAAATGACAGCGTACTTGACGTTTATCTTTGACAGATGTCGGTATACAGATTTCTACTTTATCAACCTCGAATTGGATAACCCGTTACATGCCTAATTTAATCGTAAGTCGTTTCGAGATATCTAATTATTTCGAAAATAAACAAAATGTTTAAGATCTGAGGTACAAATATTTCGTTTGCAAAATCAGTAAGACTAACCATTAGGAACATTTGACAAAAAACCATTAAAACATAACATTGATGACCATTGTATATTGGAAGTTCTGCTTTTCCACTGGAAGTAAAACATATTTATAATTCAAATGTAGATTGAAGCGTAATGCAAGCGCGGTAATTTTACTAAAAATAAAAAATGTTTACAATTCAATTGTAGATTAAAACGGAACGACGCAATTTCGTAGCCCAATATGAAGAACGTTTCGCGATCTCCAGTTGTTTCGAAAATGGTTAAACGTTTTAAGATCTTAAAGAAGCAGGTTTTTGTTTAAAAAATTGGTAAGGCTAACCTCAGGAAAATTTGAAGAAAAAAACGTGGAATAATTTTACCAACAAAATTGAAATGATTTTGATGTACGACAAGGCGAAATATTGAGCAACATATGTAGTAGAAGCACCTTATTTCCACTGAAAGTAAAACATGTTTTGAATTAAAATGTAGAATATAACAAAACTTCGCAATATCGTAGCTAAATTTAACCAAAAGTTTTAACCAGTTGGGTAATTGAGCAAAATTTTGGTAATGCAATATATCGAAAATGTACTGAATGGCCTGTCGCTCAAGATTAACTTGCTTTGTCACTGATGTCACTACCTATGGTTATTTGATGGACCACAATGTTGGTTAACTGGCGCATAACCGTAGAGAAATTGTGAAGGGGATGCAGTGTGTAATTTAGCAAAATTTCGCTAATTCAATATGTCCAAAATGCATTGAATGGCCTGTCGTTCAAGAATAACTTGTTTGGCATTGATGACACTATGATTATTTGATACGTTATAATGTTGGTACACTGCGGCCTAATTGTGAAGAAATTCTGATGGGGATGCGGAGGTGTAATTTAACAAAATGTCGCTTATTCAATATATTGAAAACGCATTGAATGCCCTGTTGCTCAAGATTAACGTGCCTTGTAATTTATGCCACTATGGTTATTTGGTGGGCCATAATGTTGGTCAACTTTGGCTTAATCGTGGAGAAATACTGAACGAGTTGCAGGGGTGTAATTTAGCAAAATTTCGCTAATTCAATTTATCGAAACTGCATTGAATTGCTTGTCGCTCAAGATTAACGTGCTTTGTCATTGATGGCACTATGGTTATTTGATTGACCATAACGTTTGTCGACTTCGGCAAAATCGTGGAGAAATTCTGAAGGGGATGCAGATGTATAATTCAGCAAAATTTCTCTAATTCAATATATCGAAACTGCATTGAATGGCCTGTCATTCAAGATTAACTTGCTTTGTCTTTGGTGTCACTATTGTTATTTGCTCGGATGTTATCAAATAACCATATAGGGTCATTAATGACAATGCACGTTAAGCTCGTCGACTGGCCATTTAATGTTATTTTAATATATTTAAATAACATGCTATGCCAAATTATAGAATTATTTGTTATAATATTTGTTACATTATAACCTATCAGATAGTTTAAAGTTGTTCCTTCTTTTCTCTAAGAATTTTAATATTACAAAAATTTCAAATAATTCTTAACCACATAAACGGGCGGAAAAAATAATTTTTTCCACTTCCAATTCATTTCACATTAAATTTAATTTTTTATCACATCGGACATCGACCAGACACAATTTTAGCAAAATATTATACATTGGTAACCCTCCTACAACACGGTATCTTGCAGCACGGTTTCACTGTTACACAATATAAAAATCGCGGAAAATCTCCTAGACAACACGGTTTTACTGTTCACTAAACTATGTCTGGAGAAAATAATAAAACACGTTTTAAGCGAAAGTTTATTTCAATACCTACGAAAATACAAATTTCAGATCGCCTGTTAAACGGAGAAAAAGCATCACACGTTGCAAAAACATTAAATTTAAATGAGTCAACAGTTCGCACCATTAAAAAAATGAAATGGAAATTAGAAGTACTGTTGTTGCAGGATTATACTGGCATTTCGAAGACACTCTCTACAACCTTTCATTTTCTTGTACCTTACTCTACAACCTCCACCTTACCTTCTCTACAACCTCTACAACTTTAGGGACACCTTGTAGCTGTGCGTTGAGTAACTTATGCTATAAGAAAGAAATGTGCAGTTGTTGGTCCGCGGGAGTTATTTTACTTTACTCCTACCGTTCGGGTCTAGCCGATGAGCTTTCCCCTATCCGCCACCTGGGGACACGCCCGATGGGGGTAACAAGTTGCCTCACGGGTTAATAATCAATAATTATTAATTAGTTAGTAACGCACACCGTTCCAACTCACTTTCACGTCACTAGCATAATTATCCCACAATACGCGTCTTTCATATGGAGAGCCCGTTTCTAACGGGATCCATTTCACTCAACAGAAAGCTCGTTTATAAAGTTCCAATTCACACTGGAGAGCCCGTTCATAGGGATTCTCGATCATTCCGAAGTGACGTGAAGAGTACACATGTTACGTTGCACTCGGTGTGGTAATTAGTAATTAATAATTAGCAATTAGTAATTAGTAAGTAGTAATCAATAATTAGTAACTATCAATTAGTATTTAGTAATTAGTAAATAGCAATTAGTAATCAGCAATCGGTAATTGGTGATTAATAACAGGTAATTAGGAATTAGCAATTAGTAATAGGTAATTAGCAATTAATAGTTAATAATTAAAAATAAATAATTAGTAATTATCAATTAGTAATTTGCAATTAGTAACTAATAGTTAGTGGGTAGTGATCAGTAATTAGTAATTAATAATTAGAGCCTAGTAATTAATGATTAGTAATTAAAGATTAGTAAGTAGTAATTAATAATTAGTAATTAATAATTAATAATTAGTAACTAGAAATTAGTATTTAGTAATTAGTAATAAGTGATTAGTAATTAATAATTAATAATTAGTAACTAGCAATTAGTGTTTAGTAACTAGTTTTTAGTAATTAGTAATCGTTAATTAGCAATTAGTAATTAGTAATTAATAAATAGCAATAAGTAATTGGTAATTAATAATCAGTAATTAGTAATTAGCAATTTGTAATAGGTAATTAATAATTAGAATTTAGCAATTAATAATTAGTCATTAGTAATTAATAATTAGCAATTAGTAATTAAATAAGTATTAACTAATAATTAGTAATTAGTAATTATAATTATAAATTACTATTTAATAATTTGTAATAATTAATGTCATCTCTAGAATTAAGTGTTATTGGCCATTAAACACCCACAAGACCCGGTTTACACTTTTTATCTTATTATTTCCATTTACACTAAAAAAAATCCCCAATGGTCGCAGAGATATGCCGCGGATTAGATTAGATTTTATTTAGTAAAAATTATGACAATTTCAATCCTGCCACAATTTTTTTATGTAGTTCTACACTTTTGGTTAAATTGTGTATCTCCATTTTGGTTTTTTGTTAATTTGTGTATCTACACTTTTGATGAATGTTGAAAACTTCACTCCGGTGATCGATCGAAGGAAAAAGTTTTGTGGATGTGGGTAATAAGCACATATTAGTGGAACAAGAACTTGGTGAAGCAGATTTAGTATAGAAATGGCATCACAAACCCAAGCAAATCAAACCGATTTCAGCTCTGACGAAGATGGTGGTGTTAATAATTTTACACTAAAAATATTACAAGAAGGTTAGGGCTTAGCCAAAAAGTTGGAATCGTTTTTCGTGAATAAAGACCCGTCCACTGAAAGAAGACGAAAATTTAAAAGGGAACTACAAGAATGCTTATCACCATATCATCAAATTTAGAACGGCCTTATATAGACACAGAAACAAAGCAATATTTTAGATTTTTTAAAGATTGCAGAAGGTGCGCAAAATCTAAATGATGCTGAAAAAACGATGCAGAGAAATGCTGAAAAAAATTCAGAAAGTTAAAATGATATAGTCCAACCAAATAAACGTTCCTGTTTAATTCTACTGAGCAACGAAGATGAAGAAAATTATTAAATAAAAAAATTAATTAATTATTAATTGAAATTATTATTTCATTGTCGTATTAATGTAAAAAAAGATTTGATTTGTATTTGCGAAAAATAAAGTTGCTTATATGAAATTGTAAACATTTTTTTTAATGGGTTTTAGAACCTTACCCCCTTTTGTACTGGCTTCTAGTCACTTATAGCACTGTTTCACATAACACGTCATATTATAGGAACCTATCTACCGTGTTATAGGAGGGATACCTGTAATTGATTAGTATTTCTTGCTCATATGTTTTGTTAGGTGAATTTATCAATCAACGGATCGGAATTGATTACTTTCGCCTGAAAAATCTAAGACATTATCTACTTCGACTAACTTTAATAAGGTATCGCGAGATATCTTCTGATCGACCGAATTTAGTTGTGCGAATTTTCAAAATCAAACTCGACTCTGAGTGAAGATATCAACGTAACATAAAATTTTTGGAACATCAATTGCACATCATTGAGTTTCAAAGCAAAGCGTTCCACACCAACACATTCTGTTAACCTTAACAGCCGACGACAAAACTCACAACAGCTCCAATAATCGACCAGTTTATCAATGCTGAGATTCCATTAGACTGCTATACTAAAAATTATGTTCAAATTGGTGAAATATAACTCATGTGGTCTTAGATATCCAAACTGTCAATGCTCAAAATAATTTCCAAAATACTTGTGTATGTGAAACTGGCCCGAAAAGCAGCCCGAAAAATAATTGTGTCTTTGCTTAATCCGTAATAATTTCGGGCTGGCCTGAAAAATTTAGAAAATCTGCATTACCTTTAATTCTTATCCCGAATTTTTTTTACATCAGCATACTACAACAAAATTTAATTTTACAAGCCAACACTAAAAAATATGTAGAATAAAATTTAATAAAAATATTTTTATGTAAATGAAAAGCAACTTTACTGACAATTTGAAAAATTATTATGCGTTCACAATACAAATATAATGATATTACGTAAGATTCTGAAATAAAAGTACCAAAACATTTTTATATGTGGCGGTTTTCACAGTAATTGCCTGAAACTTCAGTCACTGTCACGAATTAGTGTAGGCGATTTCGAATCCAAACAATGTAGCCCCAATTCTGTACGAGGTGGAAAGAAGGTTCGTGTCAGCCTCAGTATGTAACGATTTCAACAAAAAAATTACTAAGAAATTTTCTTCTGTGGCGATTGTCACAGGGATTGCCTGAGACTTCGGCTGCACCATCGAGAAATGGTGTAGGCTATCTGAAACCAAATAATCGAGCCGTTTTTCTGTACGAGGTGGAAAGAAGGTTCGTGCTAGTCTCAGTATGTAACGATTTTCAACAGAAAAACTACTAAGACATTTTCTTCTGTGGCGATTGTCACAGAGATTGCCTGAGATTTCGGTTACCATCGAGAATTAGTGTAGGCCATCTAGAATCTACACAATGTAGCTCCATTTCTGTACGAGGTGGAAAGTTGGTTCGTTTTCGTTCTTGTGATAGTTAAGATTATAACGGTATAACAGTATATTATAAATTTGTGAAGAGTACATATTCGTAGAGTATTGTATTGACTTAATCCGTGAATTATTAAGATCGTTCGTTATATTGATGTAATTCAGTGTCAATTTTGAAACTAATGTTATTCAGTTTAAACAACCTTTTGTATCAGAATGAAGCGCACTATTCGGCATAATCACAAAAAGAAACGAATCCTTGTTACTCCCGAATCGTTGATAAATGCATTGAGCTCAATAGACGAATTAAAGAAACTAGACTTAATAGTATCTTCATGAGATACACCACAAATGAGAGAAATGTGTGATCAAATTGGAGCAAAAAATAAAAATTTAATTTTAATTTATGATATTTGGAGAAGAAAAATTAAAAATTATGGTGATCTCGCTAGTGTTTCGTCAAGAATCGAACAGCCAAGTAATCAAAACGACACCACCTACTATCCCATTAATAATGAATGCAATAAAAACATGCACGTATTTTAAAAATACCTGCTGCCTTGATTCTTTATTGCAATCACTGGCATTGGGATAATTAAAGTTACATTTAAATGATGACCCGATAAAATTGAGTACTTTTTTACAAAACAACTGCAGAATAAAAAAGCTTATCGGAGAACTGACCATGTTTATAAAATTTGGAAAGAAATTTTAATCGAAATTTATGGAATAACCAACGATTGCTACAGCAGTATATTGGACATAGCCGGTAATGTTCTGAAAAATTTACCAAGTCTTATAGTGACGTTAAAATGCAAGAAGTGTGTCGCTATATGTACAGAAGAACGATCGCTTATATTAATAGATATGTTTAAATTGAGTTCTTTAGGGTTATCAAAACTAAGCAGTTCCCGTCAACAAATACCAATAAAAGGTTGTTTAAATTGTAGGAATAAAATGATAGTGAATAACTGTGAATTTCAGGATCTCATTTGCATTTATTCCGAGCGTACTACGGCAAATCAAATAAAGGCCACCTTACGTGATGTAGAGCCTATAATTTTAATTAACCAGGTTTCTTACGAACTCGTCTCTATCATTAGCTATCAACAAATGGGAAATGGACACTTTGTTAGTTATGATGAAATACGACGATCTTAATCCAATTGTATCTTCAATAAGAAATATTATTGTACAATAAATTGATCCGCACTTGATTATTTATGTAAAACAGAGTTAAACTTGATTAAAAGAAATTAATAAAATTCGGTTCTATGTTAAAACTTAAAAACTTCGTTTTTTATCCGACATCAATACATAATGAGTAAGGTAGGATTCTCCTTTCTGCCTACTGTGCAATGCAACAAGTTTTAGGTTCCAGGTGAACTTCGCACTATCTCAAGTAATTGCTGCCAATACCGCAACAGAAGAAAATTTATAAGTTAATTTTTTGTTGAAAATCGTTACATACTAAGACCGGCACGAACCATTTTTCCACCTCGTACAGAAATGGGGCTCCGTCATTTGTGTTCGAGATGGCCTACACTATTTCTCGATGGTAGCCGAAGTCCCAGGCAATCTCTGTGACAACTGGTACAAAGAAACATAGTAAATTTTCAGGTGAAAATCGTTACATACTGAGACTGGCACGAACCTTCTTTCCACCTCGTACAGAATTGGGGCTACATTATATAAATTCCAGAAAGCCTACACTATTTCTCGATGGTAGCCGAAGTCTCAGGCAATCCCTGTGACAACCGCCACAAAAGAAAATTGTTTAGTAAATTTTTTGTTGAAATCGTTACATACTGAGACTGACACAAACCTTCTTTCCACCTTGTACAGCAATAGGGCTTCATTGTATGGATTCCAGATGGCCTACACTAATTCTCGTTGGTAGCCGAAGTCTCAGGCAATCCCTGTGACAATCGCCACAGGAGAAAATTTCTTAGAAAATTTTCTGTTGAAAATCGTTACATACTGAGACTGGCACGAACCTTCTTTCCTTCTTGTACAGCAATAGGGCTTCATTGTATGGATTCCAGATGGCCTACACTAATTCTCGTTGGTAGCCGAAGTCTCAGGCAATCCCTGTGACAATCTCCACAGGAGAAAATTTCTTAGTAAATTTTCTGTTGAAAATCGGTACATACTGAGACATACACGAACCTTCTTTCCACCTCGTACAGAAATGGGTTTAAATTATTTAGATTCCAGATGGCCTACACTAATTCTCGATGGTAGCCGAAGTCTCAGGCAAACCCTGTGCCCCAAAAGAAAATTACCTAGCAATTTTTTTTGTTGAAATCGTTACATACTGAGACTGACACAAACCTTCTTTCCATCTCGTACAGCAATAAGGCAACATTGTGTAGATTCCAAATGGCCTACACGATTTATTGATGGTAACCGAAGTCTCAGGCAATCTCTGTAGCAACTGCTACAGAAGAAAATTTTGTAGTGAATTTTCTGTTGGAAATCGTTACATACTGAGACTGGCACGATCCTTCTTTCCTCCTCGTACAGAAAAGGGGCTCCATTATTTGGGTTTCAGATGGCCAACCCTATTTCTCGATGGTAGCCGAGGTCTCAGGCAATCCCTGTGACAACCGCCACAGATGAAAATTTCTTAGTAAATTTTCTGTTGGAAACCCGTTATATACTGAAACTGGTACGAACCTTCTTTCCACCTCGTACAGAAATGGAGCTCCACAATTTCGGTCTCAAAAGGCTTTAACTGTTTCTCGATGGTAGCCGAAGTCTCAGACAATCAGAGCTACATTATTTGGGATCCAGATGGACTTTTCTGTTGAAAATCGTTACATACTGAGACTGGTATGAACCTTCTTTCCACCTCGTACAGAAATAAGGCTCGTCTATTTGGTTCCAGATAGCCTACACTATTTTCTTCTGTTGGCTTGTAAAATTTAATTTTGTTGTAGTATGCTGATGTAAAAAAAAATTCGGGATAAGAATTAAAGAATTCGGGCCAGCCCGAATTTGCTACATATTAAGCAATCACACATTTTGTCACCCTTTGAAATGTCAATAGTTATCTATCTTATTGACATAGCGTTGATGAGCAGCTTTTGGAAATAGGTGAACATGAAGATAATCGATTCATTCCATATATTCGTTACTTATTACTGAATTACCACGTACCCATCAATATTTAATGAATTCGATTAGTGAGGTCGATCTACAAATCTAAACTTAATTAGTTTTTCAACTTTATCTATTACCGTTATGTTATGTCATCGCTTACATGTTGTCATGAACAATGAAATGAGCGTTTAGACAACGCAGCTATATTATTTTACGTTGCTCGACATTTTCTCTTTCTGCCGTCCAGTATTTCCAATATGATCAAGTAAAATTTCATAAAAAATATATTTGGTTAGTTTTACAGTAAAACACACATATTACTCTTCAAATTTGCCATTATATTTTTATTATACTATGAAAGTAGAGTATGCTGGTATGTACTGTAACAAAAAAGAAACAAACGAAAACAATAAACAAATCCTACCCATTTATTTTTTTTTTGTTTGAAAGTAACTCTCTCTCTCTCTTTGTTGAGAGATGCATGATTTATATTTAATGAAACGGAATGCAAAATATCTCAAAACGGACGTATTATGTGCATGTGTACTCGTACATACTATTTGAAAAAAATTTGAGTTTACGATCGAGTATTCCTTCTTAGTCAGATAAATCAAAATAAAAACGTGAACATGAAAAAGAAGATGATCTAGTTAGGCGTGTCTAGCAATGTTAAATATATTTTTTTTGGTGTGCCAAATGAAATGTAAATAAAATGAAAATAAAATGTTTGGAGGATTATAATACGGAAAAATTCAAGTATCTACCAATCAAGGAAAAGGATTCGCCTTGGATTTTAATGGTTGCAGTATAAAACAACTATTATACGAGTACGTATACATAATGTTTATTCCTATACCGATTCTGATTTGCCTAAATTAAATTGTTACTACTCGGATTTAATCGTCAGGACCGGGGTGTGTCTGAATAATTCTACCCATAATCCAATTTAGCGGTGGCGTCCTCGTGTAGTAAAACCAAAGAACCAATCTTATAGCTGTCGCATGAGGCACTGTGCCATTTATATCTTTTTTGAAGCTCATTTAAGTATTCCGTGTGCCAACGTTTACAAAACTCTTGGCACATGGCTTGTATCATCTGGTACCGAGAGAACCTATTTATATTTAGATCTAATAAAGATGGTTCAGGAAGCGATACGAGCGAGCAACCGATCAAAAAATGACCAGGTGATATTGCAGTGAAATCTGCTGGGTCATTTGAAACAGCGGTCAGTGGCCTTGAATTAGGGCAAACTTCGATTACCCGTTTTAGACGCCATTTTGCGCTTTTTATAGCGGACTCCCATAGTCCCCCGATGTGAGGCGATCGTGGTGGAATAGTGAGCCATTCAATTTGATTGTTCGCGCAAAACGATTTTGTTTCATTCTGAAAATTATGGGTTAGAAACAAATTTTGCAATTCTTTTAGTTCAGTACGGCTTCCAATAAGAGGAAGTGTTGTTGTTCAATAGAATTGGGCCAATTCTGGATTAGCACAAATTCAGCAACTATATTTTTCGGATGGCAATGAACATATCTGATAGATATATGCAATCAGAAGTGCCGACTTCGTTGGTTTCTAGAACACTTTTTGTCAGAAAATTGTTCATTCAACAATCGTTGTTGTTCAATGGAATTGGGCCAATTCTGGATTAGCACAAATTCAGCCACTATATTTTTGGGATGGCAATGAACATACCCGACAGGAATATACTATCTGAATTGCTTATGGCTTGGATTTTATAACATTTTATTTCTATTGCTTTATTTGTTGTTCAACACAAATATTATTGAACGATATATCTCCGTTTTTTTTAAATATAGTATCTTTCAGGGGCTGGCTTGGTTTTCCTCGATTTATGAATGAAAATTTATGAAAATTATATTTCTATCATAAGCACAAATTTCATCAGTTTAGCGGCCTATAGAAAGTTTTAAAACTAGGCTTAAATTATTTCTGGTTTTTTTCTAGAAATCGGGTTTTATTTAATCCGTCTTTTAGGCGATATTTGCATTTTCTTTTCCCGTTTTTTCGGCTCCTGGACTAGCACTATTTTTTCCCCGTGAGCACTAATTAGCACAAATTGGGCTTAATCGGTATGCAAAGTTTCATTTTGAAATTCGAAAGTTTCCCTGCTGCAGTTACCCACGTCTTAACAATTGCTTAATTTAGTCAATGTCCATTAAAATTATTGTTGTCGGGACACGGAGGCTAAATTTTTATGTTCAGGCGGTAAATTATTTTAGAACCTATTACAGCAGGATTACATAGAAAGATAACAAAATGTCTAGTCTTTCAGTAATTCTTAAATAAACAGAAAATAGGACTTACTTGACCTCGTTCTATCCAGTCCAAAGTTTCAGGATTAGAAAAAATAATTGAGGAGATTATGATAAGATCTATAACATCACGCAATAAATATGTTTAGATACCAAACGAGTAATGCAGGTCTGCGCAACAGCAAACGTAGCTAAGTACCAAAAAAGTAGTTTAATTCCTTAAGTAAAATTGAGCCCTATTATGATTGACAGAGTTTTAAAGATTTTCGGCAAACTTTTTTAATAACAGCACGTTAAAATCCCTGCTAGGCAAACACAAAATTGTGGATCGTTAACTAATATTTTTAAAACTAAGTAGTTGGTTATTCATGGATTACAATCAAATAGACCCGTTTCTAAATTACGATAGATTTGCAAGAAGTTTTTGATATGAGTATGGTCGAGATTAATTGATTCAACTTGCTGTTACCTTTGCTGCGCAAGAATGCGTTAATTTAAATTATGACTTGGGTCCTACAGAATGCGTGTATTATCAAATTTAATTCCATTTACGTTGAAATTTGCTTGTAAAGTTGCTGAAATTTTGGTATTGTCAATAAATGTACAGAAAGTACTTTCAAGCTGAATTCAGTACTCTGATCCTCATTAATTTAGTAGTGAGGGATAGCAATCTTTTTGGTAATAATATTTTGATTTAGTTTTAGTAATTTCGACTTAAAAATTTAGTTATCAGTTGCCGTTAATTTGAAAAGGTTCTGCTGTGAATTAAGGGGCAAATTTTCGTTTCTACACAATTTATGTAGTTTTTGATTATACGAGTAATTAGCGCCACCTATTTTTGAATTGCTCTTAACAAAAACACATTTAGATAAATCTACAGCCAGCCCGCACTCAACCACACTACAGGCATACGAATGGAAATTGCCTTTTGTTTGAAAATGTACGGGTAAATAAATAATACAAATATGTAGGTATTTGATATTTTATTCTTATAAATATTTAATTCCAGTCCAGACTAAAACCCCATTGAAAATATTTGGTCTATAATAAAGATAGAAGTAGCAAGAAAGCGCCCAGAATCGATTCAAGCTTTAAAAAGTTTGTTCATGACGATTTGGGAATCCATACCTCCTACGACTTTGAAAAATTTATTAAATTCAATGAATCGGAGGTGTATCGCTGTAATAAAAGCAAATGGCGGTCCAACGAAATATTAATATTAAAGATAGAACTTCTATAAATCAATAAAAAACAAAACAAAAATTAAAAAATTGGTGCTTAATTTATTCCGTTACTTTATCTCCAATCAACGTATTTTGAATATTTTAGCAATTTTCGGGGTTGTGCCCCTAAATTGCAGGTACATTTTTTTCAAAAAATTTCGTCATACATGTATTTATTTAAAATGAAACAATAAGCCAATTGCTTTCAAAAGTTTTGTAATTTTAGCGAAAAAAGACTCCAATTTGCAATAAAATGTGTTTGCCCAATTTTTTTTCCAGCACTGTATGTTTTATTATCAAAATTTCTTCTCTTGTGACGTATTTTTCATACGCCAAGAAGAGCAAATTTAGTAATTTCCAAAGAGCAAACTCTATTTTATATACGAGTATAAGTTCTTTGACACTCGGTCAAAAAGTAAAAATTTTCATTGTCCGATAGATGAATTTTAATCATTTGGACAAAAATAAAATTTGTTAAAATTAGGACACAATTATTTTTATTTTGAAAACATAAATTTTATTTATTTGGGAAGTATAACTTTAATCCTTAGATGAGGATGGGCGTATAGTTATTCCGCAGAAGGATATTAAAAGAATGGATATCATCCTTTTATGTTTACCGTGAGTGGTACTCCGATGAAAGGCGAACGCCAGACGGGACGTGAAGCGCCTTTGTTTTGTTAGTAGGTTGTGCACTTCAAAATATTAAGAGACATCGTCTGAGCTGTGTCATGAACATTTTTAAAGCTCTGGGCAATTGAAATCTGGGATGGAAACACCGAGCATCCATTAACGTTATTCGAGGTTGAGCAATACGGTTATTCGAGGTCAAACCACAACGAACAATTATTTAAATTTTACAAAAAATAAAATAAAAATAATTTTATTTCAATTTAATTTTTTACATTTATTGATACAAGAAATTAGTAAGAATTTCATGTCATAGGCCTAACTGAAAAACTTTGTGACAATGATGATCAGTTAGCCCAGAGTGATTTAGTATTAACTACAACTTCCGAATATCCCATATAAAGTGCAAAAATAAAATTGTCTCTTATTTCGATACCATATAATCTAAAAAGGTGGGGAGAAGTGACATTAGAAAATGCAAAATAATACAGGCTTAACTGATAACCATAGTGGCAATGATGCACAGTTAAGTCAGGATTCGTTTAGTATTAATCGGACTGTACCAATTTTCTGGCATATCGATGCGAACTTTAGGGAATTTGCTATCAGTTTTACAAAAGTTGAAATGTCGGGGAGTGTTTGATGGCCACTAATACATAATTTTAACTAATTAATTTCAAATTCTCCGAGAGTCGCATCGAGTCTAAAGCAATCGAGGTAAAGCAAGCCTAAAATGCTCGAGTATCCATATTTTTTAGGCATCTCTAGAATTATGTGTTAATGGCGATGTACACTTCCCGATATTATCGGAATAAGGCAAGCCTAAAATCCAGTTGAGTTTGCAAAAACGGTCAAAAATGGTTACACTCTGAAATGGTTAACCTAACTTCACCAGTTACCATGAAATTTAAAAGAACACCCGTTAAATGCCAATAGTTTATATAAAATTCGTGTGGGATGCACTTTTTATTTAAAATCTATAATTTAAACAAAAATAGTTTGTAAGATTAAACGATATTGTAATTATAATTTGTGATTTCCAATTAGATTATAGGTTTCTTCTTACCACAATTTATCTCTCGCATGCTCTTATGGAATTTTAAGATCTTGTATTATTATTCGAATTAAACAAATTACCAAATCTTGTTATGCAATAAATTAAGAATTATAATAATTTTATTGTTGTTGCTTTGCCAGTGTATTTAAATTGTTTCTGTTCGTTTGAAACAAATAACATAATTACATAATTATATGGTATTTACGAAACGAATTAAGAATGTTACAATTAATGATGGTAATTTGTTGAAGTTGAATGATCTTAGTAGTAAATGAAAAGGAATTTTAATCGTTTTTATTAGAGTATGGTTTTCGATCAGACATTTTCATCCTCACAATGGATCGATTTTGAGTTAGAATAAACATTTTTCTAGAATTCTATTCTAAAATTATTTATGTATTTCTAATTTGTTCTTACTTTGTCCTAAAATTCCAAAAACAAAATTTAGGACAAATTTATTACAAACTTCACGCATGTGCCCACGAGCGTGAAGTTTGTCCTAAAATTGTCCTGACTATTTTACCATGAGTATGTATTACTTAATCTCTCGTTATAATGACTTATCATATTTGTAATATTTGAACATACGGACGTACTCGTATATAAACAAATTTGACATAAAGGTATAGTGAAAAGGTCATTAATTATCATTTCCAATTCAGCGACTTATTTATTGACCAAGCAGCAATATTGTAAACGATTTTAAAAATATGAAGGGATGTATATATTATGGCTACTTTGCACCAGAAATAGCAACCAAGATTGACTAGTATGCTGAATTTAAACGTGGTCGTACAACCATCGATGATGCACCACGCTCTGGACGCCCAAATGAGACTGTGACTCCAGAAAACATAAAAAAAATCCTCGAAAAGGTTTTTAATGACCGTAAAGAGAGGTTATATGAGACAGCTGATATGCCCATATGTCCATGAGAAAGGTTATGTTCGCAGTGGGTATCACATTTGCTCACAATAGATCAATATCGATATCGCGTCGATGATTCCGTGTGCTGTTTGAAGCTATTTGCGGCAATGGATGAAAGATAAATCCACCACTGTATACCAGAGTCAAATATTCAATCAGCTGAATGGCTAGAGGCCGGTGAACCTTGTCCGAAGCGACCAAAAGCACAACAGTCAACTGGAAAGGTTATGAGGTTTGTATTTTTGGATACACATGGTTTAATATTCATTGACTACCTTGAGAAAGGAAAAAAGATCAATAGCGAATATAATATCGGGTTATTGGTGCGTTTGAAGGAAGAAATCGCTAAAAAACGACCTCAAATGAAGAAAAAAAATTGTTCTTTCACCAAGGCAATGCACCATGTTACAAGTCGATCGCAACAATGGCAAAATTGCACGATTTGCACGTTGAATTGCTCCCGCATCCACCGAACTCGCCAGATTTGGCTCCCAGCGATTATTACTTGTTAGCAGAAATCAAAAAAAGCTCCAGGGAAAGAGATTTAGCTCCAATGAAGAAGTGATTGCCGAAACTGAAGCTTATTTTGAAGCCAAAAATAAATCATCCTCAAAAAAAGCATCGACATGTTAGAGCGTCGTTGGACTGATTGTATCACTCTAGAAGGAACAAATTATGATAATGATTCAAATTTAGTTCTTGATTTAACAGTTAGACGCAATTCACGGCAATAATTATCATATCTTGATGAAAATCGGCGATAATCGAAAATTTGCTCTAGAAAAAGCTCTCTGTGATTCTGTCGTACGGATTGACTGATCGGTTTCAAATTGCGGACTTTGCTTTTTCCATAAATTGAAGGTCCCCGTGATTTTTGGCCGAAATTGGTTCATTTGAAGTGGCCGCTTCTATGTGACTTCTACGTTTTCCATATAGACTCTTTTCGTTTATTGGAACAAATAATGGCTTTATTCGCTAGATGGCTTTGGTGACATACACTGGAGTGTGATATAAAAGGTAATTTTATGAAATGTTCAAATAATACGGTTTTTTTTTACAAAATCATCAATATCAAACATTTTTAATTGCCAGTTTTACAATAGTTCAATTTTAATTCATTTACTCCATATGCCCAAAAAATGGGGAAATTTAAGCAATCTGGTTTAAAATAATTATTCTTCGGAAATAATTAATATTTACGTGACGATTTAATACTTGGTGTTGTACCCGTTGTTTTTAAGGACCGCATTACATCGCCGCCCCATAGAATCTACCAGTGATTGACACCTATCAACTGAGAGGCACTACTAAGCGTTTTGAACGTTTTCTTAAACATCATTTTTATTTTTTGGCCCAGCAATTCAGGTTTTCTATTGGGTTTAGATCGGAAGATTGAGCTGGCCATTCCACCACATTAATTTTATTTACATTAATTAATATTTGTTTAGATGTTGGTCGGGTGATAGAAGACACTCCAACGAATCTAACGTTATATGTCATGGTACATTAATATATTTAACATTAATATCAGCACCACTCGCAAATCGCACGGAAGGTTTTACTCAAAAATGGATGTGTGTTGGAAAGATTACGTCTTAGAATTTCGCTTAAAATCGTTGGCAATGCCCCAAATTTCAAAAAGTTCTAATTTATTCGTCCATATCAAGTGTTTGTATATTAGTTGATTCACGAAATTTATTAGTATTTTATTTTAATTTTACGTATAATGGCGTTTGTTGACACATCATCATAATGTTCAACATAACTACAATAATTTGGATCGTGTTAAATTGCATTTTAATGCATTTGTTGTAAAATTATTGTCACTTTCAAAAAAAAAATATAATTAAATTGTGCTGATTGGTTATTGTGTATAAGTAATTAGACTAATTTTAAACTTGAAAGTTGTATAAAAGTGAACAACGGCTTATTTACTTCTTTCTGTGTCTTCACTTGCGCTTTAGTTTGTGCCTCACCCGTGGTAACCCAAACTAATCTTGTGAATCTCCGCACCACAGATTTTAAGTTCTACAAAATACTTAACAATTCGGGAGCAATTTCGAAGCGTTAACATTGGTCCTTCGAGCCGGATGGTACCCGTGGAAGGTGATCCGCTAAATCGTTGTATATTCATGAGAAACAATAACAATAATAATTATAATAATTGTGGCGTGTGCCTAGGCCAACAGAGGCACGTTTATTATCAAACAGCAAAGTCGCCAGAGTCTACGAATAAACTAAACAACAAATAAGAAACGATGAGCAGCATCGAAGAACTTGTAGATCAGCAAGTTCAGACTGGTGAAGATATCAATCGTCTCATCAGGAATTATAAAAAGGATAGCAAGGATCGGAAAACAAGTAAATAACTCGAAGAAAAACTAACAGCAGCTCATGCCCTTTACAAAAAATATTATGATACCGACGTCATGATAACAAAATTACCGGCATTGGATTTAAATTTGCCTTATTTCAACGAACGGAAGCAAATTCGCAGAAATTATGATATCTTGCTGGATGATGTCCATAAACGACCAGAAGAACAACCACGTCCATCGTCTGATCTTGAGGTTGCTACGAGCCACAGTCGACATGAAAGTAAGCTAGTTGAATCCAAAAAAGGTGGACGATTACAATGAATTATTCAACAACATCAAGGACAAAATCTTTCTACCGCCACCTGTAAAAAACACTGAAAATACAATCAACAACAATAAGCTGGTTGAAGCGTCAGTAAAACTACTTAAAAGAGCCTTTGTAAAAGTAAATCATATCAACAGTTTATTGCAGCAAGTTTGTTTAGAAGAAGGTCGTGGTACTCCTCATTAAAAAAAATTACAATAGTTGGAGAGCAGCAGGGTAAAGATGGATACGCTGAATGCGGAAATCCTCGTTGAAAAACTAGAAGAACAACAACATACTTCGTATTTTCTCGATGAAATTTATGACGGAATGAGTCAAAATGTCGGCGAGACTACAAGCAGCTATTCAACAACGAGCAGCCCAAGGAAGTCCACTTACTGAGAAAAATTATCAACCGGAAATAAAGTTACCGCCTCTTGAAATCCCATACTTCAATGGGCAATATAAGGAATGGGCAGCATTTCATGATAGATTCAGTAGGTCTGTACACGGAAATAAAACCCTCACTGACACTCATAAAATAAGCTACCTCAAACCATATATTAGAGGAGATGCGGCGAAACTTTTGAATCATGTATCAATATCGCTATAACAACAAGCGTTTGCTAGTCACCAATCACGTAAATACGCTATTGAATCTCCCAACGCACAATTCCGAGTCGGAAAATGCAATAAAGGCTCTGCACGACACAATAAATGAAAATCTTCATGCCATAAGCAACTTGGGCATAGAGACGTCAACGTGAAATGTAATACTAATTCCATTAGTGTTAAGGAAGCTGGACAGAGAGACACACCGTCTATATGAAGTTACTCTGGTGAATCCTCGGGAAATTCAATCGTTAAGTGAGTTCTTAAAGTTTCTAGAATGTCGTTCCAATCTCTAGAAGTATCGCAAACAACAAAGGGTACTCAACAAGGCAGAACAACAATCACACCACCTATTGCTGTAAACGTACTACCGCCTAGAAGAACTTTCGCTGGGATAGAAAAAAGATGCATTGTCTGCAGTGCATCTCACGAAATAACAACGTGCCCAGTTTTTAAGGAGATGCAAGTTCTGGAAAGGTCCAAAATAATAGCAGCAAACAATTTATGTAGTATTTGTCTACTCTCCACGCGCAACAAATTTGCATGTCAAAGTAGGGAAACGTGTGTGGTATGTCAAAGAAGGCATAACACATTGCTGCACACAAGGGAGGTGACAACATCCGCAACGCTCCATTCCGCGAAAAACAACAACGAAAAATGCACTGTACAGAATAAGGTGCCCTTGTTAGCTACCGCATTGATCAACGCTACAAGTTGCATCGGATATCCGATAAAATTACGTGCACTAATAGATCCGAGCAGATTTACAAGTCACTGGAATTGGAAGAATGAAAACTAATAAAATAAATTATAAGGTACACATAACCATTTCATCTCATTACCCTTCGATATACAAGCAGGTGATGGAAGCTTTTATCTTACCAACTTTAACTGAGCAACTAGAGAGAGAGCTGGTATTGTCTGATCCAAATGTTGACTTACCTGGTCCAATTGATATGATTTTAGGAACAGAGGTATACGCCAACATCTTATTAGACGGTGTAATAAAGAAATCACCACACCAACCAATAGCTCAGAAAACTGAGTTAGGATGGATTCTCCTGGGTCTCACGACATAATCAGGATTAAAGTCAAATTCACTATATCTGGTAGTACAAAACAACCTAGACGTGCCGCTGCGACAATTCTGGGAAATTGTAGAGCTACCGAAGGGAAAGTCATACTCAGAAGAAGAAGAGATGAGTGAGCAACACTATACGCAATTACTCACAGAAGACTACCAGAAGGACGATATGAGGTCACTATACCATTAAGGGGTGAACGGAAAGTTTGTGTAGAAAGAAGATTAGAAAGGAACCCACAATTAAAATAAGAATACCATAACTTTATGAATGAATACATAAAGCTAGAAAATATGGTTCCGGTAAATTCAGAAGATGCCAAGGGACAAACAAGTTACCTACCTCACCATGCTGTGGTGAAGCAGTCAAGTACAACAACCAAGGTGAGGGTAGTCTTTGATGCATCAATGAAGACAACAAACGGGATCAGTTTCAACGATATCCAGCTAGTAGGTCCAACAATACAACAAGATCTGTTCTCTATTATAACAAGATGGAGGAAATACAAATATGTAGACATCGCAGATATTGAGAAAATGTACAGGCAAATCCTGGTAACAACAACACAACAGAACTTACAAAGGATACCATGGAGAGCTGACCCAGACGAGCAAATTAAAAAGTACAAGTTACGAACAGTCACATATGGTACATCGCCCGCTCCATATTTGGCCACTAGAACTCTAAAACAACTTGCCATAGGCAAGCAGATTAATTATTCAATTGTTGCAGAAATCCTGTTAAAGGATTTCTATGTCGACGATATTCTCTCTGGTGCAGACACCATAGAACATGCAGCTAAATGTCAGCAACAGTTAAGAAAAACGCTATATAATGGAGGTTTCAAGTTTAGAAAATGGGCATCGAACAACAGAGCCATAATGGCGCGTATTCCTGAAGAACAAAGGGAGTCAAAACCCACACTCATAAATAAGGACCATGAATTCATAATAACGTTAGGAATATTTAAGTTCCAGGTCAACATGGAACCCATGGCAATCGCTAGGATGGTTTTCCCAACAATTATTATTATAGGAAAACAGCGAGCTGCAAAAATTAGGATTCCACGATGGGCTCATACCAAAGACAACTGCGAAAATTTAGAGCGGGTGCAGGGGGATGGGTTGTGTGATGCATCGGAATTAGCTTACGCTGCAGTAGTGTACTGTAAGCTGACAGATGCAGGAGAATCAACTATTACACTTATGTCCGGGAAAACTAAAGTGGCCCAATAAGTCAGAAACTAAGTCTTCCAAGATTAGAACTTTGGGGGACAGTACTGTTAGCGAAGCTACTGAGACAAGTTTCAGAGGCCATGGGAATCCCAATTAAAATGAAAGCCTGGACTGACTCGATAATTGTTCTGGCCTGGCTGCAAGGACACTTACTAGGAAGTGGAAAACGTTCTCAGCCCTGCACAATGGAAACATGTAAAATCAAAAGAAAATCCCGCGTGATAATAAATTATGGTGGTCCGGTCCGGATTGGCTTAGGAGTAGTATCGAGCCATCATTGAGTAACGTAATAACGGAGACCGAGTTAGAAAAAACGGCAAGATATTCAAATGATATACCATACATCGTACAAATTCGATCATCGATTGGGCACATAAAAGTACTCAGCAATTTTGGATCCTCAAAGGCAACACAAAACAACACAATCGCTAATGCCAGAAGTGCTTTAAGTTCAATGCTAACAGAGCAACTCAACTGATGGGAATACCCTCAAATGTAAATGCTCCCATACAAGAATAGACTATGCTGGGCCCATCAATTTTCGAATGTCCAAGGGCCGCGGAACAAAGAGTCGGAAGAGATACATCGCCATTTTCATCTGTTTAGTAACGAAAGCGATGCATATAGAATTGGTCAGTGATTTAACAACACAAGGATTTCACGCTGCTCCCAAACGTTTCATAGCCCGAAGGGGTAATTTTGTAGAAGTGGAATTGGTAAAACAGCACTTGAAGAAAGCCGCAGCATCTGTACTACTAACATATGAGGAATTAGCAACTCTGTTGTGCCAGGTTGAAGCAACAATAAATTCTAGACTGATATGTCCACTATCAGAGAATCCCAATGAACTTGAATGTTTGACACCAGGGCATTTTTAACTGGCAATTCCATGCTCGCCCCGCCTGATGATGAAACCATTTACCCGAACCAAAATCTATTGACAAGATGGAAGCAAATCGAGAGAATGCATGGATACTTCTGGAAAATGTGGAGCAAAAATTACCTCCATAATATGCAGCACCGAATGAAATGGACAAAACAACAACCAAATATAAAGGAAAATCAATTACGAGTAGTTCTTATAAGAGACGAAAATGTACCACCCACCAAGTGGTTAATGGGAAGAGTGTTAGAACCTCACCCAGGACATGACAAATTAACCAGAGTCGTTACCATGAAAACTCAGAAGGGAATACTCAAAAGACCCATAGCTAATGTCAGCCCTCTACCAACACACTACACCATTGAGTCAGAAGCCGAACCAATTAATGAAGATTCCGAAGTGCAACAGTTTATAACAACCAACATGTTTATATGGACCAACTGCAAGGAGAACACGGAGTCAATCCGCGAAACTATCTTGTGCCAATCTTATCTTTTATTCGGTATGCATTGTGGGCTTATTATTCTGCGCATCAAGTGTCGAGACTGCAAATGAAACAAATTATAGCATTGAATACCTGAACCACCAACGAGGATTATATTTTGAAAAACATGCTGAAATGAACCCACTTGCCTCCAGCTGGAGCATAATCATCTACTATGATGTCAGAGAATTTGAAAGAGAACTGAAAAATATGAATATACATTATAAGCAATTGAAACGCGTCTGCCAAGAGAGTATAATAGTGATACAAATGATCCCGGTATTTGCGCTGCCACCATTCAACAGTTGGATCACCTTCTGGAAAATATTAGAAAGGCGAACCAAGTAATTCAGAATTCTAACAAAGAACGAAAACGAATAAGACGTGGGTTCGGTGATACAGTGAAATATGTGATGGGAGATTTATTTGGTGTTTTGAATAAACAAAATGCACAACGTTATGAATAATTAATGACAAACCTGGAAGATAAAATCGAAACACTGATCAATTTAGCTCGAAAACAAACCTCAATTATCAATGCCACTGTAAACATTATCAAACATGATAGTGATCTAACAAGAAACCAAGCAAATGGTATGGGCGAGCACATTGGGTTTATACAAGATAGAGTCAACCAACTTTCAGCTGATACAGCATATTTATATAAACACCAATTAATCAACATGTTATCCATATACAACTCATGCTAATCATTAGAAATGTCGAAGATACTCAGAGAACCCTGATTGACATACTCATCCATACGCATAACGGATTAATAAATTCACAGTTAATTTCTCCTACACAGCTTGAAAATGAATTATGGAAAATCAAGGACCACACACTGGTGTTTATGAAGTTATGACAGTAAATGCAAGAGTTATGGCAACCATGGTTATTTTCAGCCTTCAGATACCGTTGATACAATCAAGTGTCTAAAACATCTATCGAATAATTCCAATACCTTTTAAACACGAAGCTCAACATTTCATCATTAGACCGTCAACCACATTTTTGGCAGTGAACTATAGTCGTGAATATTATTCACCAATGGCGGTCTCGGATTTAAATCGATGATATAAAACACACAATCTGACGTCAGTACGTGCGAAATGAACGTTGTTCAACACAATAACGAGCTCCATCACAGTTGCCAGATTCAGTCATTTAACTTTACCAACTATTGGGCTAAAATTAATGAACACTACAAATGGATGTTCAGCATAAGCGGTAAGAAGGTGTTTGATCACATTTGTGGAAAAACAGTTACCCCGATTAAACTAGAAGGATGTGGAATATTTATACATCAATGATGGTTGTACATTGAAGGGTAAAAGATTTCAGATTTTTGCGCTATCCACATCAAGTTCCAGCTTAAATTCAGCATTTATTCCAACTATAAATGCTAGTATTGTTACTCACACGTTTAACTACTCTGATATTCATATGACATTAATCGCGGAACATAATAATGACCTTCACTGGAATGCTGACCCTAACCGCCACGATGTTCATCATTACAGTATAGCCTATGTCAATCTCGCAGTTTTAAGTATAATCATATCATTAATTATTATATTGTGGCAGAGAAAAAACCAACGAAATCAACGTCCAGCGGCCTTTCCTGCACCACGAATACATAGACGTTCTGACATAGCAGTTTGACAACACCTCTTGTCAAGGTGGGAGAGAATGTTGGCGCATCATCATAATGTTCAACATAACTACAATAATTTGGATCGTGTTAAATTGCATTTTAATGCATTTGTTGTAAAATTATTGTCACTTTCAAAATATATTGACCTGTTAAATTGTGCTGATTGGTTATTGTGTATATGTAATTTGCTTTTAGTTTAGGCCTCACCCGTGGTAACCCAAACTAATCTTGTGAATCTACAAACCACAGATTTTAAGTTATACAAAATAGTGTTAACAATTCGGAAGCAATTTCGAACGTTAACAGCGTTCAAATATTTATCTGTAATTGAAAAGGTTATATACGATTTTATAACTTTATGTTTATACCCAATTTACATATAAAATAATTTTAAATTTTAAAATTCTTTATATCGAGAGTTTAACCAATACATACACATTTCCAAAGGTTAGGACAAAGTTAGGACACACTTCTCACCCGTTTTGTAACATGGTCTAGGAATAACCTTTTAAACCGGGTTAATCACCTCTGGTATAGTGTTCAAATGACGGAATCGGTGTTAAAAATATACCACAGTCCAAATGACATTGACACCACATTTTAACGGAATCATAAAAACAATTTCATAAATTAATATTCAGTGCCGGCTATCTATCAATTCATTGAATACTCGCATCGTTAAAAAGAAAGTTTCTATACACAACAATGCTAGATCATTCAATCAAAATATGAAATTAATATTTTTAGTCATCCAATATAGGGACTTACGAGTATGTTGTATACGTAAAAGCTAATTATTATGCACGGCGTGCAAGATTTATGAATCAAAAACAATAAAAATGGGTTAGTTAGTTTCAATCATCGTAAAAATGTCACTCATATAACATGAACATTAAACTGAAAATCCATTACAAAAAAAAAAAAAAAAAACGTAAAATCCGTCATTTTTTATGATAATGAAACGAAACTAAACCATTGCGTTGTCGTCTCTCAAGCAGTGGATAGATGTCATATATGACTTTATTAAATGAAATTGACAATAATTACCAGTAATAAATATTTACGGTTATATTCTTGTTAATTAGGCTTACAAATATTTTTTTTTGTTTTATTCCAATAATATCTCATTATATCACATGACGGTGCTGATGACTGACTATATGTGCGTGGTGCGCACACACTTTGTATATTTGTAATCAAGTTACACACACACACACACACACACAGACAGAGGGAACATAATAATGCGAGAAGAAAAATAAGAAAATGAAAACTTAAATTACCATATGTAACCACTCGTAATTATGAACTGGTGCAATAAAAGTGTCACATCAAAATAAATATTGTGTGTATAGCGCTATAAATATACATTTTCGTTTCAACAGTTATGTTCTTGTTTTCGTATATTTTAAGAAAATATTTTTATTCAAATCTGGGGTGGTAATGAAATAATGATACTTGATATCGAATAAATATAAACAATTCGAACCATTTCTTGTAAATATGTACAGAGTCGTGGTATGACAAGGACAAATTAAATAACGATGTGTGACTTGACAAATCGAAATATATAATTTGTAAATTAAATGAATATTTTTTGGTATTTCAATAAAATGTATACCGTTCAGTGTTGTGCCGTATTGTCTACATCGCGTATTTAGTTAAAAATATGATTCGACAATGTAGAGAATGTAGACAATGTCGAACATTATTAGTTCTCTTAGCAATCAACAGAATGCTAATTTTTTATGGAACTGTAGTTACGATAGCGACACAACAACAAAGTAAACATAGAATGCAGAACTACTTTTTTACGATACACAAACGACACGAGTTACATGTAGGACATTGACACCACATGATAACAAAAATGCACATGAAAATATTTTGTTCTAGAAAAGAATCAAAATACATAAATTTTCACACAAAAAGTGCAAACAAAATATTTTATAATTTTTATATTTTTTTTGTGAAATGAAATCTATATCAGATTTCATTAAGTATATTTAAAACGAATATTGGTGTTAAATTTAGAACACGTTTTAAATATGCTTACTTAAAAGTTTTATGAAGAATTAAAATTAATAAATTAAATAAAAAGTAGAATTGTATCTGACTCCGAAGAGTACAGACTTAAATAATCAATTTTCAAAATAAGAATTGTATCTGACTCCGAAGAGTACAGACTTAAATAATCAATTTTCAAAATAATGTAAAAAGTGTAAAGAAAAATAAATAAAGTTTTTTTTATTTTCAACTGAAGTTGAAAAACGTTTTTGGCGCAGTTGGTAGAATTTTCTTCCGAAGAAGGAAATCTAAGTGATCGAACATTAGTTATAATAAAAATTAAAAAGTGTCTAAGTTAAAATCTAAGTGATCGAACATTAGTTATAATAAAAATTAAAAAGTGTCTAAGTTAAGATTTAAGTGATCGAACATTAGTTATAAAATTATTAAAAGTGTTTAAGTTAAGATCTAAGTGGTTGAACATTAATAAAAATAAAAAAGTATTTAAGTTAAAATCAAAGTGCAAATTTTCGCGACACAAAGAACAAAAGCGTCACAAAAATAAATTTTTATATATTTATTAACCTAGAAACATAATAAGTAAGTGAAAATTTTTACTCGTGAAAGTTGAAAATGGAAATTGAACAATTAAAAAAGGAATTATTTGATCAACAACAAATCCAAAAAAAGTTGTTGGATCAAATACAATGCCTAAATCAAAAAGTGTTAGAACAAGAGGTTAAAACAAAAGAAATAAAAGTGACAAAGTTCAACTTAACACCTGACCAAATAATTAGAAATTTCAATGAGATTCCACCATTCTCTGGTGAAGATGCGTTCAAATTAAAATCGTTCTTGAAAACGGTGGAAGACACAGATTCACTGTGTGGCAGCAATAATGTTGAACTCAACTCATATTGCTTACGAAAATTAGTGAATAATAAAATCATCGGACAAGCCAGAAATGTGATAATGGAGATTCCAGATCATCAACGGACATGGACAAACGTAGTACATCAACTTAAATTGAAGTTCCGACCCAAACACACAACACACCAATTGCTTTTTCAAGCAAAGGATCTCAAGGTATATAATCTTAAAGATTTGTTTAATAGATTAAATAAAATTAAATCACAATGTAGCGAAATTTGTGACTTCGACGAAGAAGATATATTCACTTATGATTCCATTGATAATGAATTAGTAGAAATTTTGAAATCGAAGTTAATACCGATTGTTCAATTACAAATCGCAACAGATAAATCTTTGTTTGAATTGGATAACTTGTTATGCAAAACAGAAATTTATCTAGCGGAAGATGTCATTAAAATTGAGTATAGAGTAAATAAAAGTAAAAATATCTTCAACAATAAACCAGCTATTAGTAATAAGAAAAATGATTATAGTTTACCAAATTCAAATCAATTCAATAGATTTAACCAAAATAACAATCATCGAAATAATCACACTAATTATCAAAATAAGCATAATTTGTTTAACCAACATAGTAATAATTATAGAAACAATAACAATAATAATAGTAATCGAACTGGACAATATAGATTGAATACAGAACAGAATGGATTTAGTACAGGACAGTATGTCGTCAATTTAATAACAATAGGAACAGTTTCACTAGAAATAATCAACAAGAACATGAACCTATGGAAGTAGATAATATTACTAGGGTTCGTGAATTAAACCAAGAGGTACATTTTATAGAAGAGCCTCGGACAACCAACTACCCATAATAAAATTAACATTTGAAAATTATCCCATTAATTGCTTAATAGATACTGGCTCGGATACCAGTTTAATAAAACCTAATATACTAAACTATAAAATATTTAAATTAGAACAACCAATTATGTATAATTCCCTAGGTGGACCAAACTACGTAACCGAAAAAACAATAACTCCCATTCCAAAGGAATCAATCAAATCAGGCACACTCGAGTGGAAAATATTCCCTCTAAAGAGTTGGAAATACGATGCCATAATAGGTATCAATTTTCTAAAAGCATTCGAAGTGACTATTGATATAAGAAACGAATACATAAAAATATTCAATGAACACGTAATCCCATTTGTAGAAATTAATTACCCCAAAGAATTTACTCAAGTAAATTACTTAGAACCAATAATGAACCCAAAAGAGGAAATTATTAATAAAGTAAACCAAAAACATTTAAACTCCGAAGAAAAACAATACTTAAAAGAAATTCTATCAAAAAATAAAGATTTATTTTATAGTGAAGGAGAAAATTTGACCTTCACTCACGAAATAACTCTTGATATAAAGTTGAAAAATGATAATCCCATTTATTGCAAAATATATAGATATCCCCAAATACATGAAAAAGAAATCGAACGACAAATTAAAGATATGCTAGAACAAGGCATAATTAATGAATCAAATTCACCATATAACGCACCTCTTTGGATTGTCCCGAAGAAATTTGACAATTCTAATATAAAAAAATGGAGAATCGTTATAGATTATCGTAAATTAAACGAAATTACTATCGACGATAAATTCCCAATTCCCAATATCGAAACCATTCTAGACAAATTAGGTAGAGCACAGTACTTTACGACTCTAGATTTAGCAAAAGGTTTCCACTAAATATTAATGAACAAAAATGATCAAATCAAAACTGCATTCTCAACTCCATTTGGTCATTATGAATACGTAAGGATGCCTTTCGGGTTGAAAAACGCCCCAGCTACCTTTCAACGATTAATGAACTCCGTTCTAAGAGAATTCATTAATAAAATTTGCGTGGTGTATCTCGATGATATACTCAATTTTAGTACATCTATCGAAGAACACATCTTAAACATTAATAAAATCTTTAACAAGCTAAGGGAAGCAAATTTGAAAATTCAAGTTGACACATGCAACTTTTTCTGTAAAGAAACAGAATACTTAGGGCATACACTAACCACAGAAGGTGTAAAGCCAAATTTAAAGAAAGTAACCGATATTACCAAATTAAAATTGCCCGAAACAACAAAACAAATTAAGTCATTCTTAGGAATAACCGGCTATTACCGAAAATTTATTCAAGGTTATGCTAAAATTGCCCAACCTATGACAAAATATTTAAAGAAAGATGCAAAAATTAATAAACTAGATCCAACATATATAAATGCTTTCGAAAAATTAAAGACTTTATTAACCACCCATCCTATTTTAAAATACCCAGATTTTAATAAATCATTTGTACTCAACACAGACGCAAGTCAATTTGCGATCGGAGCTGTGTTACTTCAAGAAAACCATCCCATTGCTTACGCAAGCAGGACCTTAAACGATCATGATATCAAATATAGTATTACAGAGAAGGAATTACTTGCTGTAGTATGGGCTATAAAATATTTTAGGGCTTATATATATGGAAAACAATTCGAACTGAATACGGACCATCAAGCACTTAAATGGTTACACACGAAATATTTAGGTAAGGACCTGAATTCCAGACTCCAAAGATAGATATTATCACTTGGAGAGTATAATATCAAAATAAATTACCTACAAGGAAAAGACAACAAGATAGCAGACTTTTTAAGTAGAATAAATACGGACATTAACGAAATTAACACAATCGAAGCTGTAGTCGAATCTAACGAAGGGAGACAACTCCACTTACTACCACTAAAATATGAAATAAATAACGAAGAACTAGCAAATGATAACATTTCAATACAACCAATACCTTCACAAAATGACAACATAAAACTTTTAGAAACCATAATAAATAGATTTAAAACACAGTTAATATTCACTGAAAACTTTACGGAAGAACTAGAAAACATTTTAGGAAATAGAAGAATCAACATTAACCCAAAAATAAGTAGAAATGAGTTAATAAATAAATTAAAAACATATTTGTCAGGAACTAGAGTGGCAATTTATACCCAAATCTCAGATAATTTTTTTTTTTTTTTTAAATTTTATTTACGATAGCAATAAAATATTTTACAAAGTAACTAGTCATTTTTGACTAACAGCGTTTGACTCTGATAATATAATATAATAAAGTACTTCTATGTACGCGTATTCATTCCATGAAGTGTTGTTTTTGTTGTTTCTGCATTATGCGGTCTATTCGGGTAACTCAAAAGGTTTTAGTCTCTTGAGTCTTCTTATGATACCCTCTTGATGAAGTAGTCTAGCCGCTTCGTCGTTAGGGTGTAGATGGAGCCTCTCCTGATGTTTTTGAGCACACTTCTTTATTTCGGTTGCGACTGTGTCCATTCCGAGGTCTCTATGAAGATCACTATTACGAGTGTACCACGGGGCGTTTACGATCCCTCTGAGAACTTTATTTTGAAATCGTTGGACTATCTGTTGATTGCTGGTTTTGGTACATCCCCATAGTTGAATGCCATATGTCCAGGCCGGCTTCAGAACTTGTTTATAAAGCATACGTTTATTATGAATGGATAACTGAGAGTTTCTTCCAATTAACCAGTACATTTTTCTATATTTTAATTGAAGTTCATCTGCTTTCTTTTTCACGTGAACTTTCCACTTCAACTTTGCATCAAGATTCATTCCAAGGTATTTTGCTTGATTTGCATGTGGTACAGGAATATTATTGAGAGTCACCGGCAGTGGTTCTATTGATCTGTTAATGTGAGTAGACTTTGATTCATTCACTTTAATTCTCCACTTAGTTAGCCAGTCTTGTATATTATTTATGGCTATTTGTAATTTGAATATGGCTTCACCGATTGTGTCACCAACAGCTAGAATTGCAGTGTCATCTGCAAACGTGGCGGTAGTTGTATTGTTAGTTTGCGGTAAGTCGCTTGTAAAAAGAAGGAAAAGGAATGGCCCTAGGACACTGCCCTGCGGCACTCCCGCTTTAGCTTCTTTAATGCTGGAATAAGCTCCTTCCTGTTTAACTCTAAAGTATCTTCTTTGCAAGTACGACTTTAGTAGTTCGCAATATTCAAATGGCAGAGTTTTTTCTAATTTAAATATTAAACCATCTAGCCAGACTTTGTCAAATGCCTGCGCTATGTCCAAAAATATGGCTGAGCAAATCTTTTTTTCCTCTAAAGACTTTTCTATAATAGAAATCTCAGATAATGAATTCCATAATATACAACAAACGTTAATAGAAGAATTCCCTAAGATTAAATTTATTAGATGCACTCAATTCGCTCAAGATGTAGAATCGGAAGATGAACTAATTAGGATAGTTTCAATTCATCATAAAGAACAACAACATCCGGGAATAATTCCTTTGTACGAATACCTTAAAGATAAAATTTACCACCAAAATATAAAATTAATAATCAATAAAATCACCAATAATTGTGATACTTGTAATAGGGCAAAATATGATAGAAATCCTATAAAACCTAAATTTAAATGCACTGAAATACCAACAGATAAAAATCGGATAGTTCACGTAGACACATATGTAAATAAAAAGCAATCATTCTTAATTTTCATAGACAAATTCTCTAAATTTGCAACAGCTTACCCTTTAGAAAGTAGGAATAATTTAGAAATAATAGAAAAATTCAAAATGTATTTCAACCATAAGAAACCACTAAAAATAGTAGCGGATAACGAATTTAAACATGTAAATATTAAAGAATTTCTAAATCAGGAACAAATTGAATTACATCTAGCCAAACCCAACAGTCATACTGGAAATGCAGATGTAGAGAGACTGAATAATACGCTAACCGAAAAGTTAAGAATTCTTAATTTAGAAGAAAATAATCCTGTAAGAATTCAAATGCTAGAAGCTATCAAATGTTACAACAATCAATACAATAGTACCATAAAATATACTCCAGTAAAAGCTGAAGAAAACTCACAAATTAAAGATGAAATTTATAAAAACTTAATAAACACTCAAAAGAAAAGATTAGTAAAGTATAATAAAAATAGAGAAGACTACGAAGAAACTAGAGAACAGGGATATAAAAAAAATTACAAATCTCTTAGACATAAAGATGAACCGAAGTTTAGAAAACATAATTTAACTAATATACACGCCATAAATATTAAAAGACCGTTAAAATTTACAGATTATAACAATATTATTATTGACAATAACAATGACAATTACTCCGATTCCTGCTCAACTACTAGTCGAGAAAATAGAGACTAATTCAGGATACACAATACTGAGGGAGACCGAAATACTAGTACCAATAGAAACAACAATATTAGAAATTAAAACACTAATTAAAGGAATGATACCAACATTTATAGAATCCAATATTAAAACACCACTTATAAAAGAATTAGACAAATTACTATATAAACTAATGACATTAAAAGACGGACATCATACGATTAGAAAAAGAGGACTAGTAAACTTCTTAGGGACAATTAACAAATGGATAACCGGAACAATGGACGACGAGGACAGACAATTAATTAACCAACATTTAAATGTAATAGATAATAATAACGAATTAATAGTATTAAATATGAACAAACAAATACAAATCAATAACAATTTTAATAAAAGTATAAACAAATTGTATGAAACCATAGTAGAAGATAGAAAATAAGTCAAAGAATTTATTGAGGAAAAAGAAAAGTATAATTCGATGAAATTAATAATATTTGATATAAAATTGAAAATTCAAGAAGTAGATAGAATTATTAATGATCTACAAGACAACATAATGTTCAGTAAATTAAATATCATACACCCCTCATTGTTAACAATTCAAGAAATTATTGATTATGAAATAGATGCTAATAAATTAAAAAATTTGAAAGTAGGCTTTTCCAAGACAACTACAAATAAATTAATATTTTTAATCAAAATACCATATAGTATGAAAAAAGTAAACAAAAAACTAATTATCTCTCTAGCTAATGAAAATGATTGTAAATTAATTAATTGTAGAATTATTGAAACAATCGAATTTAATGATAAGTATTTTGAATATGATGAAAGCAAATCTATAAATTATTTAAGTAGCTTAAAACATTGTATCGTAAGTAAAAACTGTGAAAAAATAAAAAATTGTAACACAGAAATTTATAATATTAATGATAATAGTTTAGTAATACAATTAGCAAATAATCTAACGTTAATATCAAATTGTGATGAAATGTCTTTCATTTATCTTAAATGAAAATTATTTTATAAAATTTTATAACTGTACCGTTAATTTAGGAAACAAAACCTTCTATAATAATATTAAAGAAATAAAGGATAATTATATAATTCCAAACCTAACATATGAACCTACAAATAGTACATTAACATTTAAAGAAATAATATTAGAAACAAATAAGAACATAGAAGAAATAAAACTTTTAAAATATCATAGAATTTTTGTATATTCGGGAATAAGTATAATTACAATAATATTAATAATAATGATAACAATATTAACGATTTATAAATGTTATAAAAGAAATAATTTTAAAGTAAAAGTAATAAACAGAATCCAGGAGAATTCTAACCCCAACGAAGGGAGAGTTACATGTAGGACATTGACACCACATGATAACAAAAATGCACATGAAAATATTTTGTTCTAGAAAAGAATCAAAATACATAAATTTTCACACAAAAAGTGCAAACAAAATATTTTATAATTTTTATATTTTTTTTGTGAAATGAAATCTATATCAGATTTCATTAAGTTGAGTTAAAACGAATATTGGTGTTAAATTTAGAACATGTTTTAAATATGCTTACTTAAAAGTTTTATGAAGAATTAAAATTAATAAATAAAATAAAAAGTAGAATTGTATCTGACTCCGAAGAGTACAGACTTAAATAATCAATTTTCAAAATAAGAATTGTATCTGACTCCGAAGAGTACAGACTTAAATAATCAATTTTCAAAATAATGTAAAAAGTGTAAAAAAAAATAAATAAAGTTTGTTTTATTTTCAACTGAAGTTGAAAAACGTTTTTCGCGCGGAGTAACTCCATACAAACCACGCGCAACGAAATCGCTGAAAAAAACGGTTGTGAAGTTTTTCCTGAAGAAAAAGTTATTCCTAAAACCCAACAACAATAATAAAAATATCTGTATGCATGTGTAAAATTCGTAAAATCGAATAAATGATTAAACTTCATATAAACGAATAAAATAAATATATACAAAATCATAAATAGCTAGTCAATTAGAGCAAGACTGTTGCAGATCATGAAAATAACAAAATTTCCAAAAATTATGAATTCAAAATATTTGAACACAACAAATCGGAGTTATTAAATATATATTCGAGATTTTCTAATTTTCCGATATTACTAAACGGCGGAACCACTAGCGGAAAATAAATTTAAGTTGGTCTAGGCCTGTGTGAACGGAAAATCATTCACATTTTCCAAAATGTAGGGCCTCTGGTAGTTAGGATTAAGGATATTTGAACACATAACCTGGGTTATTAAATAAGTTCGGTTTTCCGAGTTTTCCGATATTACAAAACAATACATTCTTGGCGAGGCTTAGAGAGCCTATTAGGTCCATGATTCGGGCTGTGCAACCCACATCTCTCACCGAATTGCCTCAAAGAGCAAAACATGTCGTACTTGAAAAAAGGGACTAACATCAACAATCAAATCCTTCACGGATTCCCTTCACGGAACAATTACCCTAACGGCCCACTAATATTGGCACAAAGGGCTGGACCTAGCTATGGTTTTCATCAAACACCCCAGTTTTTACAACCATAGACCATTTACCAAACTAAACCAAATATTGAACTGAAGTGGTCAAAACAACAACTATAGACCTCCAATGGTTCCTCCAAAAGGAACAGGACCGATGGACACCACGTCCAACAAAAATCGCTATAGACAATCGGTATGACAATACAACAAAATAACTACCAATTCCAGCCGATGGGTCCCCCAAAGAACCGATCTCAGGAGTTATTTACTACCGAGGATCAACAGCAGGAAGTAACGGATGAGTGCCGTGAATAAGAGCCTCCTCTATACTACCCTGATCACGACGAAGGTGAAGTGGATGATGAAAATTTCCATCCAGAAGCCTCCCCACAGGAATCGGATACGTATATGTCACTAAACATCAGTCGTATTTCCTTCCATACATCCATATTCACTTAAATAAAACTAAAATCCTTAAAATCTCTATAGACACGAGTTCAAATAAATCCTTTCTGAATATAGAGTTCATTCATCCTTCACGGATACGCTCCATACCTCCGATCAACGTTAAAACTATGTTTAACGATCACAAAATAGAGCAGAATGTCAAGGTCGCCAGGCTCGTGGAATTTAAAACAGAGGAACCTTTAGAATTCCTTTTTTTTTAATTTCATAAATATTTTGATGGTCTAATTGGTTTGGAGACGATGCAACAACTAGGAGTAACTTTAGACCTTGCCGATTCTCAAAACCTACAAGGTCGAGATCCCACTTCTATCCAAACCAAATTATTCTTCTAGATATACGAGTAGATATATGTAATGCCAACTACAATTAATGGTAACCTAATTATTCTCGAGGGAATATACCATAGTAGAAATTGGTACGCACATCTGGAAATCCTTAATTATAGCAATAAAGAGCATACCTTCGTGATCGAACAACCGATCAAGGTCGAGCTGTTTAAAAAATATTTTCGAGTTGAATCTCACCACTGCAATGTGCAAGAATTGAGTCAACAACCAGACGAAGATATTTCAAATCTTATTAGAATTGAACATTTCAATTCTGAAGAAAAAGCAGCCATTATTAAACTTCGCCACCAATACGAGGATCTATTTCTTAAAACGGACCAAAGATTATCACTCACTAATGATGTGAAACACGAAATAAATTTAAAAGACGACAAACCTATTTTCACCAAAAGCTACCGTTTACCATTTCATCCATAAAGAAGAGGTAAAGAAAAAATAAATAATAAATTGACAAAATGCTCCACGATGGAATCATCCTTCCTAGCGATTGGTAATAGACTAACGCAGGCTAAACGAGAAGATAATCGACGATCGGTACCCTTTTCCAAACATCACCGATATTCTCGACAAACTTGGGAAATGTATGTATTTCTGTACCTTGGACCATTTGCATTTGGATTTCACCAGATAGAGGTCAGAAAACAAGATATTCCTAAAACCGCACTTTCCGTAGGGTATGGCCATTATGAGTACATAAGAATGCCATCCGGTCTGAAGAATGCCCCTTCAACTTTCCAAAGAGTCATGGATAATGTGTTAGGCGATATCCAAGGTAAATTTGGTTTGTGTTATTGGATGATATTATTGTCTTTTCCACCTCACTCCAGGAACACATGTAAAGCCTAAAAAACGCCTTTAATAAATTGAGAAAAGCGAACTTAAAGGTACAAATGGATAAGTCGGAATTTCTCCATAGAGAAATTGCCTTCCTAGGCCATATCGTAATGAGTGACGCGGGGTCAAACCAAACCCCGACAAAATAAAAGCGATTAAAGACTTTCCAATTCCCAAAACAGAGAAAGAGATAAAAAGTTTTTTATGCCTATTGGGATACTACCGCAAATTCATCAGAAACTTCTCCGAAATTACCAAGCCCTTAACGGAATGCTTGAGAAAACACATAAAAATCACCCTCGACACGAGAGTGTTTAGAATATTGTAAGGAGTTGTTGTGTAACGAACCTATATTACAGTATCCGAACTTTTCTAAGGAATTTATCCTTACCACGGATGCCAGCAACGTAGCTATTGGGGCCGTTTTATCTCAAGGACCTATAGGTAACGGTCACGGATCAAAACTACTTCACTATAGAGAAAGAGCTTCTAGCCATCGTCTGGGCAACTAAGTACTTTCGACCGTACTTATTTCGTTTGAGATTGAAATTGGAGGAATACGATTACGAAATCGTATACAAAAAAGGCGTGAAAAACACCAACGCGGATGCACTCTGACGAACGCAACCTGAACTTAACGTTATTAATAACTTGAACACCTCCTAAATCTCAGATTCCTCTCTGAATCTCAAACAGTGACGAACAAACCATTGTACCAACTACTAATACACCTATAAATCATTTTAGTTCCCAATTAATCTCATTTGGCACACATAGAGTTATAATATACATGCCGAGGCATCATTTACCAAGCATCCGCCTAAATATTTCAACACAAGTAATCAAACATCGAGTAACCGGAATATTGTGTGACGATATAGTCTTCCAAATAGCTACGGAAGCTTACCGAGAGAAATTTGTTAATTCTTACAAACCATATCTGGTAAGAACACACACCCTTTTAACAGATGTGTTCAATCCTGAGGACCAACAATCTATAATAAGGAAAAGTCAGGAGGAAAATCACCACCGTGGAATAGTCGAAAACCACGAGTTCATAAAAAGAACTAGTATTTCCCGAATATGAAGGACATTATCACAAATTACATTAACACCTGCACGGTATGCCTTCAGACCAAATATGGCAGACATCCACTGAAAGTAGAGATCACAGAAACACCGAAACGACCCATGGAAATCCTACATATAGATTTCTGTTTCTTCCAAAATCATGCATTTCTCTCACTCCTCGACAAATTCACAAAATTCGCTGGAGCCTTCTACATGAAGACACGCACTAGCGATGTAATCCAAAGAAAACTTGAGCGATTCTTCAGCATACACGGTAAACCAGTAAAAATCATTACCGACAATGAAGGAAATATGAACACACCTTCGATCAGAGCCTCCTTAGAAGAACATCATATTGAATCATCAGATTCGTCAACAGGGAACTCTCCTGTTGAAAGATTGCACTCAACTCTTCAAGAGCTTGTCAAAATTGCACATTTAAATTCCCCTCAATTACGTATCAAAGAGTAAATGATTCGTGCTATTTTCACCTACAACAACTCCATCCATTCAACAACAAAATTTATACCGTTCGAATTATTGAGTGAACACTATACTATTTTAGGGAAACCTATCAATCATATACACCCCCAAAAGCACAATAATGCCTTCTAAATCATACCTTAGCATACGGGGAGCTATGCAAGCGTATACATGAGGAAACTCATGCAAAAAAGGTTAAGTTAATCAATAAACTCAATATTGGTCGAGATAAACTGACTGGCTTGACGGTGAAATGATTGACTTTGTTAAATAAATTCTAAAATTCCAATAAATCGGATATGACCGAATGATTGCTGGATATTTGAAGCAATTTTTTTTCTTTATTTCAATTTTAGGAGCATATAGCGCCTGCTAAGGCTGGACCATCTAACTCTATTGGGTGCTATTGCTTATTACCAATCATAAAGTTCCGAGTTGTTTTGCTTCAGCTAACATCGTCCGTTTACATGTTACAGCTGGTCGTCTGGCTTTCCATTCCAGATACCTCCTTGTTGTGCCACTAGTATTTTTCTAAGGCATTTATGATAGTATGCTTGATTGCACAACCGTAAAGCAACACTGATTCCACACACAACATGTTGAATGTTGTACTGTCTTTGTTGATTCATTTCTTTAAATCTTCATCTGATCCACATCTTTGTGCTAGAGTACAATCAAAGTATATACAAATTCATTGACCTCCTCTATTTCTTCTTGGTTGATATAAATCGGTGTGGATATTGGGGTGATTAGCTTTAATCAATTACTTTTACTAGATCTGATAGCTTTTGTATACTTAATGTTGCATTCCGGCGTATTTGTGTGCTAACAGACATATATCATTTGAGTAATGATGGATGGAAGAATGTCGTTGGGGAACGTGCTACCAAATTTTTTCTTGACATCTAATACTACTAGGAACAGAATTTAGTGGCGTATTTTTCTATTGAACGCGATTACTCGTTTGTCTTCTATGAGTTTGATTAATTTCTTCAATATTGCGTTACTGTATATTATATCGACTGCACGTTCGAACTTCATTTAGTGTGTAGTAGTGAATTCCATTCGTTAGACTGCGCAATTATATGATGCGTGTTGTATTAATATGACCGGTGCAACATCGCCAGCTTGTTTCCTTTTTATTTTCGAGTTGATTGTCTGTGAAGTTCTATCTAAAATGAAAATTGCTAACATCTTTGTGGTTATCTAGAGATCCCTCCTTAACCCGAAAATTTTTGCATTCTCTCAGGTCACTGGTACTATAATTGTGGCAGTTGACGTTCTCTCCTTTGAATATTTCTGCCCCGAAATATTGTTCTTTCAAAATATTCCTTCCATCTCTTCAATTGTGCTTCATCTGTTTTTAAGATTTGACCAGATGCATCCATTATTGTGAGAATATTGGTAAATTTATCACTTGTCCGTCGTACGCGTTTTTGTAGTGTCGCATGTCTCGGGTCTGCTACCTTGAAATTGTTTTCATTTTATTGATTTCTTGCAATAATTTTCGTATTGACGTTTCTCGTCCGACTTATTTGGTTGGCACATTTGCAACTTGAGATGAACGCGTTCTTCTATTTTCTTCCAAGTTTTATCACTGATACACAGTTTGCGTTTGTATTCTTGGTACTCGAGTGAGTTGGTAGCCATTTCTTCATAGGCTTCGAAGCTGAGCTATGAGCGCTTCACAAAATGTATTTCTTGTGTCGACATCGTTTAATCGTTCGGTATTAAATTTCTTCCAAATGGAATTGATACATTACACAGGCTTAATATTGTGTGCACCTCTTATTTTCTTGACATCTATATGTGATCCATTAGGTTTCTTATTCAGTCATCAATCAGGTTCATAAAACTCATCCTTGGTTGTTTCATTTGCGTCTTCTATTGGGGCATAACAATGAATTTTGGTTTGTGTTTCGTATTTTTGAATGTACTGATAATTTCTGCGGCCAAGAATTTCGATTTTGTAATGCTTCATTTCTTTCTCTTGTACTAAACTTAATGTTTCTGTTACAGTTCTGATGTTACAATTCATCGTGTATGATAGCCGAAGGTCGGTATATGTGTTTGCCGGTTTGTTTTATTTCTTCTATTAATTCTATTTGTAATCATTTGGATTGGATCAATGAATGTTGAATCCTACCAGCTCCCAGGGCCTCCCATATTTGTACTAACCGAAGCAATGGTTGTGTGACGTTGATGACGAAGTTGTTGTTGTCTTATCTATCTATGCCACTTGTCCACCATTTAAAGCAATATAACTTCAGTGAAGAAGAACCAGGAAAAATAAACGTGGATTGATAATCACTTGGTCAATCTCTCGATTGTTGATTCGGTTATAGGTCATAGCAACCTGCACTACTGCATTATTTTTTCGCCTTCTACAAAAATAGGTGCGGACATAATTAATTTTCTACTACTGTCTAGATAGACAACAAACTCTCGAACAAATGTAATTCTCAGGTAACCTAAACAAAAAGGATTTCGCAGAATTATCAAACAATTTTAGTCTGGAAATAAATAATCGTTGTGTACAAACTCGTCGTGTGTCCGCCATACCTGAATGCAATTGTTTTTTAATACTGAAAAATCTTAAATATTCTCTCATTTTCAATACTGAATCAATACTGAAAATCAGCAAATGTTACAGGGTCAAGTAAACGGTTGACATGAGTTGCGGTATGAATTACGTGACCTACCAGTGTACAAGATATTTCCATCAGACCAATTTTATTATAAAAATAGAATTTTAATTTTTATAACATAGGTGTGCCCCAGATTAAAACCCAATTTAAAAATTGGAAAACTATAAGACGACGACTTCGATCAGAAAAACGTTGGAAAAAACAACGAAAAAGCAATAATCTACATTGTCTACGAATTATCTACAAACTCTATCAATTCTCGACATTATCTACTTAAAAATCAATTGTCTACACTATTTTCGATACCAACATGTAGACAATTTTGAAAAACGCGTAGACGCACAACACTTATACCGTTCTTTTTCTCATCATATTATTTAGACAATGTATAGCGACACCTGAGAACCATGGTTGTTCCTTCGTGGTTGCATACTAATTCAAAGATTAACTATAGTAATTTATCTCACCCATTGCGTACTCAATCTACAATAATTTCTTATTCTAATTAGAACTACCCAACTCCAGTGGTTTCTGCCTTTGGAGTCTAATCACTCCATTGGCGGTGTCAAACATACGACGGACAACTGCATTTTCATGTCGAATTAATCACTGGACGTATTTCCTTGCTTGTTATTCATTTTCATCGGTGACGAATTCTATCTTCATGTTCCTATAATGTGGTCGATCCTAATGTACCACGGAACATTCACAACATTTCGCCGCACTTTATTTTGGGAGCATTGTATCATAGGGCGTAACCCTAAAGTTTGAAACCTTTGGTTCATACTGCTTTTAGCATTTACCTAAAAAGAAGCAATTTGATGTATATTGAGAGCTCAGATTTTCTACAAATGAGCCACGTGAATTAAAACAGAGCCATCCAGATCTTCAATAAAATCATCAAAAGATTTTTGTAGATTTACCATTCTTAATATCGCCGAAGTCAAAAAAGCACTTTTTAAAAATCCCTGTGAGCGCGTGTGTTTGTTCCTATGTTCATGCAGACTAAATGTTTGTAGCCTCTCCCACAAAGCTTGTTCGATCGGGATGAAACTTCAAACTTAAGCTTTTTTCATTCACTCGGAGCGATTTTTGGCCAAATTAGATCAACAAGACTGCATTTGAGATTCTCGTAGTTGTAAATATTTTGAAAAGTAGAGAATTTACAAGAAAAACGATTACACAAACTAAAAGATTCCAAATTAAATTTGCAACAGTATAAAAAAACAGTAAAAATAAATTTTTTACCCGAAATGGCGATTTTTAGCAACAACTTGGCCTGTACAGCCCAGGATTAATTAATCGGGATGAAACTTCATACTTAACATTTTTCTATAAATTGGAGGATCCTTGTGATTTTTAGCCGAAGTAAGACCGCCGGAAGTTACAGCTTTTATAGAAGCTTTCTGGTTTCTTGCAAATATTTTTCAACTAAAAATTTGGCTCCTGCATAGCCCAGATGGACTGATTAATAGGGACGAAGCTTTACACCTAAGCCTTTTTTACCAAATTTGGAGATCTCAGAGAATTTTGACTAAAGTCGATCCAACGGAAATGACTCCTCCTATACGAGCTTTTCCCATTTTTGTAATTATTTTGAAAAGTATATCAGTTATAGGAAAATCAACATAGCTTAAGATTCTAAATAAAATTTGCGAGAATATCGGTTCAGATCAATTTTTCAAAATTTAAGTTTAAAGATTGATTTTTAACAAAAAAAAAACAGTTTGTTACTATCTTTCACTTTCTTGGAAAAAAAATATACATGTGTAGTCCAGACGGTTTGTCTGATCGGTATGAAACTTCTTACATGATGTTGTGAGGAGCGGTTTGAGGATTGGGTAATTTTAATCAAATTCTGCCATGTTGTATTTATTGCCATTTTTATTGGGTGACTATATTTCACGTTATTAATAATTGTATCTCGTAAACTTAAATTTTAACTTTTGAAGCCTATCAACTCTTAAAATATTTTTGGGCAACTTTTTACTTATTATGTTTGCACATAATGATTGCGACTCTCGATCCATAAGTGCTACCGTCTTACCTATACGATTGTTTTAAAATTTTCCTTGGAACTACTTTTGGCACATACGATTGCTTTGAAATTTGTCTAAGAAGTTCATGGAAGAGGCCAGCTCGAAATTCTCGCTTGCTTTGAAATTTTACTTGGAAGTTCTATAAGAATTCTAGTACAAAAAAAATATAATTTATGTCCTGCAAAGGCTTTGAAGAGGCCTTCTCGATTCATTAATAATAAAGTCTGAGCCATACGATTGCTTTGAAATTTGTCTAAGAAGTTCATCAAGGATTCTACTTCAATAAAATTAAAATCGTGTCCCGCAATTGCTTGGAAGAGGCAAGCTCGACCAATTAATGCTACCGTCTAACCTGTATAATTATTTTGAAATTTTCCTTGGAACTTCTTTTGACACATATGATTGCTTTGGAATTTATCTTATTCGTTTTTCATGAATTCTACTACAATAAAAATATTAATTTATGCCCGACAAATGCTTGGAAGAGGCCATCTCGAACCAATAGTACTACCGTCTGACATATACGATTGTTTTGTGGTAACATTTTTATTTGAATACATAAAATGCGTGCAAGTTCGCATATATCGTGCTAACATTACATGTTGGCTTCACGATGTGTATCTGTGACATCTCAACTTTCTCGTTTTTCCAGGTTACCACTTTCGTAAGTGACAGTTTCAATAGGACCTTTTTCTACTTCTCAAAATACTCTAAATTAGTTTTGTAGCAATACCGGTCCAAATTAGTTTTCCAAAATACAAGAGGAAATGACGATCCTTGCAAAAAACTGCTTTGTAGTAAACAATAAGTTCCTGAATAGCACATATAGATTGATCGTGATGAAATTTCATATACTTAAACTTTTTACATAAGTTGGGAGATCACAGTGAGATTTGGCCGAGATCAGACCACCGGAAGAGCAGTTTCCTCAGGAGTTTTTCGCAAATATTAAAAAAAACTTATATTAATATTATTCTGCATACATCATTTGCGTACACTAAAAAACTATTAAAATAAAAAATTGTTAATTAAATTTCAAACAATATTAGTTCAGTTAATATTTTAAATTTTTCCAGAAATGATGAGTGTTAATAAAAAAAAGTTTATTTCAACAAAATTCGAAATCTCTACAGATCAGGCGGATTGATTATTCGGAAAAATCTTCATACTAAAGCTTTTTCCATAAAGTAGGAGATCCATGTGAAATGATGTGTATTAATTACACCACGTAGACAATACGGCACAAAGCTGCTAATCATCAGCACAGTTCAAAATCAATTTAGTTCTCCTCCAGAATTGGTCAGGATTTTTCCTTGAATGTTAAAATAGATCAACTATATAGACTAGATGTATAAAACCTGATAAGACCAGGATCCACTGGTGGCTCCATACCAGCCATAATTGAGAATATAAAACCCTAAATTCAACCCTATATTTACAAGTTAAACTTTTGAAATATAATTTATGAATGGTTTTTGAAAATCGCGCATTTTATTGATGAATTAACTTAACCTAGTTGAAATGGACATATTGATCAAGTTTCATGATTGTGACACCCTTCCTATCGGTCAGAATCACCCGTAGGAAACCCTAATTTCAATAATAATTTCAAAAGATCAATTTTGTATAGCATATTTCTGTAAATCCCCCCATTGAATAATGAAACCACTTAAACTAGTTGAAATGAACATTCAGATAAAATTTCATGTTTGTCCCTACTCCCCATCAGGTAGAATCACCAATAAAAAAACCCTGTCTTAACCCTCGTTTCAAAATGTCATTTTTGAAAAAATGTATATGGGTGGTTCCTGGAAATGCCTCCTTTTATTAATGAAATCACTCAAACTAGTTGAAATGAACATCCAATTCAAACGACGTTGAAGTAAATAATCGAATGACAAATGTAGATTGTTGATCCTCGCGCCAATGGAGATATTGGTAAACTATTTTTGAAACACACAAACCAGCGGGTATATCAGATAGACATGTAATAACTGCATAATGAAGCAGACGAGTTTTACCCTTAAACTTTACCCCTAACAAATTTAGAAACGTCTATACATTTTAATAAAGCAAAATTTTTCTACTGTGGTAACAAGCATGTTGAATCTGAAAAAATTTAAGAATCGATGATCTCAACGATATTTCTTAAACACTCAAAACCAGAAGCAAGAATTTTCGTTGAAATTTATCCGTTGTAGCCCGTTTATTAGAGTCTTCGCATTTTGTGACCTCCGTACAGACGAACGTTATCATCTGTACGATGGCTAAAATAGCGAACCAGTCCTCGCAGAAACTAGTGTGCGATTTAAAGAAACGATTCTCTTTTATTTAAAATTAAACTATTTTTAAAATTAAACTATGAAGTAAACTACACATGGAACTATAACTGAATTCACCATGGAATATTAAAACTTAAAAAAAAAACGAAAAACATAAAATAAAACAAAAAATAAAGAACAAGAACTATGATAAAAGGGAAGTAACTTGGCCGCGTCGACGCGGTGCTTCCTGGGTATAGCCAAATTATCAAAAAATTGGTTTATCTGTCAGTGACCTAAAAGCAAATAAACGTGAACAAACCAAAAATTAGTTCCAGTGTATTCATTAAAAAATGTTGCAATTTTCAAAAACCACCCACACAAAATTTCTCAAAAGTATAATCGTTTGAAATTAGGGTTGAATTCAAGGTTTTATATGCGCGATCCTGATTAATGGGGAATAGATGAAACTTGGTCAGTATGTTTTGTACAAGCAGTTTAAATGCTTTCATTAATAAAAGGTGGGGTTTCCAGAAATCACCTATACAAAATTTTTCGAAATTGATCTTTTGAAATTAGGGTTGAAATGGGGGACCCTACGGATGATTCTGGCTGATGAGGAATAGACACAATGAGGAAACTTGATCAATATGCTAAGCACAAGCATTTTAAGCGATTTCATTAATAAAATGTGCGATTTTCAAAAATCATTCATTAAGTGTCAAAAATTTCCGTTTTAAATTACAGTTGAATTAAGGGTTTTCTATTCCCAATTCTGGCTGATATGGAGTATGCCACCAGTGACTCTTGGTCTTATCAGGTTATATACATTTAGTCTAGACATTGTAACTTGAAAGCTACCATTTTTTCTTACAGAGTAGATCTACTTTAACAATGGGCAGATAAAGCCGGTCTAGAAAAAATTCTGACCAATTCTGGAGGAGAAATATATTGAATTCGGCAACGTATGCAAAGATATTACAGAATTATATCCCAGAAAATAAAAATATTTAAATTAATATTTTTTTTAATTTTAATGAAAAAACCAAAAATTATCAAATTTAATAAATTTGATTTGTTTATATAAAGGGTGGTTAAATTTTAAGGGCCGATGTTGATTTTGAATAAAACACAAACTATTTAGGAAGTTATTGTCAAACTCTTTTTATTATGATAATATGGTATGGTTCAATTATGTATGAAACAAAATATCGGCCAAATGGCAGCCGCGATCTCGGCGGCACACCTCCACCCGATGGTCCAAATTTTCGATGACGCTTAGGCATAATTGAGGTTCTATGCCGTTAATGTGCCGAATTATCTAATCCTTTAGCTCTTGAATTGTTGCTGGCTTATTGACGTACACCTTTTCTTTCAAATAACCCCAAAGAAATAAGTCCAACGGTGTCAAATCACATGATCTTGGAGGCCAATTGACATCGCCACCACGTGAGATAACACGGCCATTGCATTTGTCGCGCAAACGAGCCATTGTTTCGGTAGCTGTGTGGCAAGTGGCACCGTCCTGTTGAAACCACATATCGTCCACATTCATATCTTCCAATTCGGGCCATAAAAAGTTCGTTATCATCTCACGATAACGAACACCATTCACAGTAACTGCCTGACCGGCCTCGTTTTGGAAAAAATACGGCCCGATGATGCCGCCAGCCCATAAACCGCACCAAACAGTCACTCTTTGTGGGTGCATTCGTTTTTCGACAATCACTCTTGGATTATGATTCGCCTAAATGCGGCAATTCTGCTTATTGACGAATCCACTGAGGTGAAAATGTGCCTCATCGCTGAAGATGATTTTCTTCGAAAATTGATCATCCACTGTTGCCATTTCTTGCCACCATTCTGACCAATGACGACGTTTGGAATGGTCAAGAGGTTTTAGTTCTTGAGTCAATTGCACCTTATAAGCGTGTAAATGCAAGTCTTTATGCATAATGTTCATCAACGACGAGCGTGAGAGGTGCAATTGTTGGGCACGACGATGAGTTGAGGTGGACGGCTCTTCAGCCACACTATCGCGAGCAGCAGCAATATTTTCTGCTGTACGAGCTGCAGACCCGAAAAAAAATTACAGGCAATGTAAGAAAAAATTCGATCCATGGTAAGTTCCCGCAAATGAACTCTGGGCTGGGAATTTCATTGATTTTGATATAATTTTTCGTCCAGCTAATAATTTAGCTAAAAATTAGCTACTAGTGTGTACACTTCAAAATCATGTAGCCCTGGTCCGGGAGATTTTTAGTTTTGGCAAAATAATTTTAGATTTATCGAGTAGGACGAAAAACTATATAAAAATCAATGGAATTCCCAGCTTAGAGCTCATTTTCGGAAACTTGCCACGGAACGATTTTCTTCTATTTCTGCGGGAACTTGCCACGGATCGAATTTTTTCTTACATTGCCTGTAATTTTCCTTTACTATATGCACTTCAGAAGTTTACAGTTTTTTGGTATTTTAGTTTTAAATTTTTTTATTATATTTAAATAAATCAAATTTAATAAATTTGATAATTTTTCGTTTTTTTTTAAAATTGAGTTTTTTGTTTTTTTAACTATTGCCAAAGGCTTTATTCTTGAATCTTTCTTTATACGAAACTAACAAGAAGTGTGAAATTCTTAGAAACTATATATTTTTTTTTTACTTAAGCCCCCAACTTATGTTAACTTAATATTAGTATGCAATGTTATTTTTAAATTATTATTAATTACTTAATTTAAGTGTGTTAGGTCAACATGCGTGTAATTATTAAATATTTCAGTTGATTAAATCTAGAGGATCTGCTCTGCGAAGCCGCTTGTATTTTGGTTGCCTTAGTAGTTCTCTAGCTAATTCGTTAGGGTGTGATTCCAGTTTCAGATGGTATTTTAGACTGCATGATTTTATTGTCTCTTTAACCGTTTTAATTCCTAGGTCTCTATGGATGTTGCTGTTTCGAATATACCAGGGCGCATTTGTAATGCTACGAAGTATCTTTGCTTGCGTTCTTTGTACAATATCAATATTTGAGGCACTAGTTGAGCCCCATAGTTGGATACCGTATGTCCATATGGGGATTAGGATCGCTTTGTATAGTAGAACCTTGCAGTCAGAGAGAATTTCGATTTTCTTTCGATCAACCAGTACATTTTAGAAAATTTTATTTTTAGTTCATTACGTTTTGTTTCAATGTGCTTTTTCCATGTCAATCTTCTATCGAGATGAAGACCGAGATATTTGACGTTTGTTTGTTGAGGAATTATGATATTGTTTAATTTTACTGCCGGACATGTGCGTTTATTCAGGGTGAATGTTACATGTGTTGATTTACATTCATTCGTCCTTATCTGCCAAGTTTTTAGCCAATCTTCTATTTTGTGCAGATGTTCTTGTAATTCTCTCGATGCTGTTTGAGGATTTTTGTGTGAAAACAATATAGCTGTGTCATCAGCAAAAGTTGAAGTGATTATGTTTTCAGTTATTGGTAAGTCAGCTGTGAACAACAAGTATAGCACAGGTCCCTATACAGTACCTTGCGGTACTCCTGCCTTTATCTCGGTTTAATCAGTAGTGGCCGTACTTTGTTTCACCTAGAACATCCTTTGGGCTAAGTAGTTTTCAAGAATTGCATGAAATTGTCTAGGCAGAAGAGTTTTAATTTTGTAATTTAATCCTTCATGCCATACTTTGTCGAAAGCTTGCGCAATATCCAAGTAAACTGCCGAGCAATATTTGTTTTCTTCTAAGGAGAGCTTAATTGTGTTTACAATTCTGTGCACCTGTTCTATTGTGCCGTGCTGCTCTCTAAATCCAAATTGGTGATCTGGTATAATGCGACCTACAGTTAATATAGGTATTAGTTCTTCTAGTAGCATCTTTTCAAAGAGCTTTGAAATTATCGGATGTGGACTTATTGGCCTGTACGACGAGACTTGGGTTTCGTCTTTACCTGGCTTAGGAATCATGATAATTTGAGATATTTTCCATTTTTGGGGAAAGTATCCACATCTCATAATCGCATTAAAAATATATGTTATATATTTTATGCATCTATCGGGATCAAAGGTCATTTTTCTAGTTATTAGATCATGGCCTGGAGCTTTCTTACGATTTATCCTGTTTTTGATAAACTTTATGACGCATTCCCATTTAAATTTTATTGGGTTTGGGTTCGACTCGTCGTGAACATTTTTGGTAGATGGTTAGAGAAAGCGATAGCCTTTTCTAAACCTCTTCTGGCCCAATGACCATCTGGTCTCTGGCCTTTTTAAATTTCTTGCTGCCTTCCACAGTGAGTAATCTGTTTTCTCTGTTGCTGTGAGCTCGCTTAGGTAATTCTGCATTCCAAGATTGTGTTCTTCCCGTATTGCTTCTCTTAGAGCTTTAATAGCTTTATTTAATTTCCATTTATGAAAAGAAGATTGGCGCAGCTGCCATAGCCGCCGAGTCGCCCGCTTATCTGCCAATTGAAAGCTTACTATTTTTCCGAATTTTTGTACTCCGGAGTAGCTTTTATTGCAGCCATTTCCATTATTTGTCTTAAGTTTTCTATCGCGGCATCGATATCTTCTGTTGTTTACAGTGGGACATCCGGATGACAATTTACGTCTACTATGTTTCTATACAGAACCCATTTCGTTGGTTTGTTTGTTAAACGTTGGGGTGGTTCAGTTTTTAATGCTTGCGTACTTAGTGTTACGATTATTGGTGAGTGATCTCATAACAGTCAACGACTTGAGCATTGGTGCGTGCTATTCCTCGCATTACACAGAAATCTATTAAATCAGGAATTTTCTTTCTATCGGTAGGCCAATAAGTGGGATGTCCAGATGATAAATAATCTAGGTTTTTCTCGTTTATTGCTTCGTAGAGTTGCTTGCCCTTGGGTGACGTCAACCTCGAGCCCCATTGCACATGTTTAGCGTTGTAATCACCTCCTGCTAGAAATTTGATTCCCAACTGATTAAAGTAGTCGATAAATTGCTGTTTTTTAATTGCATGTTTCGGTGGACAGTAAACAGCCGATATTACAAATTTCCCAGACCATTCATCCAAACAAATAGTTGTAGCTTGGATGTGATCTTTAGCATATTTCTGGAGCTCGTAGTGCTTTAGCCTTCTTTTTATCAAGACTGCGGTGCCGCCGTGTGCTTTTCCATCCGCATGTTTGGTGTCATAAACGGATTAGCCGGTAATATTAAACAAATTGTGTTTGGTGAAGTGTGTTTCAAATATTAACATGTTGTCTATATTTTGTTCGATAAGAAAGGTGTGTACCTCAGCTTTATGTTGCGGAAGCCCGTTCGCATTCAGACAGCTACTTTTAGAACTGTCATTTTTGATTTTTAACTATTATTTGCATAAGCGTATTCATATTTTGCATCATCATGCTCATTTGCCTTTCCATCATCGTCATGAAACTTTGGATGGTCTCGGTTAATTTATTTAGCGTTATTTATTTAACGAACGTCTCCAAGTTATCCAAGACAAACGTCTCCAAGTTATCATTTTGTGTGTTTGCACTCGCAGGTTTGGTGACTATTGTATTTTTTGGTAACATGGCTCTCTGATTAAATTGCATATTGAGCATCCGTTGCTCAGCTCTCATTTTAGGGTTTATTTTCCGTTTTAAGTCCAGATACACTGCACATCCCCTGTAGTTTGCAGTATGATTTTCACCGCAGTTACTGCAACGTTTCACAGATGGGTCATTGCGAGATTTGTCACACTGTTTGGAATCGTGAAGTTCACCACAAATAACACAAACATCATTTAAGTTGCAGTATGCTTTCGTGTGTCCGTATTCTTGGCACTTTATGCATTTAATTGGTCCTGACCTCTTCCTAGGTTCTTCAATTACTATTTTGCGATGTAGCAAATGTTTTAGGTTGTAAATCTTGTGAACTCCTTTTGACTTTTCTTCCTCTGGCTCTAGTTCCGAACTTAACATTGGTTGGGGTACCTTCTCACGGTTTACTATATTACCAATAGATTTGACATGGAAACCTTCCGCAGCAAGTGCAGCTTGTATGTCGCTAACATCTACGCAGTTTTCAATTCCTTTTAGCACAACAGTGAGCCCTTTTTGACTTTTTAGCTGGTATGTGTAATATTTTTTACCAACTTCGTCAAAATGTTTGACTAGGGCTCTGAAGCCATCGATTTCGAAGGTTTGAATCTTTGTTTCGTTTATATTACCCCTTTAGAGTGGGGCAATATAAAATTTAGAGTCTGTTAATGATGCGATTTTATTAACCAGTTCATTGTTAGATGCTTCCCTTAAATAAATTGGAGGCGGTTTCTGAGGTTTCGATTTCGGCGCTGTATTGAGGTCACCGACCTCTAAACTAGAGAATCGGTTGTTAAGCGGTATTTGGTTAACACCTAGTTCAATCCGTGTCACTTTGCTCCTGCTAGCAAACTGAGCAGATCTCGGGCTACGTTTTCTTTTAGATTGAACAGTGATATACCTATCCAATCCCGTTTGCACTCGATTATTTTCAAACTGACCACGGTCACTAGAGTTCGTCGCACTGAGTTCATTCTTATTGTTTTCGTTTAGCATTGCATTTGCTGATGGATTAATTTTTTCTTCGCTATTTTGATTTATAATTTTGATGAGCGCGATTATGTATCATTTAAAATCGGTATTCCTGTAAGTAAAGTTAACCAAATGCTGGATTCATCGGCGTGGCCTTCTGGAGTGTTGATTAAAGAATTTTTAAATTCACGTCGGAAATCAATGAATAATAATTTTTTAGTCCCACGCTCAGCTCTAACGACGTTGTAACAATATCTACTGCGACCTCAACTAATTTTACACCTTCTTCAAATCCGATGCCGCTGTCTGCACCTATCGCTCAACTGACACTGCCACTCTCAGATGAAACAAACACATTGTCTATTTATTATCACAACGCTAGCGGAATACGATCAAAATCGGGTGAAATGTACCTATCAGTGTTGGAAAATGAATATGATGTCATCTGCATCACGGAAACATGGCTGACAAGCTCGCATAATTCTGCAGAGTACTTCCCTCCAGACTACTATGTTTTCAGACGCGATCGTTATACGGATCTTGAATCGACAGCGAGAGGTGGCGGAGTTCTGCTAGCGGTCACGAAAGATATACGTGCGGATATTATTGACCTTGGGAGTAACGAGTTGGAGATTTTGGCTGTTAAACTTGCTTTCAATGGAAAGCTGGTGTTGATAGTTGCTGTTTACATACCATACGGATCCTCAGTTAATATATATGGTGAGCTATCTTTATTTTTCTCAAACCAACTAGCAGCTGCAGCTCCTGATTTTGATTGTGTGATGATTTTGGGAGATCTTAACTTACCGAAAATAAAATGGCTTACAGTAGATGATGAACTTCTGCCATTCAATGGTGATCTAACTTCAGATCTGGTGATGGACTCATTCTGTTCACTCGGGCTAAGACAGATTAATAACATCGAGAACCAGTGCAGCAATATCCTCGATCTGGTGTTCGTTCCAGTAGAAGTACATGGCACAATCATTGCTTGTAATGATCTCGGCGGTTCTTCAAGTATTTTTCAAATACCACTACATATCCAATTAATATTTGAAAATTGTGTTAATGTTAACGTAAATTTTAATTCTAGTGAGTCTTTCAATTTTAATAAGGGAAATTATAATGCTTTAAATGAGTTTCTGGACAATATTAATTGGGATCAATATATAACGGGTAGTTTAGACGCTTATATTGATCAGTTTTATAAAATAATGAACTTGGCAATTGAACAATTTATTCCCCGTTCACCTGTAGTTTCGTCGATGCGCGAGCCATGGTTTAATAGTCGCCTCTCAGGATTAAAAAATCGGAAATCTAAAGCTCATGAAAAATATAAATTAAACCCATCCGCCGTAAATTATGAAATATTTAGCGCTCTCAGATCTCAATTTAAAATTTTAAATCGTTTCTTGTATAATTTATAATATATTGTCGAGATCGAATCGAATATTAGAAACAACCCTAAATGTTTCTGGAGTTATGTTGATTCGAAACGGAATTGTAGAGGTATACCCTCGCAAATGTCTTTCAATTCTTTGACGGCTAGTGATCCACAAATTATCACTGACATGTTTGCAGCATTTTTTGAAAATGTGTATGTCCCGTCTTCGAGAGGGAATGACGAACTTGTTTTTAATAATAATCCAAACATTCAATTTCAATTTACTACCGATGACGTTCTGCACGCTCTTTTGAATGTAAATGTGAATATGAGTTGTGGCCCGGACAAAATTCACCCGCTTGTGTTGAAAAAGTGTGCTTCGGTCTTAGTTCAGCCGCTGACGAACATCTTCAATTTGAGTGTGAAAAGTGGGGTTTTCCCTTCAATTTGGAAACCCAGTTTCATTAAACCAATTTTCAAGAGTGGATGGAGAACGGATATCGAAAATTACCGCGGTATTTCTATCTTATCGGCTATTCCTAAATTATTTGAATCGATGGTCAAGGACCGCATCTTTTTCTTAATTAAAAATTCCATCTCAGTAAACCAGCATGGGTTTTACCCCGGACGGTCAACTGTGACAAATCTTGCTTTGTTTACAAATTTTTTGACGCTAGCATTAGAAGGTGGTGATGGTGTTGAGGTAGTGTTTACTGATTTTAGCAAAGCTTTTGATAAAATTAATCTTGTTTTATTGGTAAAGAAACTGGGACAGCTCAACAAGTGCGATGCCCTTCCTTTAAAGTGGATTTTTTCATATTTGACGAACAGAACTCAAAAAGTTTTTTAAATAATATTTTATCTAGAGACATCAATGTTTTGTCTGGCGTCCCACAAGGTAGCCACCAGGTATGATGTGAAGCGGTGCTTCAAACATTGTAAGTTTCTGATTTACGCTGATGATGTAAAAATCTTTTGTAAGATTAGAAATGATCGCGATCTGCTAAATCTACAACAGGAATTAAACGTTTTCTGCGACTGGTGTAGCTTGAATAAGCTTTGCCTGAACGTTTCGAAATGTAAAGTTATGAACTTTTCTAGAAGACGTTATGGACGTAATGGACATGATAATAGTTTATTCTTAAATGGCGTTATGATAGAGCGAGTTCATTCTTTTCTAGATTTAGGGGTTTTGTTTTCACGAGATTTATCGTTTAAGGACCATATTGACAGATGTATTAATAAGGCTAATTCAATGTTAGGGTTTTTAATCCGTTTCTCCAAAGACTTTCATGATCCATATACTCTAAAAGTCCTCTTTGCTTAATTTGTTCGATCGCACTTGGAGTATGCGTCAATTGTCTGGAATCCGTACTATATCAATTCCTCTAACCGTATAGAATCAATCCAGAAGCGATTTATGCTGTTTGCCTTAAGGCGACTTCCTCGAGAGGTAAACGCTCCTAAGTATGTGCTTCCGCCGTATCTAGGCCGTTGTTTGATATTGAATATTGAACCATTGTTCGTTCGAAGACAAATTTCTTCCGCAATGTTTGTGCGCGACGTTATAATGGGCCGAAATTGTTCACAAGTACTATCCTTGTTTTCAATACGTGCCCCAGTGAGATCACTCAGACACCGAGGCTTAGTGATTAATCTGCACTTCCATGGGTCTAATTTTGGTATGTCGGACCCGGTTTATAATTCTAGCCGTGTATTTAATAATGTATCTACCGTGTTCGATTTTAATTTGTCCAGAGATGAATTTAAAAGAATTCTAAAAACTTTTTTTATTCAAATTTGATTTATATAAATAAACCTAATTTTAAAAATACCAGATGTAAATTAATACTGTTGGTAAATAAATAAATAAAAATAAAAATAAAATATAATTTTAAATTTGATTTATAATTTGAACTTTACCCACTTGATTTACACTTGTACTTGCAATATCTAAATTTTCTACATGAAGCTGGTTCAAGTTTGATGTGTTCGGCTTTCGGTGTTCGAAGGCTTCTTTTTTGGGGAAAAAAGGGCCTTCATGTTCACATTATCACTCACTAAATTACAATTTTATATTATATATTATAACAAAATAAAAAGCACTAACACTGCACTTTTCGTTTGTTTTATTTTACGTCCGATGTTAGTGAAATCAATTTTGAGACTGAAAATTGATAAAAATTTTGGGCTGGGCTAACTTCACACAAGAGCAAATTGGTTATTGATATGTTAGTCTTGCCTGATTAAATATTTTTATTTTCTGGGATAGAATTCTGGGATAACTTCACATACGTAATTCGGCATGCACAGTTTTGCACAATTAAACTAAAGCAAAACATATACGCTAATGAATAAACGGATCTATGAAATTTCTGGTATGATAATCACGTCAGAAATCCCACATTATCTTTCAAAATACATTACGCACACATTTCACCGTTAGACGCACACAATTGCACAATTAAATACTACTCGACAAATTAAGAAAAACGTGGGATTTCCAAAATAGGATTTGTGTGTGCAAGTGTGGGCAGGAAGTGAGCTGGAAGATAATGATGCCACGAGAAGTGAAACAGCACAATAGACATAAGTTGAATTTAACAAAGTTCCCGAAATAGATTAAGATAGATATCCTTAACCGAGGTGGAAAATAATTAAAATATTTATAATTTTCTAAAGCAACTGATCCCCGCGGTTTTAGGAATAAGGAACACAACCGGATAACGGGATTTTTAAATTAAAGTAAAGGTATCATGTTTTTATATATTGCTACATAACCAATTTTAAACTTACAACGGACACTTAAACTATTCCAAAATTGGAAACTAAAAAACTATTTTTCGATGAGAGATAGAGCAAATCCAAAAAAAATGACATTCAAAAGTGTTTGGAAGTGTTTCTCTTTTAATTAATAACGAAAGCAGAAAACTAAGCCACCCGTTAAATTATATCAAAGTAACCACGGCTAAATCACCCTAATTAGCCAAAATTAGCAATAATTTTTTTTTTACATAGAATTGATGCGTAAAATTATTTAGCTGTGCAGAATGTGACGTCGTAATTAGAGCATTACAAACAAAAACAATTACAAAATTTAAAATTAAAATCAATTTTAAACCGGCACACATAAAATCGAAATCATCATTTCACTGTCATTGTCACCAAAGCGTATAAATCCGTGCTACGATCATTTTTGAGTGGCGCGCCAAAAGTATTTTTGTTCATTGTTTTTGATTTGCACAAAAACCATTTCACTGTTAATAAATTGTTATTGTTAAATTATTTTTTATGCTTTGTTTTTAAATTTTGTGCGGGTAAATTTGATACAATTTGAAAATTTCTCGCGCGATTAATTCACAAATCGCAAATGAAACGTGAAGAATAAACCATAAATTTAAATTATCCAAAAATATATACAAGTTAGTTGCTTAGTGGTGGTGCTGCTGCTGCTGCTGCTGCTGTTGTTGTTGTTATTATTGAATTTTAATCGAAATTTAATCGTATCATGCAAGTGTGGTCCTTGTGGTTTCAAAAACTAAAAACCTGCAAAAATTGTTAACAAAAAACATATTGCATACAAAATATTATTATATTGGGCGCGTGTTGCCTTGGTGTGTGGATGCAATAGCAATCTCAAACTAATATCTTTAATTTTTGACCCATAATACGAAGTATAAGAAATATACGTATATGTGTCCAAACAGGTTCTTGGTTTTATGTATTTAGCATGCATTCAGATGAGGTAACAAGATATTCTATTAAGGTACGCAGTTGCAATTTTTATGTTACTGTTGCTAGTGTGCTCATATACAGCTGCTCTGCATTTTATAATGCCATGTCATGTGGTCATCCCATCTTCCTATATATAATAATATGTAGTATGAGCTCCTAATAAAAACTTACCAAACCATATTTGTCAATTTTTACTATTTTTGATCTTTTTGGTTTTAGCTTTTCACAGAAGGTAAACGTAATTTGGATTATCGACGGTTTTTGCCTTTCCGCGCATGCATTCGCTTAATTGATGATCTTATTGTTTGTTTTTATTTATACGTATAAAATGTGCTCGAGTTTGATAATGCCAACGTAAACCGAGGCAATATACATGCAATTATTTAATTATATCAGGAAAAAAAAACTGAAAACCATTTTCTAAACAATACGAGCATAACCAAAGGCAATATTTAATGTCAAATAAAAAAAAAACTAAACGATGGAATTTTATATTTTGATACATAGGGAATGGTTAACAACAAAATTATAGCATATACTGCAATTTTCTTTCCATCATCAGGCGGGACGGATTGGTCTCGCTCGAAATAAAAAAATTAAAATTTGTATATGGACATTCTTATACGTTTAAGATTTCATTGTTTCGTACATTTTTCGATGAGAAAGGAAGCATTCAATTTAATATCGATTATGTGCATGAACGTCAAACTAAAACATTGGATATTCGACAACCCGGTGTGCATTGGTACATCGGATTATGTAAACGCCCATTAGTAGTTTGATTTAGATATTCAATAGAGAAGATGTTAAGAACAAGAATGTTCCAATTTTGGGTAATCTATTAATCTGACCATAAATAGGTCATTCAAACTCGCAACAAAATCAGCCTATCAGTATTTCGGTAATTAAAGTTATTAAAACTGGGATACCGGTATTAATACGGGTACAGAAAACATGATCGAAACATAAATTGGCGTATCTTACAATTTAAATTGTATTTAAATTTAAATAAACTAAAAACAGTTTAAATTAATTCATTTTTATGTGTATTTTTAAGAAAAACTTACTTAACCCAACACATATAGGCTTAGTACACATCCCTAGTGAGCATTTCCCGAAGTTTTTGATTTAGTGATATAATTCGTCAAATCGATAAGTTCTTGTTTTGTACCATAGGTACAAAGCAAGAGTTGAATTTTTTCAGTTTGGTCGTTGCAACCTGATGAGTAGACCATCCAGTTCTCATCAGTACGAAACCAAGCTGCCAAGAAGAAATCTAAAGAAGGTGAATGAGTGAGATGTGATGTGAGATGAAGAATCCTTGTTCAATACTTGAAACCTCATAATGGAGACCGCGAGTATCAAAACAATGAATTACACTACTAGGTACAAGGTACGCACACCTATAACTCTATTTTGGTGGTATTCATGTGCAAATTATTAATGTGTACAATTTTTTTTAGTATTTCTGCATAAGTTGGTAATATATATATGGTGGCACGCCAGTGAACCTCATTTGCAGTAACTAACATCGTACGACACATTTATCGTTTTGTTCTAAATTTACTAACGGCATTATGTGTACAAAAGTCAACTATAATTCCCCAAATCAATGCATTTTGGCCATCGTACCGTTAAAATTATCATAGTATGCAATAATAGCAACATCCGATTCAGTAATTACCGTACATAACCAGCTGAAGTGTAATCAACGCTACAATTTTTAACCGGTCTCGTTTAACCTGAATTCCGTGTACCATTGAAAGGGATATATAGATTTGCAGCAACGACAGCGGTTTTTATTTTTATATTTTCTTTTGACATTTTCAATCTGTTGGATCTTTGGTTGAATTCGTTGGTTTTGCAGTACACCTTATCATATTCCATTATTATACGTAGCTATTATCTCTCTTGCGGCAGTGCAACTGATAATAAATACAACCCCGACAAATAATAAATACAACCCAATTGGATTTACTAATGAATCCGCCGGCCCAAGGCCACTATCAGCACATAAAAAAGTGCATATCTGTTCCACGTGTATGGACATATGATGTGCATACGTACAATTTACGCACATACAAATTTATTATTCCGCCTCAGGTGGCCATATTACAGAACTTCTTCCAAAAATCATTTAAGGAAGTCATTTCCGACCAACATATCCGATCCCATCATAATCGCGTAACAAATTACCGAGTTTCGCGCTAGCAGAACATACTCTAGAACTTCTTCCAAAAGTCATTTAAGAATTTCATTTCAATCCAGCATTCAAAATCCCATCATATTCGGTTATGAAATTATCTAGTTTCACCCCAGCAGGCCATATTCCGGAACTGCTTCCAAAAATCATTTAATAATTCCCTATTTCCATCCAACATACCCAATTCCATCATAGTCGGTTAAGAAATTACGGAGTTCCGCCTCAGATGACCATATTCCAGAACTTCTTCCAAAAATCATTTTCTTACAAGAATCTCATTTCCATACAACATACCCAAACACATCATAATCGGGTTAGGGAATGGTCGCTTTCCATCCCAGGTGGCCATATTCCAGAACTTCTTCCAAAAATCAGTAAAAATTCTCATTTCCGATCAACATATCCAATCTCATCATAATCGGTTATGAAATTACCGAATTCCACCCCAGCAGGCTATATTCCAGAAATTCTTCAAAAATCAGTTAAGAATCTCAATTCTGACCAACATAATCGGTTAAGCATTTACCGATTTCCATCCCAGCAGGCCATATTAGAGAACTTCATCCAAAAATCATTTAAGAATCCCATTACCATCCAACATACCCAATACCTTCATAATCGGTTATGAAATGGTCGAGTCCATCCCAAGTGGCCATATTCCAGAAACTCCTTCAAGATCATTTAAGAATCTCGTTTCCGACCAACATTTCCAATCCCATCATAATCGGTTAAAAAAATTCAGAGTTCAATACAAACGGCGAAAATTAAAATGGCGGTGCTTCCCCCTCCATCGTAAGCGATGCGTCACACTCCCTATATGAAAACAAATTTAAAGACGTATTCACGTCAAAAAAATTGTTGCTAGAACGAATATCGTCACCCTCATATGAGAGACAACTTGAAATCCTACTGAGTGGCCAAGACATTGGTGATCAAATGCCGTCGGAAGCGCTAACGGTTAAAAAAAATTCGTTAGGAACAGATGTCGTATCGCGCCGACGTGTCCAATTTAGATCCAATCCATAAACACGTTCGCCTGCGCCTTACAGTACCATTAACTCGATTGTCCGAGACATCTATTAGTATCCCTAGATTTATAAGCAAAACGCTCGAAAATTTTGTGCCCGTATCGCACCCCGAGCAACAACACCAGTGAGAATAAAAAACTCACAAATCTCTCAGTCGAGTCAGCTACTTTCTCGTATCTTTATTTAGGACACAAATAATAATCTGACTTTTTTTATCTATACGGAGGCTGAAATTTCAGTGCTCCCGGTCCGACGTTTTTCGACGTTCATAACTTTTAACTCGAAATTTATAGATCTGGTACTATGCACGTCAATAAGTAAACTGTTATGGTTCTATCTTTCACTCACAACATTTTGTTACTGGCCTCCGATGCAGCAAAACACACAAGGCCGAATCCCTATGGATATTACGGAAAAGTGATACCACACTGAAACAAACCGGCATAGCTCGGTTCACAACAAGCAAATCGGTTTGAAATTGAAACTTGAACTAGTTATTGCGATCCCGAGTCGAACAAAATACATTCGGTTACTAGCCTGTGAAACACCAACCCATGCCAGGCCGAATCCCTTTGTATTATATGAATGCAATACCATTCTGGCCAAAACCATCTCAGCTCTGTTCAGAAGTTGCCGATGCTGCAAAAAATACTAGGCCGAATCCCTATGGGTATTACGAAAAATTGATACCACACTGAAACAAACCGACATAGCTCGGTTCACAACATGCAAATTGGTTTGAAATTGAAACTTGAACTAGTTATTGCGACCCCGAGTCGAACAAAATACATTAGGTTACTAGCCTCCGAAGCACCAAGCCATTCTTACAAATTTTCCATCTATGAGTCAAAAATTCAAATTTATCCGCGGTCCAGCGATAACGGAGGAAAAAGTATGGGGTGGTTGGGAAGTTGATTGTGTATAAGTATGTGTCGATTATCATAGTCGTTGTCAGTCAGATTTGACGCTAAGTGGATGGATTTCTTCCTATGATTGTGTATTTAATCGAGAGCACTGAAGATAGACCAATGTACGGAACAAACACAATAAAAACGATTACAATAGAAAAACAAAAGTAAAATTTAAATATAAATTCGTACACGAAAAAGTTAGTTATGAGAATGAAATATAGATGAACAAATTGAAAGGATCGATTTCGTAGGCTAAACAAGTAATTCTATATAAAGGGTGATTTTTTTGTGGTTAGGATTTTCATGCATTAGTATTTGACAGATCACGCGGGATTTCAGACAAGGTGTCAAAGAGAAAGATGCTCAGTATGCTTTGACATTTCATAATGAATAGACTTACTAACGAGCAACGCTTGCAAATAATTGAATTATATTACAAAAATCAGTGTTCGGTTCGAAAAGTGTTTCGCGATTTACGTCCGATTTATGGTCTACATAATCGACCAAGTGAGCAAACAATTAATGCGATTGTGACCAAGTTTCGCACTCAGTTTACTTTATTGGACATTAAACCAACCACACGAATGCGTACAGTGCGTACAGAAGAGAATATTGCGTCTGTTTCTGAGAGTGTTGCTGAAGACCGTGAAATGTCGATTCGTCGCCGTTCGCAGCAATTGGGTTTGTGTTATTCGACGACATGGAAGATTTTACGCAAAGATCTTGGTGTAAAACCGTATAAAATACAGCTCCTGCAAGAACTGAAGCCGAACGATCTGCCACAACGTCGAATTTTCAGTGAATGGGCCCTAGAAAAGTTGGCAGAAAATCCGCTTTTTTATCGACAAATTTTGTTCAGCGATGAGGCTCATTTCTGGTTGAATGGCTACGTAAATAACCAAAATTGCCGCATTTGGAGTGAAGAGCAACCAGAAGCCGTTCAAGAACTGCCCATGCATCCCGAAAAATGCACTGTTTGGTGTGGTTTGTACGCTGGTGGAATCATTGGACCGTATTTTTTCAAAGATGCTGTTGGACGCAACGTTACGGTGAATGGCGATCGCTATCGTTCGATGCTAACAAACTTTTTGTTGCCAAAAATGGAAGAACTGAACTTAGTTGACATGTGGTTTCAACAAGATGGCGCTACATGCCACACAGCTCGCGATTCTATGGGCATTTTGAGGGAAAACTTCGGAGAACAATTCATCTCAAGAAATGGCCCGGTAAGTTGGGCACCAAGATCATGCGATTTGACGCCTTTAGACTATTTTTTGTGGGGCTACGTCAAGTCTAAAGTCTACAGAAATAAGCCAGCAACTATTCCAGTTTTGGAAGACAACATTTCCGAAGAAATTCGGGCTATTCCGGCCGAAATGCTCGAAAAAGTTGCCCAAAATTGGACTTTCCGAATGGACCACCTAAGACGCAGCCGCGGTCAACATTTAAATGAAATTATCTTCAAAAAGTAAATGTCATGGACCAATCTAACGTTTCAAATAAAGAACCGATGAGATTTTGCAAATTTTATGCGTTTTTTTTTAAAAAAAAGTTCTCAAGCTCTTAAAAAATCACCCGTTATATATAGACAATATTCCAATGTAAGAAATACAACATCAGTCGTCGCGACATGATGAAAACTGATTTTTTAAATCAATAATCTCATCCGTTCGAAACTGATTCTTGGGATTTTTACAAATTTTCCATCTATGAGTCAAACCAGTTTCAAATACAAATATAAAGCATGAAGACCAGATATGGACTTGCGACGAAGTTCGTAACAGGTAAAATAATTTAATATTAAATACAAATCAGTCAATTGCATTCACGAGTGCTGTGTGCCTTAAATTTTTTAATTTGTGTTTTGAGAACAGTCGGTTAAAAATGCAATTGTCAGAATCATCAGAGTTCCTAGTAAGTTTTGATCATCAGCTGAATTCCAAATTATTACCAAGAGCTTGATTTCTGTTTTATGTTATTAAAATATAATAAAACCTACTCCTTTGTTTATACTACGCGTACGTAGACTAAAAATTGACTAATTGTGGTGTGGTTCTCATAGAATTAAAATAAATAACATGAATCCAGAACATTTAGCGCAAGACGAATTTGAGCTGGAGTGTGTGGTGCGTAATATTAAGGGGGACAACCCTCTAGGTAATTTAAACAAACTTTTAAAACGTTTAGAGGATGAAAAATCACACCCTGTATTCTCTATTCGCCCGATTCTGTTAATTTAGTTCAGACATTATTTTCTACGAAGACTATACCATCTAGAGCAGCCAACCCAGCAGCTACAAAATCAAACAATCAATTCGAGTTTTTCCAAATTTCCCTAGAAAGGATCCACCACCACCCCAACCAACAGTGAACCATGTGACACCGAATGCTTATCCTCACAACTTTGATCAAAACCAAGGACAATTTTATGGACCTTTCATTAGAAATTCGATAAAATGGCCGATTTCATTTGATGGGACACCTCAAGGCACTCCTGTTAAAAAGTTTGTTCGGATGCTGGATCACCAGTCACTGATAAATGGAATACATTTACAACAAGTTACCAATGATATGAGTTATTTTCTTTAAGGAAAAGCTGCGAATTGGTATTGGGATTTTATTCAAAGGAGCGGAAATGTGGAATGGTGTTTTCTTAAGTCAAAGATAATTAAGAGATTTTCGGATAGCCGCACAGACTTGGAAATCCGGCGTGGAATAGATTCTAGAAAACAGCGTCCTAATGACAAATTTATGGATTTTTACAACAATATTTTGTCTACGTCATTACAAATGAAAGTCCGTATGCCCGAGTCAGAGCTCATTTTCATATTAACGCAAAATATGCGACCAGGGTTACAGGAAAGATTCGCTGTTGAACAATTTAGCAACATCGACGAATTGGTTCGGCACTGTGTCGCATACGTGGATGTCTGGACACGAAATCGAATATTACCGGAAACATATTGCGAAGCACGAAGACATATTGATGAAATTAATTTGTTGCAAGATTGCCCTCAATCTCTGAAACCTATCATTCGAGCGTTTACATTCCTAGCTTATCAAGCTTCCAAAATCCTGCCTCAAATTGTTTTAAAACGGCACAACCTTTTAATAATCCTAGTAATAATTATTTAGAAAATTGTAAGAATTATTCTATGTATTCTATGCGATATTCGTGTGCTACTAATCATAGTTATAACGCAGTAAATCCGGTCGTTAATGCGATAACCTCAAATCAGCCACCGTCTAAACCTTTGCTTGCTTCGAGTAGTACTCGAAACCTCAAATTTTGCTGGAATTGCAAGCAAACTGGTCATCATTTCAAAAATTGTAATTATCTAATGATACTTACCTTTTGTTTCGGTTGTGGCACACCCGAAGCAATTAAACCCAATTGGCCTACTTGTCAAACGATTTGGGGAAACTTGAAGAAGGGGGCGAATGGTTCAACGGCGATTCCCCCCAACACACAGACATCACCAATACAGCATAATACGAACGACGGATATCGTTCGATCCAAAAAAATGCCTAGATAACAAATCTGCTTTATCAAAATATTCAGAAACTCAAACGCAGTATCAAAAGCAAAACAATCGTATTTTAAAAAACAATCGCACTTCTCGGTCTCTCCGATACTTTCGTCTAAGAAAATCTTCTAAATCACAAATTCTTGAATCAGTTATCGCTGATGATTCGGACGGACGGCCGTAGATTATAAGCTTGTGGAGCCAACGTGTCTATACTTGGTAAAAACTGTGAAGACATTCTTAAACACCCCACGGTACATTTCCAACACCTTCCAGCTACAATTAAAACCGCAAACGGGAACTGTGAGCGAATAGTAGGACATATTAAAGTTCCGGTTACGTTTGCTGGTCAAATAAGTTATGTAAATTTATACCTCACTCCTCACCTAAATCAAGAATTGCATTGATTGATATTGATTTTTGGCATTTGTTCAATTTAAATATAACTTGTAAGTCTGTGCTTTCTAATATATTTCCTTCTCCCCGAATTCCCTTCATTCCTCGTATTACAACTGAAGCAATTACTTGTAATAGTGAACCATCTTTACATCAACTCACGTCGGATCAGCAGAAACGGTTGGATATAGTGAAAAGTCAATTCCTATCGTCCGCTCTGCTTGGGTTGGGACGCACACATCTAGTAAAACACATCATTGATGGCGACTATGCGAAACCCATCAAGCAGCTCACCCATCAAGTGTCTCCAGCTGTGGAAGCTGAAATTGGTCGTGCGATCGAACGAATGCTTTCATTGGGAGTTATAGCGTCTTAACAAGACAAGGTTCATTTCTAGCCTTGACTTGAAAGATATCTTTTGACAGATACCATTAGATAAGGGATCGAGAGATAAGACAGCCTTCACTCTCCCAGGTCAGACATCATATCAGTTTACCGTCATGCCTTTCGGGCTTTGCAATGATGTTTCTCGACGATCTTCTTATAACAGCAGAGACATTCGATGAGTACATTGAGATATTGAGTAGAGTCGCCAAACTGTTGAAAGAAGCTGGATTGACAATTAACGTGGAGAAAAGTAAATTTCTCCTCAAAGAAAAGTAAAGTAAAGTAAGTTAATATCTCCGCATGTCAGGATGGTATAGACGGTTTATCCATCGATATGCAGACTTGGACTCCTCTTACTAACTAACTAAAGAAAAATCATAAATTCGCGTGGAATGACATGGCGCAGGAGTCTTTTGACAAGTTGAAGCTCGCCCTTTCCTCTGCTCCTATTCTCTGTAATCCTGATTGGGATCAGAGATTCTTCATTCAGTGTGATGCATCTGCGACAGACGTGCACGCCTTAGGAGCCGGGATAAAAATGACTGCTCGAAATCCCTACTAGAATATTCTGCAGATTTCTGTGTAACATTTGTTGCATGAAACAAATTTGAGATGTTTTTGGGACGCATTTCACTCGCATTTTATTTTATACAAAAAAGGTTGTTCCAATTAACAGTTTAAAGACGTTGAAAAAATGCACCGAACGCTCTACTAAACTTTATCTAAAAGCTGCACATACAATTAACAATGACTTTTACATTGATGATTTGCTAACCGGATGCGATAGTGTTCAAGAAACTGTCATGATCAAGGAGGAAATATATAAATACAATTTTGAGAGCGGCTTCAAACTAAGGAAATGGAAATCCAACTCGCATGAATTTTTAAAATCATTTCATTGAAGACGATTCATCAATCAAAACACTCGGCATTATCTGGAATGCAGAAGCAGACACATTTTCCTTTCAGGTACAGGAAACGGTTGAGCACATAAAGTGGACTAGCGAAAAATACTGTCAACGGCATCTAAGTTATATGACCCGTGAGGCTGGCTTGCACCGACAGTAATTTTATTCAAAATGTTGCTACCGAAGTTATGGCTGCTGAAGTTAGAATGGGATACTGAGTTACCTAGAGATGTCCTCAACTCATGGAAGAGTATATACGAAATGTTACCAGAATTAGAAAAAATTCAAATTCCTCTTTGTTTCACACAATCAACAACTACATCCCATCTTCAAATACATGCATTTAGTGATGCCTCTGAAGCCGCTTATGGGAGTGTGTTGTATTTTCGAAGCATAGACGAGGCCGGTAAAATCAGCGTCAATATTATAGCCGCAAAGAGTAAAGTAGCTCCGCTAAAGCAAATTGCGTTACAACGATTGGAACTCTGTGGAGCGGTCCTTCTGTGCAAATTAATTAAATTTTCTTAAAGAAATCTGAGCCTGAACAGATTCCACGATAGTACTACACTGGCTGTCCGATGATCCTCGATGTTGGAAAAGTTTCATTGGCAACCGAACGGCAGCAATTCTGGAGATTATTCCTCGACATAAGTGGCATCATATCGATTTAAAACAAATTCCGGCCGATACAATAACTAGGGGAATAAAACCACAAGCGTTGCCAAAATTATCCCTGTGGTGGCACGGCCTTCATTGGTTTTGTCAACTAAAATCTTGTTGGCCAAAAGCAATTTCCATACCAACAGAAGCGGTTAACTTTTCATTCGAAGAAAGGTCAAGATATGCAAACGTTTTTACTGAAGTGACCACCGAAGACAACATCGCTATAACTGTAATATCAAGGATCTCATCTTGGTTCAAAATACGCAAAGTATTAGGGTATATGTTGAGATTTGGAGGTCCAACTCGAAGAAGACAATTGGCGAAGCAATAATTTAACACAATTACTGTAGCCGGAACGTACAGCAAATTGCATTCAATAGCGAATTCACGATTCTCAGAAAACAATGTATACCATCGAAACACCAATTAACGTCACTTGACCCATTTATAGATCCTTATGGGTTACTAAGAGTCGGTGGCCGCCTAAGAAAATCCTCCTTACCTAATTCAACGATGCATCCTACCATATTGCTGAAGGGTAATATAGTGTGCGATGAAATTGTTCGGGATATTCACTTCAATCACATGCATGCTGGAAATTCTTTAGTTTTAAGTATTGTGAAAAACAAGTATTGGATGATTGGAGCACGAAACATTATTAAACGGTGCATAAAACCCTGCACGGTGTATATTCGTTAACGCTTTTACAAGAATGAACAGAAAATGGATGATCTTCCAGCTGCACGATGTAACCAAAGTCGGCCGTTGGTTTGGACTATGCTGGGCCACTATAAATCAAAAGGAGCAAACGCAATAATTCTCCGGTGGAAAAGGTGTATGTGGCAGTTTTCATGTGCTTGACGGTGAAGGCTGTACATTTAGAGGTAGTGGGTCGCCTAAATACGGAATCGTTTTTAGCTGCCCTAAAACGGTTCATTTCAAGACGCGGAAGTCCTGAGAAAATTTGGTGTGACAACGGATCTAACTTTGTTAGGGCTAACGAAGAACTCCAGAAACTCAAACTTCAGATGATAACTCAGTCGAACAACTAATTAATTTATGATTTTTTCTTGCAGAAAGGAATCACTTTTCTCTTCAATCCTCCTCGCGCTCCACATTTTGGAGGATTATGGGAAGCTACAGTTAAATCATTTAAGTATCATTTGAGAAGGGTAGCCAATATAAACCTGCCATTTGAGGAAATGACTACACTCATAATTCAAATTGAATTCGAGACCATTATGTAGACTTAACCACGATCCAGCTGATATACAAGCATTAACACCTGCACATTTCTTGGTTGGAGAACCTCTGACATGTATTCCTGAGCCAATGTTGAACGAGATACCACAAAATAAACTATCGAGATGGCAAAATATTCAGCAGCGACTCCAAGGATCTTGGAAACGGTGGCATCAGGACTACCCAACTTCATTACAACAACGTATCAAATGGAAATCTACGCCTGATCAGTTCGAAGTCAATGATGTAGTTTTAATACGAGAAGAAAACTTATATCCCAGTCAATGGATACATGGTAGAGTTATCATGACTCATCCAGGCAGTGACGGCATCATCCGCGTAGTTACACTAAAACATCGAAAACCGAACTGTAACGTCCAGTTAACAAATTAATAAAATTCCCGGTTAATCTTAAGTAATAAAATTCCTTAAGGTGTGGGAGGATGTTGGTGAGAGTAAAAACACAAAAACACAATGAATTCTGGCACAAACTGTATTACACAAAATCAACACACAAATCATTGTAACTGATCTCATCAGCTGTTCTCCAGTTTCAACCTAAAATTAAACGTAAGAAAAAACAATTAAATATGTTATCATACACTTACCAGTTTCATTATATAATTTTAACCTATATTTTTGTACCGGAATATTTGTTATAAATCTGAAAGTAAAATTTATGTAATTAATTATTAAATTCAAATTAGAAATAATATTTTTTAATGATTGTGAAATACATACCAAAAATAATACCAAAAATGTACACTGTTAAATTCAAAAATATTCCAATTGGATTTGTTTTGTAGTGAAATTGAAACACTTTTAGATAATCTTTATCATTTATACCAGAGAAGTCCCTGAATCCCTAATAGTGTCGCTGTAAAGATCGAATAATTTTCTAACAATTTTAGATAAACACGAGAAAATTGTGATATAATTCACTAAAGTTTTTTCAATTCTAAAGAAGGTTTTTTTAGACACTGTTTCACGAGAGAGATGTTCACGGGGTCTCACCTATATGGCTGAATAGCTAAGTCAAAACCTCACGTGTGTGGTGAATAAGGTTGAGATATGATGATTTGTAAATTGTCCAGCGTATTTTAAACAACAGTGGTTTTTGATTTATATCTATTTTCAAATTTTTCTGTTGCCGCTCCTTGAGATGTTCATAATTTTTTTAATGTATTTTGGGATAGCATAGATAAAATTCTAACATTGCAATAAACATGGTTATTTTATGAAAATATTTACTGTGCCATATACGACTTAGAAGTTTCATGAATTTCACTAAATTTTCAAATTTTATTTCACCGATCCTAGAGATGTTCACGGGGTCTCACCTATATGGTCAGATAGATCAGTCAAACCCCTATGTGGGTAATGAACGGTATCTAATTATGATGATTTTTAACTAGTCCAGAGACATTTTTACGTACCCACAAACTAAAAATAACTTATATGGCCGCAGAAAATCGAAAAATTATAGTGAAAATTCTAATCCATCAATTTTCCCCAGATTTTCCTGGTAGTCTCAGTATGACCTGAGCTATTAGAAAACAATCGAAAGTATTGGGTACTAGTGGAAGTTTTTGAGATATTGGCCAAAATCTGAAAATAAACTAATAAAAAAAATTAAATTTTCAAAAGTATTGGTAATGAGATGGCCTAGTTTAATCCAACATGAACAGATCCCAGAATTTTGTCCTAAGGTTTGGACCCCTGATCAATACTTTTATCCAAATTTCATCGTGAAAGACGGAATATTGTTAAATTTCAAGATTTCATTTACCGTGTTCTTTTACTTCGGAGATCAATCAATTTGTCATTTTAAGGATCATATTTAATATTTTATTCCGCTGGGATGTTTTATTTAGTGAAAAAGAGATACAAAAGGAATAAGAAATTTCTAATTGTATAACAAAATAAATTCTCTATTGTGATTGAGCTGCCACTTGCGCCGAGTAACGAAAACTCTTATTTTCCGCTGAGAAATGTCCGCTAACTTAAAAAGCATATGAAAATCACAATTCGTGTCCCATTTTCACAATATTGATAGAAAATTGTCTGACCTATTCGAATATATGAAAGAGATCCAGTGAACATTTCTGGGATGGGCGATATAACCGGAAACGTAAAAATGTCTCTAGACTAGTTAGAAATCATCATAATTAGATACCGTTCATTACCCACATAGGGGTTTGACTGATCTATCTGACCATGTAGGTGAGACCCCGTGAACATCTCTAGGATCGGTGAAATAAAACTTGAAAATTTATTCAAATTCATGAAACTTCTAAGTCGTATATGGCACAGTAAATATTTTCATAAAATAACCATGTTTATTGCAATGTTAGAATTTTATCTATGCTATCCCAAAATACATTAAAAAAATTATGAACATCTCAAGGAGCGGCAACAGAAAAATTTGAAAATAGATATAAATCAAAAACCACTGTTGTTTAAAATACGCTGGACAATTTACAAATCATCATATCTCAACCTTATTCACCACACACGTGAGGTTTAGACTTAGCTATTCAGCCATATAGGTGAGACCCCGTGAACATCTCTCTCGTGAAACAGTGTCTAATAAAACCTTCTTTAGAATTGAAAAAACTTTAGTGAATTATATCACAATTTTCTCGTGTTTATCTAAAATTGTTAGAAAATTATTTGATCTTTACAGCGACACTATTAGGGATTCAGGGACTTCTCTGGTATAAATGATAAAGATTATCTAAAAGTGTTTCAATTTCACTACAAAACAAATCCAATTGGAATATTTTTGAATTTAACAGTGTACATTTTTGGTATTATTTTTGGTATGTATTTCACAATCATTATTTTTTATACTTACCTTTATATAAATTATGAACACTTTGTCAACACGAGCATGTCACTTTGAGTATTCTACGTAAACCAAAATTTGTGCTAGAATTGGTTGCGTATATATATATATATATATATTTCTATATACTATAGTTAAGTTAAACTCGATAGTACTTTATATTTGTATTTATATTAGGAAATTTGAATATCTTAACTAAGTTCAGCTTAAAATTGTAATTAATTAATTTAGTGTACAAGAATATGCCATTTTCCTAGTTAGACATAAAATAAATAAAACTCGTTCACTCTTTTGAAAACCTTCGAGCAATCAACATTTATAATTGGCAAACCGAGAATTAAGACATAGTACTATAGAAGCTATTTGTGCGAATGTGTTTCCAAATTTTTAATTAAATAATTAAACAAATTGATTATTTTATCAATACCTTATAAAGTTAACCTTTTATTGATTTTGTTTATAAATTCGTGTTGTCCAAAAATTGTTGCTTACAGCTCGCTTGCCCAAATAAAAAGTGAACGAGTTATAATAAATTTATTTTATTCTTAATACTAAAACACTTAATAAACACATTAAAACACTTGTTTATTATTTCGCACAAAAATTTTCCATAGAGTGCAAACGAAACGCTAACTCAGTGTGAACAACTTTAAGATGGAGATATAAGTTGTTCCTGGTAGCATACCCTTTACGATATTGGCCGAAGGATTTCGCCCAGCTTAGTTTTTATGCGCACAACCCGGATGAATCCATCGTTTCCAGGAATTACTTCTACGATGCGACCCATTAACCATTTAGTAGGTGGAACAACTTTCTCGATTACTACAACAAGCGCATTTAAAGGTGTATTTATTGAAGTAGTATTCCATTTCTGGCGTTGTTGTAGTGACAGTAAATACTCGTGATGCCATCTTTGCCAGAAATGCTGGACCATTCACTGGTTGTGTTGCCACCGTGACAACCGATTTTCTTTAATAAATTGTAAATTGGGATCCGGTAACAGTGTGATTGCGTGCCCAATTAAAAAATGCCCCGGCATTAAAGGGTTTACATCATCCGATGTTATCTCACATAGCGGGCGAGAATTAAGGATGGCCTCTATTTGGATGAGCAATGTTGTCATTTCTTCAAACGTCAATCTCGACTCTCCTATTACTCGCCTTAAATAATATTTTGTAGATTTTATGGCTGCTTCCCATAAACCTCCAAAATTGGGAGCATCCGGTGGAATAAAATGCCATTCGATGTTGTTTGTTTATGTAGTTGGCTATTGCTGCATCTGCTAATACCGTCGCATTAGTTGAAGTTAATTCCTTTTCTGCACCGATAAAATTTGTCCCATTATCACTATATATGTGGCCGCTTATGCCTCTTCGACCATGGAACCGTCGCAGGGCTACCAGGAATGCATCCGTCGTCATGTCGGAAACTAACTCTAAATGCACAGCATTGGTTACCATACATACGAAAAGCGCCAAATACGCCTTTATGCTTTTTGCACCTCGTAGTTTACTGCTCTTGATGAGAAATGGACCTGCACAATCCACCCCAGTTGTAAAGAATGGTCGTTGATAGGTCACTCGTGATTGTGGCAATTGTCCCATAAGTTGTTGTTGACTTTGTGCCTTCATGCGGACGCATTTGACACATCTTCCAATTACCGCACGAACTTCATCCCTGCATCGCATAATGCAGTATTTCTGCTTCAGGATTGTCATCAAAACCTTTGGACCTGCATGCAACTGGTTAATGTGTTCATCTCTAATGATAAGCGAATTGATGCGATGTTTTGCTGGAACTATAATTGGATGCTTCATATCCTAGGGAACATCTGCATTATTTAACCTGCCACCAACTCGTAATAAACCCAACTTGTCTATAAATGGAAAAAAGCTTATTAGTTTCGAGTGTTTACTGATTTGTTTGTTATTGGTAAGATTGTTGATCTCCGAAGCAAAACTGGAACGTTGTATTTGTCTCATCACAAAATGGAACGCGTCTTGCTTGGCCTCATTATGTTTTCGTGAGTATTTGAGCCAATTTGATACACTGGTTAATGGTATTCTTCGAAACAACAGCAAAATCCGGGTAATAACCATGATCACCTTAGAAAATTTGGAACATGATATTGGATTATTTGGTTATAATTTGTTTCGGCCACTCTACCTCTTGTCTCTTTAGCCAATGTGGACCTTGCCACCATAAATCATGGTTAACCAATTCCTCTGGGAACATACCTCGCGACGCGCAGTCAGCTGGATTATCGTTTGAGCGTACGTGACTCCATTGATTACGATTTGTATGTTGGAGTACATACGAAACCCTGTTGGACACAAATGTCTGCCATTTCCTCGGGCATGATGATATCCAGTTGAGTACTATGGTTGAGTCGGTCCACAACCGATACTTGATTTTTTGACTCTTGAATATTGCTAATATGGACACTATTAATTTTGTCAGTAGTACTGCAGCACAGAGCTCTAAACGTGGAATACTTATTGACTTAATAGGTGCCACCTTTGTCTTTGCAGTCACAATCCTTATAATATAGCCGCTTTCCGTTCTGACTCTGCTGTAGATAACTGCAGCATAGGCCAATTCAGATGCATCGGCAAACCCATGCAGCTCCCATTCCTGCCCTTCCGTGTGAAGCCATCTGGATATTCGTATATCTTCCAATCTATACATGTTGCTTCTAATCGCCGCATAGCTCTCGTCAATTATAGGTGGTAAACGTTCATCCCAGTCTACACCTAACAACCATAGTTTCTGAAACAATATTATATTTTTATTATAGTTGGCGACAACCATCCAATGGGATCGAAAATTTTGGATGCCTCAGATAACATACACCGTTTTGTTAGCACATGGTCGTTTAGATTAACTTTGAAGAGAAATGAATCGTCTTTAGGTGCATACTTTACGCCAAGCACAGAGATCGCTTGTGAATCATTTTCAAATTCCTTACATGAGATATCTCTGTCGGCTTCCGGAATACTGCTTAACAGCGTTTCGTTGTTGGATGACCACTTTCGCAGATTAAACCCTCCATTCCTCAACATTCGGATTAAATCTTGAATCACCTTTTGTGCTTCCTCCAACTTGCTCCTTCCAGACATTAGATCATCAACGTAGAAGTCGCGTTTCAGTACATCTGCTGCCTCTGGGTATTCGTCGTGGTAATGTTTGTGTTGCCAAAAACGGTGCAGACGCTGTACCATAAGTCACCGTTAATAAATTGAAGGTTCGCAAATCACTTCCCAAGTCCTTTCTCCACACTATTTTTTGGTACTCTCTGTCTTTTTTGCTGATCCAAATTTGTCTAAACATTTTTTCTATGTCCGCTGAGAAAACGAATTTATGAGTGCGAAATCTTAATAGTATTTCTATCAAACTGGACTGAACGACTGGTCCCACTAATAATTGATCATTCAACGAATTTCCATTGCTCGTCTTCGCTGATCCATCAAATACGACCCGTAACTTCGTAGTGGAACTAGTTTCTTTCACAACTCCGTGATGTGGCAAATAATATTGATTGTTACTTACATCGGTCGAGATTTCAATTTGGCCAAGTTCAAGATATTCCTCTAAGAAATCATTATATCTGCTTTTAAACAATTCGTCACGTCCAAATCTTTTCTCCAAACTGTACATTCGTCTTATAGCCATTAATTTTGAATTACCAAGCTTCGGTAAACCATTTTTAAATGGTAGGCTTACAATATATTTGCCATCTGCCGGTCTTCGAACCGTCACTCGATAATGCTGCAGACAATGATTCTCCTCTTCGCTATAAGAAACAGCCTCTGAAATCTCCTCGATCTCCCAAAATCTTTGTAAAGCCTGATCGACATCAAGATGTAGATTTACTGGAACCATATTATTGCCATTTTCGTTATGAATTGGCGTTCTTGCAATTACCCATCCAAATCGCGTGTTGTGTGCAATAAGTTTCGTTTTAGGAATATACCTTTTGCCATCACATATAATTTCAAAAAATGGATCACTTCCTAGTAACAAATCTATTTTACCTTTTCTGGAAAAATCTGGATCTGCTAGCCGTACATTGTTCAATCCCTTAAGACTTCTAAAATCATTATTTAAAGGTTGATATGATGATATGGAAGGAACAATTAACACCCTTGCTGTTATTTTATAAGGAGCATCATGAAACCTGGACCTGATGCATATGTTCGCTATACCTTTTGATACCCCCAGAAGTGACATCATTGAGACCTTGAATAATTATTCTTCCATTGGTTTTTTTTAATCCGAGTCGCTGGAAGCATTCTTCAGTTACAAACGAGGTTTGTGACCCAGAGTCAAGCAAAGTTCGACACGGTTGCCAATCGCCACTATGACTTTCGACTTCTATTTGAGCAGTTGGAAGGATCGCATTTTCTACTGAAATGGCGTGAGCATATGTTGTTGATGTTTGCGGGCTGCTTGTATGGACTTCTAAGTGTAGGATTTCGTGATGTTTCCTCTGGCACAATTTACACTTACACTTAAACAATTATAACATCTGTAATGTTTCCTCATCTGCGTTGCTGCACATCCAAAGCACGGAAATCGACACACTCAACAAATTTGTGGTCTTTACCGCAGAATGCACAATTTACTGCTGATGCAGTGTGCATAGAAATCGAGTGCTGTTGATTTTGCTTTCCTGCTAAGCGTTTTGATGTTTCTGGTTTAACCCCTTGCAAAGTATCCATTCTCTTATTCAGCACTACTAAAAGTTTATCAAAGGTTGGATATTCAATTTCCGATGTCTCTAATTTCCACATTTGTTTAGTCTCAGCATCCATCTTTTGAGTTGCGATATAAATGAGCCAAGCATCTCGACCTTCTGCTTCAGGACCAAGAGCTTTTAGTCCACGAACCACCTCATCACATGTATCATGCAAACGTGCTATCGTTTGTGATGTCGCTTGCGTTATTGTTGGTTGTTCAAAATAAGTTTGAATGAATGTTCTACGATATACCTTTTCTTATCATATCTCTTGCATAACTTCTGATATGCTTCGATATAATTTGCGTCGTTGATAGGAAAGTGCCGAACAAGAGCCAGTGCTTCATCTCTTAAGTAACCTTTAAGATATTGGAACTTTTGGGCAGGAGAAAGGTTTGGATTCTCATGCACGCTTGATCCGAAAAGGTCAAAAAATGATTGCCATTCCTTATAGTTTCCATTAAAAGTGGGAATAATAATTCGCGGTAACCGAAAATTGCTCGAAGGTGTTTGCGTCGAATTAAGTGTTTGATCTATATTTATAGGTGAGGTAATAATTTCAGTTCTTTTCCGTATTTCACAGTGCAGTTTTGGAACAATCATATACGGGCGTCCACGGCTTCTATATCGGTTTGAATGTCATCCGAAATGCCAATCATTTGTCACTCCACATCTACAAAATCTTGATTTAACTGATTTATGTTCTCTAATCGCACTTTTAACTCATCTATACTTGTTTCATTTCTAATTAGTTTCACGAAATTTTCGATTCGAGTAATCTGACCTTTAATAAAAGGCTCTTTTTCCTTTTAGCATTTCCATTTTCATCAACCAATGCAAGACTGTACAACTTGGACCACTAACAAAATCAAGACAAACGTAGAAGCAAGAAAAACGATGAACTAGCCAAAACACGAGTATGAGTAATATAATCGAGACAGTCTCAACGAGTTTAATTTTACTATCGTCCACTCAAAATATTTATTTTTATTTCACTTTTCACTTAATATCTATCCCGTATAACACTCGATACACACTTCTAATCACAATGCGATTTCACGAAATTTATGTGTTATTGGGTATAGTTTACAATTTGTAATATAGTTTTGGTAAATAAAGTTTGTATATAAATAAAATTACTTAATACGGTTAATAGTCTTTATTATTAAAAATATATTTAAATGAAATAAATATTTTATACTCATGTGCTTGTGTTTCCTGATCGATATTTCCCGCTGAAACAGGCTTCCTTATATTTGTTTTCCAAAACTGGATCTTAACACGATCCGGCTCGAAGGACCATAAAATGTGCGAATGTGTTTCCAAATTTTTAATTAAATAACTAAACAAATTGATTATTTTATCAATACGTTATAAAGTTAACCTTTTATTGATTTTGTTTATAAATTCGTGTTGTCCAAAAATTGTTGCTTACAGCTCGCTTGCCAAAGTAAAAAGTGTACGAGTTATTATAAATTTATTTTATTCTTAATACTAAAAAATGCCAACAATCAAATAAACCGTATTCGCCATGGTTTTAAATATAATTTATAGTTTATAAAAGAAAATTAAAGTTAATTATATAATCCAAACATAGATGGCCATACGATTTGTAAAGATAGGTAATACCGGTTGACATTGAAATTCAAAATAATAAAATATAAACAAACAAGAAATCAGCTGTCTAATACTAAAGTGTAATGACAGTACTGAAATTGGTAAGTAAATCCGTTGATAATCCTGAACACTATTTATATTTAATAATAAACCCGTAATTTCTGCAAGTTCATCATCAATTTCATGACTGTATCAATAGTGTTGGCTTCTCATCGCATTCAAATTAACTTTCATCAGTAACTTTCGGCTATATTCCGTGCTGCAATTTTATATACAACATCTGGCAGTTTTACCAACATTTTCTTCATCCGAAATTTCTTCACTTCATCGCCGGCTCATCACAGATCTACACAAACGTATATAACCAGCCCATTAAGTAAAAAATTTTCAGTTATTACCGAGAATCAATGGGCTGACCCACTTTGCTACACAGTGCTAAATCAATTAAGTTGGTTTAATTTCTAGATTGAACGAAATTAGAATAAAATTTCTAGATTGAACGAAATTACTATATTAAATTCTCGGCTGGGGTTGCATTGCAAAACATTGCAGTTTTAGTGTTACCCGATGATATTTTTTTTAATATTTCTGGGATTAAATTTTGGGCTAACTTCACAAGTGTAAAACGATACACATTCAATGACCTAAAATCAACATTATTCGAGTTGTTGGTGAAATATAAGTGCAGTTTTATGGAAAAAACTGGCCTAAGGTTGATGCTGTATAAGATAGCAGAAAATTTCCAGCAGAAAAAAATGTGTTTTTGCTATTCACCGCTAGAGGCAGCACTATCACAAAAAAGAAATTTTTCAGCTGATATTTTTTGAAACCAGCAGAAATTTTTAAGCAAATTAATAATTCTGACCAGCAGAAAGTTTGATGAAAAATCAAATAATTAATGAAAAACAAGAGAACATATAGATTTAAACGTTTTGAAACGAAAAAATTAAATTTTCTTTAAAGAACGATTTGCGGTTGTATGAGGACTCTTAAAATATATTAAAATTATTATAACCATCATAGTACAAATACAGGGCAACACAAAAAAAATCGATAGCACTCCATTAATTTTTGAAGTCATTTTAATGTGAAATGTTTTCAGATTTTTAACAAAAATGTTAGAAAACTTCCCTGTCACTAGCCTGGGCTTATGTTTTTATGGTAGCTGAGATCATAATCTATATACATGAGTAACATAAGATTCATAACTGGCGTCAGTACCGTCCCATAAATTTTAGAAGCCATTTTAATGTGAAATGTTTTCAGTTTTATAACAAAAGTGTTAGAAAAACCCCCCTGTAACTACCCTGGGCTTATGTTTTTATGGTAGCTGAGATCATAATCTATATACATGAGTAATATAAGATTCATAACTGGCGTCAGTAGCGTTTCATAATTTTTTGAACCCATTTTAATGTGAATGTTTTCAGTTTTTTAACAAAAGTGTTAGAAAAACGTTAGCGTTCCATAATTTTTTGAAATAAAATGATTTGTGAGATGTTTTCAGTTTTAAAACAGAAGTGTTAGAAAAACCTCCCTGTAACTACCCTAGGCTTATGTTTTTATGGTAGCTGAGATCATATACATGATCTATATACATGAGCAACATAAGAATCATAGCTGGCGTCAGTAGCGTTCCATAAATTTTAGAAGTAATTTTAATGTGAAATGTTTTCAGTTTTTTAACAAAAGTGTTAGAAAAACCCCCCTGTAATTACCCTGGGCTTATGTTTTTATGGTAGCTAAAATAATAATCTATATACATGAGTAACATAAGAATCATTACTGGCGTCAGTAGCGTTCCATAATTTTTTGAAGTCATTTTAATGTGAAATGTTTTCAGATTTTTAACAAAAATTGTAACGATCGCACTAATTTTAGCAATCGACCACGTCAGGTAAATTTCCGTAACCAGTAATTTAGGTAGTAGCGACATCATTTCCATTTGATGCAATAGGCTTTTCTCATGTAATACCACCTTTACTAATTATTCTCTTCCATAATTTTGTTTTTAGATAATTTAGCTTGATTACACCGGAAAAAAAAATTGTATATAATTTTTACGATCAGCTGGCAATTAATGAGCGAGTGTTGGTGTATAATTCAGAGGGGGAAAAAAACGCGCGTATGATTGACAAGCGAGGTGAAAAGGAAGAGATCATCTGGTTGGAAAGGAGTGAAGTTGAAAATTCAAGCGAGGAAGGGTCAATCTATCCAAAAAGTAATATACTATATAAGATAATTTTAAGAATATTAATAAAAATTGTATAAGTGATACATTGTTGAGTTATTTATTGTAAAAATACAACTAAAAGTGGTTTGTGTAATGGTGAACTAAAATATGATGTACTTTTGATGCTACACCAATAAAAACAAAAAAAAAAATTTCGAAAAACTTTGTCAAAATAATTAATAAATGGAAACATAAACAGAATAATATTCATATTCTGGATCTTTTCGTTCTGGGATAGAATCGAAACTCAAAAGCGGCAAATAAAAAGAAAGGTGAAACGTGTATGTGTGTGTGCTACCTTCCGATTGGCAAATTGCTGATGGAAATAAATTAACTTTAAATATTGTCTGACGAGACGCAAGCAAAAACAAAGGTCAAATCCGTATAAACCATTATGATAACAAAACAAAAAAACTCAGTGTAGTATCTTATTGGTAGCGATCACCCTGACCACCAGTTTTGTTTTAATTTTATTTTTTTTTGTGAGAACGCGCGGCAAGCGAAATTGTGTAGAGGCAAACAGTAAAACTGGAGAAAAAGAAAACGTGCGTTGAAGAAAGTAAATCAGGCTGAGTGATCTAATAACGGGACACTCGTACATTATCAATACGGTTTATCTAAAATCCGGTTGATGCCTCTTCAACCTCGACAAGTTTCCGTCGCAACCTATTAAGTTACAACCAAGTATGCAGTGGGAGCCCGGGTACTAAGACGAACTCCAACATTATTTATTATATACCTAATATTTACGGATACCAATATCATCGAGCAACATTTCATCGCCCGGTATACATATATAAATTGAAGCGACAGGCAAATTCGTAAAGGCGAAACCGACACATCGTTAGCGGAAAAATCTAAGGCGGATGATTTCAACAACATCGTCAACCAGGTCCGTCATCGTCAGCCCGTTACAATACCATCCAAAGGTCATCGTTATGGATCCGATTTGTAAAGTATTGCATGGCATTTATCTTTCTTAATCGTAATAATTTATTTATTTCAGTTAGACTAATTTTCGTTATACTTATTCATTTGTATTTTGTTTATTTTTATTTTTTTTTTGCAAGCCAAATACCTCGTGTAAATATTTCCTTTTGGTCTGATTTGTTTCTTCTCTCGTTCGTCGGGAATTTTATTTGGAGGTGAACGACAATATAAGCGCGCTTCGTTTAGTTCTCCAACAAGATGATTTTTTTCCCTAACCGAGTGATAATCAATTCGTAAATTATGTGGTAGCCAATATTAGCTAGTGGAGGTTAATGTGAAACAGTGTTGTGCTATGTGAACGTTTCTATATGCTATTGCTTAGGTCTAAATTCATACTCTCCCAGTTAGCTTATACCGATTGTTTTTGAAAAAGCACACTAAATGAAAAATATTTGTAACATGGCTGCTGGTATGGTGGTAACGGGACCCCCCAAGCCGACTATGAGCTACCTGTCGAGACAGTGTGCAGCTACCGTACCTAGCGGAAACCAAGCCATGCGGTTACAAAATGTTAGAAAACTTCCCCTGTAACTACCCTGGGCTTATGTTTTTATGGTAGCTGAGATCATAATCTATATACATGAGTAACATAAGATTCATAACTGGCGTCAGTAGCGTTCCATACATTTTAGAAGTCATTTTAATGTGAAATGTTTTCAGTTTTATAACAGAAGTGTTAGAAAAACCTCCCTGTAACTACCATGGGTTTATGTTTTTATGGTAGCTGAGATCATAATCTATATACATGAGTAACATAAGATTCATAGCTGGCGTCAGTAGCGTTCCATAAATTTTAGAAGTCATTTTAATGTGAAATGTTTTCAGTTTTATAACAAAAGTGTTAGAAAAACCCCCCTGTAATTACCCTGGGCTTATGTTTTTATGGTAGCTAAAATCATAATCTATATACATGAGCAATATAAGAATCATAGCTGGCGTCAGTAGCGTCCCATAAATTTTTGAAGTCATTTTAATGTGAAATGTTTTCTGCAAAACCTTAAAACATATATTTTCGCTTCTTTTTCATAAATTATTTGTTTTTTCACAAAACTTTATGCTGAGAATTATGAAAGTATTATTATTTTCTGCTTGAAAATTTCAAAAAATTTCTGCTGGTTTCAAAAAATATCAGCAGAAAAACTTCTTTTTTGTGATAGTGATGCCTCTAGCGGTGAATAGCAAAAATTCATTTTTCTGCTGGAAATTTTCTGCTATCTTATACAGCATCTAAGGTTGGTGGTTCAGAATCGAATTTAAAAAAATACCCAGAGGCGGTCACATAGTTGAAAATGATTTTTTAATAAAAATGTCATGAACCAACGTCTAAAATAACTAAAACAAGTATTGATATCTTGTACCGTTTTATCTTTATTTCAAACTAAGCATATATAGCTCTTATTTGATTATTCTTTACAATTGGGAATAAGATGCTATAAACGTCAAGCAAGCTACTTAAAATGCATTAATTTTCAATATTTCCAATCTGCTTTTCAAAGAGTCGTGGCCATGACATATCACCTATATATACAACCTATTTTGAGCAAATACCCAAACAATAATTTATTGGCATCTGCAAGGCTATTCGCGTACATACGTCGTTACTAAATAAAATTTAAAAAAAAATTCTTTGAGATAATTAAAATCTCAAGTGGTTTTTCAAGACGAAAATTAATTTAAATTGTATTTCAAATCAATCAATAATATTTTTTAAACTCTATATTGAAATAGAATTTTTCATAACTGAACTGGTGAATATATAAATAGAAAATGGAACAAGCATATGGTTGAATTTTAATGAGAGTGTGTTCATCTTCTTTATGCGCACTGTACAACAATCTTAAAAATAAAATTAATTTTTTAAGATTGACTTAATTTATTGCATTATAATGAAATAGATTAAGTTGGTTGAAGTGTCTGCGATGGTTAAATATTTTAAATTTGTTAACGCATGATTAGAGAATTTTTTTTATGTTTATAGTTGAGATGGAATTTTGACTATTTTTTTTTGTTGTGTTGTATATACGAGTATATACAATGTACGTACATAATGTACATATGTTAAGTATAAACTAAAGTCAAGTTTTCCGGAAATGATCTGTGGTTTTATATAAATTTGTACAATAAATTAACTGTGTGATTTATGTTTGTTTGCTTACTTTGGAACAAAACACTAATTATGGTGCATCGAACGCACAAGTGTTAGCATTTATAAATAACTTGGTGTGTACGCAATGGAATTAACACTTGAACTTGTAAATGTTTTATTCGTATTTATAGGAAAGCGATTACGATCAGTCTCGATCGATTATAATTTATATGGTAAAAGTCAATTCAGGCATTGTAAAGTGTTTTCGATAAATATAAAAATATATTTATGGTGGTGATAAAATTATTAAGTGGAATTTATAAAAATAAACTTTTTAAATTGCAACAGAAGCGCTGGATATTTACTTCATAAGGTTGCAGATAGTAGTTTCTATATTTATACATTTTTAATCCAGACAAATGTACGTCTAGATTTTTTATATGTCTATTAATATTTTACTATTAATATCGTTATTAATGAAATTAATATTAATTTCCTATCAGATTTAATTCTTAATTTTTATCTTAATCTTATAACAATTTCTGCTGCTCTCACATTTGTAGGCGTTTTGGTCTTGCATCCCGCACTGTTAAGGGTATACGAGATCTCTAATAATTACCAAGTATAGCCAATTGAAAATTGTAGAAGCCTGATGGTTTATTTACTTCTAACCTATATAGTATAAATAAAATTGGTGAATTTTTAATTAATTGCAAGTCAATAAACTATTCTCGTTTATTTTTTCTATATTTAAGTTTCAGCTTAAAATAACATTGCCTGTGTGTTGGTTGGTCGATTAAATTTTAAAGAAATTACGTATACCTAAGCCTTTTTTATTTTATTAAATTTTTATCAAACTTCTCGTCTACGTACCCCGTAGGAAGGGAAGGGAACTAATTAAAAATCAGATTTTTTGTGAAAAAACGTAATTTCCGCTTAAATTTTGTAAAACTGATCTAAACTAGTATGATTACAAAATTATTTGAGAATATTTTATTACATTATTGATTTTATTGTAATTGATTTTCTTTTCCAAGTAACTTCAAAAAATCGAAAAAGCTGCCTCTTCCGGTGGACCTATATCACCGAGGCTCAAGTTTAAAGTTTAATTCTGAACGGTCAATCCATCTGGGCTGTACTGAGACCCAAACGATGTTGAAAAACAGTTCTATGTGAAAAATGGAAAATTGATCATCAAATTTAATTCAAGATCGTTTAATGCAAAGTAGTTTCTCTTTTCTGTTAAAATATTTGCAGAAATCAGAAAAGTCTCTGTGGAAGCTGTCACTTCCGGCGGCGTGATTACGTCGAACAATTATAATCGGGCACACATATTATATAGAAGCTTAAGTAAAAAGTTTCTCGCTGGTCATTACTGGCGTCTGAGCTATAAAGAGGCTAAAAACTTTTAGTGTGCATGGATCACACATGCACAAATATACATACAGATATTTTTTTTAAATAATCCTGTAACGGATAAAAAATCTGTAAAAATTCTGTATTTTTCGTAAACTAAGGAAAACTCCAAATTTGACCATTACTCTGCCTAAATGGTTATTTTTTATATACAAGTAAGTTTATACTCGTTGAATAAACTAAAAAAATATTTTTAGGACTATATTCGCTTTATTTAAATCCAAGCTTATATCTAAATTACAAACAATTTTCACTTACTTTATATACTAAAAATATTGATGACTAGTCTTATTCTACTTTATATGAAATATGATATACATGCGCAGCTGATTCAGCTTAAAAGATGCACATGCAATGATGACATGCTTACGAGTTCACGTAGTTGTGGCTTGTGCTTAACTTCAACCCCTTTACAAATCCTCGACCCCGTGAATTAGAAATTTAGCTGAATTGGTTGGATTCCTGATGGTGTTGCTAACTGATTAGTATTGCCTTCCTTCGGAAGCCAGATGGTTTTCTTCCGTTTCCTATACCCCGCTCTTGCTACTATTGTAATTATTAATATGATTCCTATATCTGTTCCGTTATTTATTTGGTGATCTATGGCGAGTTTGTCTATTAACCCTATGTTCTTTTGATGTAAATTATGCAGATATTCCATGTTGAGTCTTACCCTCTTTTGTGTAATATTCATTTGCAGCATAGGTGGAAAAATCTGAGATGTTTTTATTTCCTTGTTGGTGAAGGTCCAGCCTTTTACTTCTAACATTTCATTTTGGTATTGGATCAGGAAATTTCCTTCTAACTGCTTGTTTGACCCATTCTGCGTTACAGTACCGTTGAAGTTATTTAAAAATATGGTGTTCTCGTTTACTGGTTCGATCACTTCTTTCTCGTTAAATGAGAATTCACATCCCGCATAGAGTCTCTTCATTAGTTGGTTTATATAGTGGTCTTATTATAATTCTTGTATTTGGTTAAGTCCACATATAGTGACTTTTCCTCTACTCTAGCATTTTTCAATCATGCCATATATTTTGCGTTTATTTATTAGAATTTCATTAGATTCTAGATGAATTTGTTTATTACTTTAGATGGTTGATCTTAAATTTAAGTGGTGAAATTCCTCTTCGGTTGTTTTTGGAATTGAGATGACGTATAGGATTATAGTATCTTTCATTAGCATTGTTAGCTCTGCATGTTCTACGGCTTCAATCTCATTAAAATATGTTAGGGTTTCTATTTCGTTGACTAATCGACTAATTTCCTCTTTAACCAGCAAATTTGAGTTAATTATACCTCATTTAGCTAGTTAAGCTGCCCTAATTATTTCCTTTACTTCTTATTTTAGCAATTGAAGGCGGTTTGTTGGAATGCTTCTTCCGCATTTCACTCGAGGTGAAGTTGGATTTCGTTGTGGTGTTTGAGAATTTGTTGAATCTTCTGTGTAATGGCTTAGTTTATTTTGTACTGCTTGTTGTTGTTTTCCACTATATCCTATTCTGACTGGTTAGGATTGTATTCCCGTCAGTTGCATCAGGTGATCCGGCAATCCATTTCCAAGTGGAGCCAATCCAATTGATTGAGCGCTTCGTTTTTATACCCAAAAGGAAAACAATAGACGAATCCTACTATGGCTACCTGTTATCAATGCAAGAAATTCCGGAAATGGGTGAAATCGAAGAAGCAGCATTATTTGATTACGTTGTTGACGGGATTAACGATTCAGAAGCCAATAATGCAAAATTATTTGGAGCCGAATCTACAGAGGAGTTTAAGAAAAAGTTAAAAATTAATGAAGCGAAAGCCAGTTGTATCCGTGGGCATACCAAAGCAAACAATAGAAAAGAAAAAAATTGAGAGTAGACCACATAGAAGTATACGTTGTTATGTTTGTGGAGATAACATACATATTGGACGAGAGTGCACTAACAAAACTACAGGTCCGAAATGTTATAAATACAACAATTTTGGACACATAGCAACGCAGTGCGACATAAAAAGGAACAAGAAGGAAAAGTTTGCTCAGTTTTGAGTTCTTTTGTTCGTAATAATGTGAAGAGGATTGTAATCAAAAACCAGGAATATTATGCGATGGTTGATAGTGGCAGTGACGTGAACTTGATTGTAGAATCAAAACATGTGGCGATGGAAAAACCTGAATTAGATGGAAATATGTAAGAACTAAGATGTGTGGGTGGACATCGTTTGAACACAAAAGGATCATTCGAGGCTTCAGTAGCTATATGCGGAGAAAATTTGCAAACGCAATTTTACGTAGTAAGTGACAAATTAATGCCGGTCGATATAATAATAGACATTGCACTTATGCAGCAAACTATCACAATTCCAACCACCGATCGGATAGTGATGACAAAGTATCAACCGAATATAACCAATTCAAAAGTAATTAATACTCGTAGGTTGAAGGAAATGGTGGTTAATTATAATCCGAATAAGTTTCCCAAAGTGAGTACAGGAATAGAGATGAAAATCATTATGAAGGACGATAAACCAGTTTATCAACGACCAAGAAGATTGTCACCGCAAGAGACCGAAATAGCGAAGAATCAAATTGTTGAATGGTTGGCTTGCGGTATTGTTCGAAATAGCGTATCAAGTTATGCCAGTCCAATTGTACTCGTGAATAAGAAAGATGGCACCAAACGGCTATGTATTGACTATCGAAGGCTGAAAGAAAAAGTAATAGAAGACCGATATCCACTGACTTTGATCGACGAGCAGATTGATCAGCTTAGAGACGCAACACTATTTTCAACGCTGAAATGGTGGGAGAAGAAAGTGTGAGTCTATATGGATGATTTGATTGTTCCAGCTAACGATGAAAGTAAGGCGGTTCGCAGGCTAACTGAAGTGTTGAACTTAGCCGGAAAATATGGTCTAAATATTAAATGGACGAAATGCAAACTACTGCGAGAAAAAATAACTTATTTGGGATACGATATAGCAGCTGGTTGCATTAGAAAAAATTAACGCTATTATAGAAGATACTCTGCTCCAAAGAATGAAAATAATCTGCAGAGGTTCCTAGGCCTAGTTCGTTATTTCAGGAGCAAGGTGATGAGTTTCAACAAATTAAAAGACTGTTTAGTCAACCAACCAGTGTTGAAAATTTACTCAAATACAGCTGTGACGGAACTGCATTGTGACGCATCTAAAGTCGGGATAGCATCCATTTTGTTGCAAAAAGGACCATGAGGACCAGAAATTTCATCCATTATTTTACTACAGCCGAAAAAGCTCTCCTACCGAAGCAAAATATTCCAGTTACGAGTTGGAAGCACTAGCCATTGTAAAGTCGCTTCAAAAATGTAGAATTCAATTCCACAATGAAGAAAAAGGAGCTGGCTTCAAGGATTGCCGGATGGGCATTACAACTGTAAGAACACAATTTCACTCTGGAATATCGAAGTGCGAATTCCATGCGACATGTAGATGCACTGAGCAAAGAGTTTCAGCTCAAGATAGTAGAGGACAGTATTGTGAAAAGGATTGAGTCGCTACATAAAGACGATGGCTTAAAGCCTATATTCGAATTGCCGAAATTAGGTACGTACGGAAATTTTATATGGTCTAATGGAATTTTGTATATGTCAGACGGTGGCCGAAGACTATTGATGCTCCCTAAATCATTGTACACAGCTATCATACAAGGACGCCATGAACAGGGTCATTTTGGAGCAGAGAAAACTGTGGAGTTCGTGTAACGGGAGTTTTTCATTAAAGACGTGGCGAGAAGGGTGATGACGTACATTCTAAACTGTGTACATTGTACTATAGCAAACCGGGAACGACGATTGCAGGAAGGTTTTCTACACCCGATACCAAAAGCTGATACCCCATTATCCACCTTTCAAATGGATCATTTAGGACATTTGGAAAACACTAAAAAGTTTTTCAAATACATTTTGTCAGCGATCGATGGTTTCCTTGTAAGTTGCTCAGCACCGCGGAGGTGATACAAAAATTAAACATTCAAAAAGCTGTGTTTAGAGAGGAAAGGATAGAACTCCATCTAATAAACACGGGAATTCCAAGAGGAAACGGGCAAGTTGAGAGGCTTAATCAGGTCATACTACCAGCGCTCTCGAAGATTGTAGGAGATAAACCTGAAGAATGGTTTAAATATACAAGCCATCTGCAACTATTTCTAAATACTAGTTATCACCGCAGTATCGGGATGAGTCCCTTCGAAAACATGTTTGAAGTTAAAATGCGCTGCGCTGGTGATCTTCGCTCAGAGCGTAGCGAGCTCAGAGAGAAGGCGAAGCAGCAGATGTTGTTAGTGCAGGGAGAGTATACACCCCAATTTAATAAAAAAAACGAGCGTCAACAAAATCCAAATGAATGATTTGGTGGCCATTAAAAAAACCCAGTTTAGCGGAGGTGAGAGCATAATAGATACGAAGTGTTAAAAGTTGGGAGTGGAGAAGGTTCTAAACTTACAACGACAAGCCTAGAATTTATGAAGCCGTTTTATGTACATGAAACAGATTACGACGCCGACGCAGAAGAACTATGTCAAGATGAATCGCATTCGGGTCGAATAGCAATTCAGGATGGCCGTCTGGAAAGGGCGGATCGCCAAACAATATTTAAAGGTAGAAATACTTACCTTTACTCTCAAAATCAGAATTATCAACTTACCTTTAGCACCATTTTGATATACACCCTTTTTGACATTGCGGAATGACAAACGAAATAAAAGGAGAGAAAACCGGGAAAAACGGGGAGACAGGAAAAGTACGTATATGGAACAAGTCGAGTTGTGTTTTTTTTGTGAAAAAAGTTTAGTTTTTCTGTGAAGTTAATAACGTGCATATATAGAAATTAATGAATAGTGAAAATACGCTCAGAGACAGGATAGTGGAAATAATAAATAAGATATCAGCGGGAAAATTGTGTACCTAACGTGATTAAGCACATTGTTAGCAAACGATACAAACGGAGAATAAAACCATAAGTCAGCGTGCTTTTGCTGCTTCAATTCTACGGTAGATCCAGACCGTTTTATAGTCATAAAATTAGAACGCGTTGTTTAGTGAAAAGTTTGCAGTTAATATTGTGTTGATCGCTTTTCCCGAATATTTATTTTATCGAGTGTACCGATTTTAATCAATAAAATGGGGGAAACAACGAAAAATAAAGACAGCATTAGCGAATCGGTTGCCAATGAGGAGTTCTACCAAAAAATGTTCAATAAATTTAAGCAAAGTATTGATGATCTAACCATTTCGGATAGACATTCATCAGCACACCAAAAAGACCATAGTACAGTGACAGTTGGACTAAATAATGATGAGCTGCGTAAACGGGAAATGGAGTTGAAGGACCAAGAGATAGCCTTGCTGAAGAAACAAAACGAGTTGCGGGCGGCGCGTAATGTAAATTTCGCAGCAAGTACAACTAACGAAGTTGATACGCAACTATCACCGTCGCCGCGATATAAATTCGAGGATGTGAAAGAGTCGATCAATATATTTAGCGGAGATGATAATTATCTGATCGAAAAATGGATCGAAGACTTTGAGGAGTCATCAAGATTTTCCATGTGGTCGGATATGGACAAGGTCTTATATGGGAATCGCCTGCTGACGGGAACCGCTAAACTTGCGTTAAGGACAACCAAAGAGTTGACCACATGGGAAAAGCTCAAACAGTTTCTAATCAAAGATTTCTCCAAGAAGTTCAACAGTGCCATCATTCATCGCCAAATGGCAGAGCGGAAAAAGAAACCAGATGAATCTATTAACCGATATTTGTTTGAATTACGCGAGCTGGCAGTGTTGGGCAACGTTGAAGATTCTGCGATTATCCAGTATTGCATTGATGGGATACCGGATCAACAAGTTAACAAGCAAATGCTATATGGTGCTACAAGTATGGAACAATTTAAGTTAAAGCTTAATGACTACGAAGGGACACATATGAGAACAAAACAAAAACCCGCTCCAATGCCCAAGTTCGGTTTGAAATCAGCTGATAATTCTCAATCTGCTGGTAAAAGTAATCGAAGGCAAAGATTTATTGTGTGTTACGAGTGTGGGAATGGTGGACATACCGCTAGTAGCAGTTCGAATAAAGGAAAAGGGAGAAAGTGTTACACTTGCGGAGAATTCGGACATATTTCACCATCGTGCCCACAAAAGAAGAGGAAAGACGTCGCTTCGGTTCAGAATAAAACATCTCGTTGTGGCAATGTCTTAAAGGAATTCTCGATTAATGGCAAAAATTTGATGGCCATGGTCGATAGTGGAAGTGATTTAAATCTAATGTCCGAGTCAAAATTTAAAGAGTTGGATGTCGAAAATTTCGAAAACTGGGTTACCACGTTTAATGGGGTCGGTTCGAATGGGTTGATGACCAAAGGAACATTCGAGGCAATTGTGAGTATAGACGGAGATCATTATAACACTGTTTTTCACGTTGTAGATGAAGGGCTGCTTCCTGTAGGAATACTATTTGGGAAAGAAATAATCAACCAAACAGTCACTATACTGACACCAGAGGCTATTGTTATGCGCAAATGGATTCCGGAAAATAACGTTTTTGTCATCGAAAAAGAAGATGTGCTCGATTTAAGTCAAGTCAACGATATACATATTGCCAATGAGATCAAGAAGCTGGTAGTTAATTATTCGCCAAGAAAAACAGAACAATCGAGAGATGTAAAGATGACCATAGTTCTCAGTGACGACACGCCAATTTCATCAAGGCAGAGACGGCTATCACCGCTAGCATGCGATCTTGTCCGGCAGCAGATAGATGAGTGGATGAAAGAGGAAATTATTCGTCCGAGTGTATCGAATTACGCAAGTCCTATTGTACTAGCAAACAAAAAGGATGGGTCGAAAAGACTTTGTATCGATTTTCGGAAACTGAATAAGGTGGTGGTTAAAGATAGGTACCTACTCCCGCTCATTGACGACCAAATCGACCAACTACAAGGTGCGAAATATTTCACGACGTTAGATCTTCGTAATGGATTCTGCCACGTTCCAATCTCTGAAAAATCGATAAAATATACCGCTTTTGTGACATCGTTCGGCCATTACGTTATGAAGGTCCCATTTGGCTTGTATAATTCGCCAGCGGTGTTCCAACGTTTCATAAACAACGTTTTCCAAGAACTGTGTAGGGCGAAAATTTTGTGCATATACATGGACGACTTAGTTGTACCTGCGAAGGGTGCCGAAAAAGGTTTAGAACGGTTGACAAAGGTGCTCGAGGTGGCAGCTGAAAATGGCTTGCAGATGAACTGGAAAAAATGTCAATTTCTAAGAACGCGTATCGAATACCTTGGCTATGATATTGAAGAGGGTCGCGTGAGGCCGGGCAAAATGAAACTTAAAGCTATCGCGAAGTTCCCAGCCCCAGACACTATTAAAAAGTTACAAAGCTTTTTGGGACTGACGGGGTATTTTCGTAGATTTGTTGAGGATTACGCGCTGATCGCAAGACCATTGTCCAACCTATTGAGGAAAAACGTTAAGTTCGAAATTGGAGAGGTGGAGAAGGAAGCAGTTCGAAAGTTGAAAGAAGTCTTGATTTTGTCAACCAGCCTTGCAGTTATATGATGTTGCTGCAGAAACAGAATTGCATACCGACGCATGCAAAATTGGATTGGGTGCCATTTTGTTGCAGCGGTCTGAATCGGATAGGCAACTTCATCCAGTCTTTTACCTCAGTAAGAAGACGTTACCATGCGAGGAACGCTACAGTAGCTATGAGCTAGAAGTGCTAGCGATTGTTGTAGCTCTAAAAAAAATTAAGAGGGTATCTGCTGGGTCTCAATTTCAAGATTGTGACCGACTGTGCTGCTTTTAAGGCGACCATGAATAAGAAGGAGTTGAATGCGAGAATCTCCGGTTGGGCGTTACAACTACAAGAGTTTAATTACGATCTCGAACATCGGCCTGGAAATAAGATGAGGCATGTCGATGCATTGAGTAGGTATCCTGTGGTTATGGCGATTGAAGATGGTGTGATTTTTAGAGTGAAAGCAGCCCAGAGAACCGATCGAGATTTACACCCCATATTCGAGCTACTGAAGAAAGGTGCGTATGAAAATTTTACTGTTAATAATGGAATTCTTTTTAAACCAGTTCAAGGCTCATTATGTATCGTGGTGCCGAGGCAAATGCAAATGGAGGTTGTCAAACATTACCATAATCAAGGTCATTTTGGAAAGCAAAAAACAGAAGAGTTGAACGGAAGACAATTCTACATTCCAAAGTTAAGCCAGAAGATTCGAATCTGCATAAACAATTGCATACCATGCATATTAGCGGAGAAGAAATTGGGGAAACAAGAGGGGTTGTTGCATCCGATCCCGAAAGGGGATGCTCCATTGAATACATACCACTTGAACCATCTCGGAAATTTAGTAGCGCGATATACATCCTTTGTGTTGTGGATGGATTCTCAAAATTTGTGTGGTTATATCCGTCAAAAATCACAACCATCAAAGAAGTCCTCCAAAAGTAGGAACTGCAGAAATCGGTATTTGGAAATCCTAGGTGTATTATATCGGACCGAGGTACGGCATTTACTTCGTCAGAATTTCAGGAGTACTGCAAAAATCAATCAATAGAACATATAGCCATAACAACGGGTGTTCCAACCGGGAACGGGCAGTTCAGGAGGAAAATCGCAGGACATATGATAGGGGGAGGAAACCTGCATCACTATATAGTATCGGCGAGATGGTTGCAATTCAAAATTCTCAGTTTAGTGGGGGGAAGAAAATTGGCCCGAAATATCTAGGACCATATGAGGTGGTGCGACAACGGGCTAATGATCGGTTTAACGTCGGGAAGGTGGGTAGAACGGAGGGTCCGAAAACCACGTCAACAAGTGCGGAATTTATGAAACGTTACTACGATGGATTAAATGACGGTACAGATGAGGAAGTTGAGAGAATGGGTAGAGAGCCAGAGAAAGTCGATAGTGTTGAAGAGAACGAGGATGATGGACTGAAAGTTACGGAAAATAATCATCCGAGCCGGATGACTCGTAGGATGGCCGTGTAGGATGACTTGTGTGAGTCACCCTATGTTTAGGCACAAGATATGAAAGTATTTGTTGTATAAAATCTTGTTTTTGCTTGTACTAAAACTGTACAATTATTTATTTTATTTTTGGTCATAATTTTGTAGTTAGAGTAAAATTAGATTTTGATCATGGAAGTTCATTAGCTCTATCGACAAATAAAGTAATTTCCTACACATATATATATATATATATATATATATATATATATATATATATATATATATATATATATATATATATATATATATATATATATATATATATATAAATATATATATATATATATATATATATATATATATATATATATATATATATATATATATATATATATATATATTTGTATATATATGTTTGTGTGTGTGAAAAGAACCTCCTCATGTTAGGGTGTGTCCGAAAATAGTTTGATAGAAAGGAATGAAATTTTCGTTTTATTCCATATTTTTGTTTCTTCTTTCGGTATTCGATAGGAAATTGTTGGCATTCGGTTTGAAATTAGTGCTTGGTAGTTTACTTTGAACGGTCTTACAACTACTCATTGGGATTACTTTATAAATATTTTAAAACTACAGTGTAACCGCACGATTCTCATGCTTCTACGATTTTATTTTAGAAGTTTGTTTATCTACCGATTAATCGCAAATTTTTTATTGATTCGATAAATACGAGGCATTATTTCTTTGAATTGGGTGCACTATAGATTGGCGGAGTTATATAAAGATTTCTAAGTAAATAAATACCCACCAAGCTTACGTTTTATTTTCGGCTAAAAACACATACCAAAAATTAATTAAAATTTTTTTAAGCAGACCCCTCTGTGAAACAAAATCAGTAATATACATTTCGTTATCACAACTCATTTAGAATTCAAAGAACCGGAACATTGAAATTATAAATAAAACTATAAAATTAGTTCGGTTATTAGTTGATTTATTTGTTTGATTCGATTCAATAAATTAGGTGTCTAATTTTATTTACCGTGTTGAATACAATTTACATATTACATTATTTTATATGCAAAACGAGATCTATTAACATGCTCGTGTGTTATACATTCTCCATCAAGCACCGCCCTACGATATAATTTATCCACAAAATTTATGTTTCATTTAACATAACTAATTAATTTTAAATATGGTTTCGTTAAATTTTATTTTATTTTTTTCAAACATTCGAATATTAAGAAGGTATACATTTGCTTGTGATATATGCAAATTCTAAGAACAAGAGCATACAAGTAAAATGTAATCCTAACAGAAATGTGTATATTGATAATAATCAATTTGTACGTTCTTATGTAGTATTTAATTTAAAGACAGAAGAAATTAATGTTTAAAAATACCCAATTAGTGAAAAAATGTAACCTTTTCGTAACAAAAAAATATTTAATGGATGTACCCAACATAAACTAACAACAAAATAATCAATGTTATTTGCATAAATTATGTTCTAAGAATAAATCCAATTTTTTGTCTGTTCTTTCGTTTACCTTAGATAAAATTTTTGTCGCAGGTAAGTTTTTCAGACGTACGAGTATGCATATTTGAACCCTTTTTTCGTTATTTTGAGCTCTTTTGTTGATATTTTGTTTATTTTAATGTTCAGCTACCTAAAATTACCTACTAGGCGTACTCGTATAGGAGTTTCATACACGAATTTAAATCAAATTACTTACAGATAACGATGTGGCACCCAAATCCTTTATTCGATTAAATTTACATAATTAAATTTGATATTATTACATTTATTAAACAATTATTTGAAGGAAATTACAAATATAATCCGTATCACATAAGACAGTCACATTATCTACAATGCAAAGGTTGTTGGTTGCAGAAGTATCCAACTAGTGCTTTAGTGCAGGAATTTTGTAGTAAATAATTCCAATAGAAACGAAATCTTACAGGGTCGTAGTACTACTTAGAAAAAATCCCCAACTCTATAGGTTGAGCCAACCCTGCAATCAGGGTTGGAATAACCAATTTTAGTTGTTCAGAAAAATGAAAAAAACTTCTGAACGGTACACAGCACAAACTCGAAAAATGGCTCAAATTGCGGAGAATTTAATAGTGCACAATATTGTGTAACATTATTTTTAAATTTATCGCCGTTAAATTGGTCAAGTAAATTGTTGGAGCTTAGAACAGTTAGTAGGAATTATTTAAAAACAGTATTCGGCGTTTGAGCTAATTTGCAGGCTCGTGTGATATGCCGTTTATGAAATAACTTGATTTTATTAAGATACCAACCTTCTTAAAATCCACGATAAAAAATTAAAAAATTAATGTCAGTTTTTTTATTTCCATTTAAATATTAACTATAACGGCATTTAAAAGTTGCAATTCTAGCCGAGTATTTAGTCTAATATCATTGAGATCTAAGCTTATAGTGTTGTTGCTTGATATGCCCTGGCAGGTTCCACACATTGCTGAGCACAGTATTAATAACAGCTTGCATTCGCATCTTGTTGTGCATTGAGTACGACAGTTGCAAGATATCAACTTGAGCAGATGTTCTGAAGCCGGTGGCAGGTCAGCTGGAATGCGCAGCAAACTACTTTTGACAGATTTCCATCCCCAATCTGTTGGTAGCAAAACATTTTTCAGCCATGCTTAAACTTGATGATATACCCGAAATGAATGCTCATCTGAACTGCTTTTGTTGGTGGGAGACAAGCTAAGTCGAATTTAGAATGTAACTACAGTGAGATTACCAATTACTCTATTGTAACCAACATATCTTGCTTCTTCTAGTGGAGTCCCTTTAGTGATGTTATATAGTCCACATATAGGGTGAGCCAAATAATTTTTTTAAAAATGCAATAAAAGAAAATATTTTTTCAAATTTATTTTTTCATAGTAAAGAACAATCCCGATAAATTATGGAATACTATTTCATTCATATAACTGCCTCGGTTGGCCTTGACGTACCCCATACGGTCGGTCCAATTTTTAAGCACATTTTCGATGGTATGCGGCATTATGTCTTCAATGGCAATGCGAATATTGTTCATTCGTTGCTGGTTTATCGGCGTAACACTTATCTTTTACGGCACCTCAAAGATAATAGTCCAATGGCGTCAAATCACAGCTCCGAGGCGGCCAAATCAAATCAGCATTTCGGCTGATAATTCGATCTTCGAAGACAGAAAAATCGTTTATCATGGTGCGGTAGCGCTCACCATTGACAGTAGCGGCGGCTCCTTGCTCATTTTTAAAGAAAAATGGCCCAATGTTGCCACCGGACCAAAATCCACACCAAACAGTCACTCGTTGAGGATGCATCGGCTTCTCTAAGAACACGTGCGGGTTCTCCGTGCCTCAAATGCGATAATTCTGCTTGTTTTCGTAGCTGCCCAGATGGAAATGGGCCTCCAATTCATTCTTCAAGTCGATCGCAAACCCACTCAGCGTGCCGAAAACGCAATGGGTGGCCTCTTTGCTTCAATTCCTGAACCAATTGAACTTTATACGGTGTCATACCAAAGTCTTTATGCAGAATTCGTCGCAATGTTGTGCGTGAAATGTTAAATTGTTGAGCACGATGACGAGTTGACGTTCCCGGCGACTTACGCACGTTCGGGTATACACTTGGTTGGCTGCTTGATTCGTGTTGGTTTATTAATTAGCAATCCTGTTTCTTTAACTTTATTCGCAAAATATCGCACATATGGAGCTCCCGGCACTTCGTTTCTTCTGAAAACCGCACGCAATTTCTGCACACATTCTGCAACATTACCATGATTGTCGAAGTAATGTTTCAATATTTCCCAGCGTTGTTCAAGCTGGTTGTGTATAAATTTTGTGCAGCGGAAGGATAAAACTAATTTTCTGTCAAATCAGAAGTGACATAACGCTTACCATACTCAAAATAACTAGTTAAAAAAAAAAGTTAAATGGCTTACTCTGTATAACACTTGCACGTGGGTCCTCAGTTCTGCATTGGCCTGCAAAAGGTTGAATGCTTTTAGTTGTTTTCCCTGTACAATGCTGAGATTATATCGCATCGAGTAAAAGCATGAAGAACTGCAAGCAGGTCGCTTAATGAAGACAGCCGTGTTTCATCTGCTGGTATTTCATACACAGTCTTCGATTTAGGGCAACGAAGCCAAATTGATTGACGTGCTGGTGAACATAAAAATACAAGCAGCATGAGGATGTCCTAGTCAGCAACCACCACCTGATCGCCACGATTTGCAAAGGTCACAGCTATATTTGCGATAAGGGTATCTGCGTCATCTTCCACTTGATGTGTTGGTATGTTCAAACAATGTAGGTGTTGCTTCAGTTTGTCGATGAATTTCGATTTATTATGGGTGTTTTCGAGAAACTCGCTTTGGGCAATTGAGCTCGACATATTGCTCCCTACTGCGATGTTTACTGAAATTTTGGCAATGGGTCTTCTCTTTGGTTCTTCTCCTTTAGTGGGTGGTTCCGTAGTCCAAATAACTATAATCCTCTACCGTTGTGTTTCTGCCATAATGTTTTAAAACATAATCACCTTAAAATGTAGAGTCGTGCCATTAAGGGTGTTGCAATAACTGGTTTAGATTTGACATTCCGGTTATTTTGGCTCTGACAATACATTTATTCTTTCTTTGACAAGCGACCAACTCGAAATTGATGAGGATTTTGATCAAAAAATCATCTTTTCGGACGAGACGCATTTCCATCTCGGTGAAGATATTGAATTGCACGACCTTTGGTCCCAGCAAGATGGTGCGCCATGCCACATGTCGGGCGTTACAATAGCGAAACTGCGTGATTTGCCGCCTTTGGATTTTTATTTATGGGGTGCCGTGAAGGACAAGTGTTATACGGACAATACACAAACAATTGAGCACACAATGCAAATGTGCTCAGAAATTGGACCGACCGAATGGAGTACGCCATTCAAACAAAATAATAAATTTGGAAATATATTAAGCCGTATTTTAAGCCGTAAATTTTTAAATCTGAACTTCTTATTGGGACACACCTAATGCCGCTGGCTTTGGTCATACTACCGAGTGAATAAGGTGGCCTCCTTCTACAACATATTTGCAATTTGTTGAAAAATCGTCCCTACCAATGTCAGCTCTTTTAAATATGGCTTTGATGCTCGATTTTGTTCTCAGGTGGAGCTGAAGCCAATACGTATTAAAAATAAGACTGCAACTCTTTCGGACTTTTGTCAACACAAACAATTCGATGAAATAGCTGCAGTGAATTTATAACGAAAGTGTCGTTATTTATATTTCTTCCCTGAACCTGAGTTGCAATTGGAATAACTTTGTGTTTTCTTACGTAAACGATGTCTGCAAAACTCTTACTCCTGAATTCAGCAACAAGTCAAGTAGACAAATTGACAAGATCACCAGCCCGATTCCGAAATGGGTTATGTTGTTGAAGCCATGAATAAATTTGTTTTTGTCCAGATTGTCTCTTGCTTTCCTAATTGATGATTGTCCGTCCTGTAAAAGTTTCCATCGCGGATATCAGAAACTGCATCTTTTTATTTGTTTTCATTGAAGATCATGCATTTCGTTTTTGAAAAAAGTTTTATAAAGTTTCCGTAAATATCTTTAAAGTCGCTGGTACAATCTCTTCACCACCATTTTTGATATCATTGAATGTTGGATATTCTGTTGTATCATAAATTTGGGACAGGATGTCTTCTTTGATAATTGCTGCTGCTGGTTTAACAGTTCTAACGCGCTCGTCTTCAATAGAAATGCATTTATGCAAAAAATTATACTTCTAGAACTTTTGGTAAAATCTATCCTTAGTAACAAGTTTTTTGAAGTTTTGTCGTAAAGGCACATCGGATGAACCGATTGATTGTTTTGGTAAATGATATAATTTACCAAAACATTTGCAAAAAATTGAAAAGCTCGAATGAAAGCTGTCACATCCGTTGAGCCGATTACGGTCAAAAATCACAGCGAGCGACTAATCAATCCATATGGGCTGTACGGGGCCGAATTTTTGTTAAAAATCAGTGATTTGGAAAAATCGTCACTTCCGCTTTAATTTTGGAAAACTTGTATGGACCGGTGTTGTTGCAAATTTAATTTTGAATCTTTTAGTTCATAATCGTTTTTCTCGTAAATGATATAATTTACCAAAACATTTGCAAAAAATTGAAAAGCTCGTATGAAAGCTGTCACATTCGTTGAACCGATTACGGTCAAAAATCACTGGGATCTTATAATTTATGGTAAAAAATTTAGTATAAAGTTTCACTCCGATCACTTACCAACGATGCCATAAACGATATGTTTCAAATTTAGCTGAAGGTTAATATACTAAAAATTATCATTGTGACGCTGATAATATATTTATTTTTTTCATTCAATTATGAATGATCATGTACCATATCGTTTTATAAGTTTTAGACTTGATACTGGTGGCAATTAAATACACGAATCGCGCATCTTTCAAATTGGCTGCCGTTGTTGTACTAGAAGAAGGTACAATTTTCTTGTTCTGATATGGCGTGTTGTTTGAAAGGTTTTGGATGTTGTTCCTTAATTGTGTTAACAGTGCTTTAAATCAGCGTTTTTATATGCGGCAGCTTATTATTCCATTCTTGACAACTTCTTGATCTAAATCAAAAGCTGTAGTCGGCCGAATATCACTATGGGATGAAGCGCCAGCAAAGTAACATACATCCGTATTGATTTTATTTCATCAGTATAGTTAATTGTTTTATAAAGTCAAAATGTCCTATGATGGCTTTCAATATGTATTTCAGATAAACTTTAAAAATTCGGACAAAAATTCGAAATGTCGAAAATTTTTAAATTTTTGTATGCACGGTAGGTTATAAAATTATATTCGAGCCTTTATAGCAATTAAACTTTAGCAATAATATTAATATTTCTGGGAGTCTAACCTGTACTTTAAAATTTTTCGAGGGCGAAATATTGGGACAATAGATTTAGCAGGTACCGTCAAGAAAATCGTAAAAATTGTTGTACTGTAATGCAGGTTTGTTGCTTTATGTTTCCATTATTTCCATATCAAAAATCTCTTCAACTTCTTTACAAAAGAGTGCACAGACCGTTGAGGAATAATTGAAACAAATTTAAATCATAATAATTTGGCCACACCTACGGTTTTAAACTTTCGTACGAAAGTATATTTTTCAAACACTAATTGCCAGATTGTTTGATTTTAAAACTCACATAATTTATAATCAGCTCAAAAATAAAAATACAAAATACAGCAATCATAATGTTTATTAAATTTAATTAAAATTTCGCTTTATTGTTTTTGTTCGTTAACAATAAATGTTTATGGCAAATTTTTTATTGCATGTAACAAATACTAATAAAATCCACCCAATAAATAAAATTTTATTTACGAGTTCTTAAAACAAGTAACAATTCTTTTGTTATAACGATGTCAATCTTCTTATAGTCTTTCGTTTTATGTAACGTTTGGTATAAAAATTACGATCCCAAAAAATTATGGTGCATGCAAGTTAAGTAAGTTGGTGCACAGCAAAGTAAACAAATATATTTTATTTTAATCTTTATTCTTCTACGACTAATTCACAACTAATTTTTACTTATCAACTAGAGCATTTTCTTGAAAAAATGTGTCAAATTCAAATGTTTTCCCATGAAAGTTACTGAAGACAAAATATTAGCAAGATAACATGTTTCTAGTTTCGCCTTACAACTAAAAGTTGAATATCTGCTAATTTAGCAACAGGTTATCTTAAAAAAAACTGTCGCCGGCGATAGCCCGGAAAGGGCCCTTGTGTCTAAAAGGCAGAGGTCCCAGGATGAGCTGGCGATAGTAAGCGAGCCAAGGTTCAAACAGATAGGACGTCGGGTGCTCCTAAAGATCAAAAGCTGAAGCTATTCAGTGAAATCCTAAAGGAGCACGTGTTGGTGCTAGCCGTCATTGACAGGAGTCAGGAAGATGGGAGCATCACGTCAGAGAAGTGGAGGGTGGTGTACGATGCACTAACCTCCACTTTTCTGAGGATCCTGAGAGAAAATCCGGGATCCCCCCCGTCCTGCAGAGATGCGGGATGGTACCAGGGGCGCGTGAAGTTAACTGCGTGCTCAGACCAGAGATCGGTCGACCTTTACAAAAGGGCAGTGGCCGATGTAGGCGAGGTGTGGCAGGGCGCGTGGCTTGAGGCAGTCTCCAGGGAGGAAATCCCGAGCAGACCGAGGGCACGCGTATGGCTGCCAACCGAGCCGGAGAAACCGGAGGAGATCCTCGAGATCAAGCAGGCAGAGGCCGGTCAGGAGAGTGATGCTTCTGATGTGGGGAGCATAGTTATGGGAGGTAGTCTTCTCTCTCTGGAGACTGATGGGCGTGTACTGACAGACTCTCGACAAGAGGAGAATGGCGACCAAAATAACGCGCTAGGTGGCATTATCCCGATGCTGGGGGTGCAGGAGGAAGTGATTAAGGTGGACTGCAATGATTAAGATTACAAAAATAAACCTACACCATACAAAGGCTGCCTCGGCAGCTCTTGTTCTCAGGCTGACTAAATCAGATGAGGACTTGGTGTTAATCCAAGAACCTTAGATTAACAATAACAGGATCTGTGGCCTCAGAACAAAAGGGTATAAGTTATTATACTCAAGCAACTCTGAGAAGATCAGATCGTGTATTTTAGCGAAAAATTATCTGAATATTTTTCTTCTTTCTCAATTTAGTAGTGGAGACGTCACTGCAGTAAGTGTTGAGGCTAGTGGGGAAAAACTATGGCTAGCCTCAGTCTATATGGATCGCGAGAAGGAGGTTCCACCGGATAACCTGGGGGAACTGATCCGGGAAGTAGATCAAAGAAGGGTAGGTGTTATACTCGGTTGTGATGCAAACGCGCATCACACAATCTGGGGAAGCACAGACATAAACGAGAGGGGTGAGTTATTTTTTGATTACTTATTAAATACCAACCTTGTAGTTTGCAATATTGGACGAGAGCCAACATTCATTGTTAAAAATCGGCAGGAGGTTTTAGATGTGACCTTTGCGTCGGAAACGATCTTTCATATGATCAGAGGATGGAGATTGGCGAATGAGCACTCATTCTCTGATCACCTATATGTAACATACAACCTCGACATTAAACCTGTTACCCGGAAACCCTTCAGGAATCCCAGAAGGACTAAATGGCACAAATATAGGGAGATGTTGACGGAAGTATTGCCACTGGAGGTCCCCGGATCTCCGTCGACAGTAGAAGAATTGGATCGCATGGTGGATACGGCCACAAGAGCATGCAATCTCTCATTTAAGGCCGCGTGCCCCCTGATAAAGCCTAGGGGTAGGCAGAAACCGACTTGGTGGACCACGGAGCTTATAATAAAGCTAAAAGCACAAGGGAGGTACGGGATTGAGACTCCTATAAGGAGGACCTACGTAGGTACAAGGAAGAGTTGAGGAAGGCACAAGGGTGGTCTTGGAGACTCTTCTGTGGTAGGATGGAGGAGGTCTCTGGGAGTTCTCGCCTTAGGAAAATTCTAGCTTCTAACCCAACCAGTCCTAGTTATTTGATAAGACCGAACGGCTCGTGGACAGCTTCAAGTGTGGAATCATTGGAGCTCCTCATTGAGACCCATTTTCCGGGAAGCTTTGATGACTCGATAGAGCCCGGAGCTCATCGAGTAACACCTTCAGTAGAGATGGAGGGCATTGTAGACAGGGAGCGAATCCAGTGGGCGCTGAACGGTTTTAAGCCGTATAAATCGGTTGGCCCGGATCGGATTATACCAGCAGAGATCCAAAGGAACTCGGCAGTCATCCTCCCCTGGCTGGAGGGTATCTTCAGGGGATGTCTGAAACTTGTTTATATTCCTAGAAAATGGACGGAGGTCAGAGTGGTCTTTATCCCGAAATCGGGAAAAAGCTCACATGCTTACCCAAAGGATCTGAGACCGGTAACTCTATCATCCTTTCTGCTGAAAACTTTGGAAAGGTTGGTAGATGTAGGTATTCGATCAAAAATTGAGCCCAGGAATTGGGCAGTGTCGCAGCGTGCGTACTGTAAGGGGAAGTCGGCGGACACAGCTCTGCACGATCTAGTACGCATGCTTGAGAAGTCAATTCACTCGCAAGAGTTTTGTATGGTAGCATTTCTTGACATTGAGGGTGCCATTAATAATGTAAAAACGGAGGCGATCGTGGAAGGATTGTCATGTTTGAAGGTGGACTACCCTATAAGTAGGTTGATAAATCAGATGCTGGTAAGCAGGATCATTACCTCAAAACTGGGGGAGTTCACCATTAGAAGAAGGGCGGTTAGAGGAACCCCCAGGGAGGTGTAATGTCCCCCTTTCTTTGGAGTGCAGTGATGAATGGATTGCTGTTGGAACTGGAGAGGGAGGGGACAGGAGTTGTAGCGTATGCAGATGATTTAGCGATAGCTATCTCAGACAAACATCTGGATACGATTAGGGATGTTATGCAAAATGCACTCCTGATCGTTACTAGATGGGCCAGCAAATGTGGATTAGGGATCAACCCTTCCAAGACAGTGCTGGTACTATTTACTAGGAAATATAGAATTCCGGTAGTTAGCCCTCCTACCGTGAACGGCATTAGACTGGCTTTTGCTGATAGAGCGAGATTTTTGGGCATAATCTTGGACAGTAAGCTCAGCTGGAAGCCCAACATTATAGAAAGGGTGGAAAAGGCTAATGTAGCCATTTACTCGTGTAGGAACGCCATAGGTAAGAGTTGGGGTTTGAAACCAGCGCTGGTGCACTGGATCTATACCGCAGTGGTAAGACCTGTGCTGATGTGTGGGGTGGGCGTGTGGTGGCCAGCTCTGAATAAGGTAACATATGTAAGGATGATGGAAAAGGTACAAAGAACGGCCTGTATGCTTATAAGCGGGGCGCTCAGGTCAACTCGTACACGCGCTTTAGTGGTTATGTTCCACCTTATTCCAATCGAATTTTTTGGTAAACAAATTGCAGCCAATGTGGCCACAAGACTCTCGGCGGTCTCGCAGTGGAAGTGTCTTCAGACGGGGACACTCGACGATAGTTAGATCGCAAAGGGAAGAACTGGCGAATCTAGATTATAGTAAACCAACGTTGTGCTTCAATAGAGGTTTCACGACCATCTGTTCCTCGAGAGAATCCTGGAGGAACGGATCAATACTGGAAAACGAGGAACTGCAACTTTTCACTGACGGCTCTAAGCTAGACGGTAAGGTAGGAGCCGGAGTCTTCTGTGAGAAGCTAAACGTCAATATTTCTGTTCGTCTCCCTGACTACTGCACCGTGTACCAGGCTGAAGTGGTGGCGATCGGGGAAGTCGTGACATGGTTGAAGCATAATGTGGTATCCGGGAGGGATATTGCAATCTATGTGGACAGTCAGGCGGCGATCAAGTCACTAGAGGCGGTTTGTCTGAAGTTACGGGTGGCGCTGGATTGCCGATCATCTCTTAATGAGATGAGCGAGTATTTCAGCATCCAGATAATCTGGGTCCCTGGTCACTCGGACGTCGCGGGAAACTGCAAGGCAGAAGAACTAGCTAGGTACGGCACGACTCTCCAGATGCAGCCGGAAAGGGCAGTTCTGGGGAGACCTATAGCAGCGCTCAAATTGGCGCTCGGGAGAAAGGCAATCGCCTTGACAAATGAAAGGTGGACCAACACTCTCACGTGCAGGGTAGCAAAGCAGGTTTGGCCAAAACTGAACTTGAAGCGCTCCAAGGCACTCATATCCCTGGGGAAACGGGGCTTAAGTTTGGTAGTAGGGATACTGACAGGACACTGCCTTTTTGGGGAACATGCAAGAAGGCTGGGTCTACAGACAAATGACTTTTGTAGAAGTTGTATGGACGAAGAGAAGGAAGAGTCTTTAGATCACTTCCTATGCTCGTGTCCAGCTCTATCATACAGAAGGCATAAATACTTAGGTGTGTACGGGATAAACAGCCTTTCGGAACTCGCGAACTGTGGAGGATCTTGTGGTATCACAAAGGGCTGCTATTGGCCTAAGTGTGCGGAAGCAGCCACTCTAACCTAACCTAACCTAACCTATCTTATATACAAAAAGTGCTAGATACGTTTGATATTGTTGTTAACTCCTCCCTCCTTTAAGATACACGTCACGTGACAGATTGAAATTGAATCCCTGGTTAACTGCTCCGTCTCCGGCGTTTGGCTGTTACTTTATTGATAAACATCGCGAGGATTAAACCGCAAATGACAAAGATAACACCAGAATCGATTATCGCTGCTGCCTCGTTCTCATCAAATATTTCTTGTAGCTGTTCAATGTTTTCCAGATAGAGACTGTGCAGATATCCCGGATCGATTCTAATGCCGTTCTCTGTAATGTTTGTTTGTCATACCGATGGCAGGATTTGGAATGTTTTTTCTTCTTTGTTAGTAAATGTAGAGTTATTAATTTTAATTGTTTCGTTGTTGTTTTGCACCAGAAAACTTCCTTCCTAATATTTACTGGTGTTGTGGTAAGAAATATTTTCGTTGAAGTTTCTTAAAAATATCGCGTTTCCGTCCAACCTTTCGATGATTTGACTTTTGTTGAACTGGAATTCGCATCTAGCATCGGCACCCTTTATGAGTTGGTTAATGCAATGATCTATTTTTAGCTCTTTCAAGCAAATGGTTGTGTCGCGGAATAGTTTGCATTTCTGAACAATTCCAAATATCTGATTCTGGTTGAGTATAATTTCGTTGACTTTCAAGTGTATTGCTTGTTTTTGTCTATCGTTGATCTTATGGTGATATGGCTGTAGTCTTCTTCGCTTGTTTTGGGTATTGATATAATGTACAGAATTTTGGAGTTCTTGATCATCATCATCGGTTCTGCATACTCAATTGGTTCAATTTCGTTGGACTATGGAAGTGTTTCTACTTCCATTACTAGACGATTAATTTCCATTTTGTCCAATAGATTAGTATTGATGATTTTTGCCTTTGCCAATTGTGCTGCTCTCACTATTTCTTTCATTTCCTCTTTAACAATGAGTAGCTTCTTATCTGAATCGTCCTTAAAATGGTCAGTGAGTTTGTTGTATTCACTGAGCATTTTGTCTGCAGTGTTCATTAGGGCTTTGTTGATCTTGTATTGTTGATTATTATTGTTTATCATTTGGTTTTGGCTTTTGACAACCTGATCCCAATCTGTGGCGTCTGTAATCCTGCGATCCATTTCCATGCGCTCCCGATCCAGTTGATTGATCGTTTGGTTCTGGTGTTTTGTCCTTTAAGTTCCGAAATTAATTGCCTTATTTGGATTAATTGATGATCCGATTGAGGTCGAAGTTTGTCGTCTTGGTGAGTTCTATTGACCGTTGTTGTGACGCGATCAATTAGGTCTTCGTAGCTTTCCAGATTGATGACATCAATCAGCTTAAAACTTCCACTAATGATTTTTCCATTTCCTTGTTTCAATGTTACTAATGGACTCTGGTATTCGTAGATGCTCGGTGACATTGAATGACCTAAAAGCCAAGTGCTGCAATTTAAAGATTATTGTATTAGGTTTTTGATTTGAGCTTTGTGAATCCGTTGACCGGATGTAGTTGTAACTGTGACATTATTGTCTTTAGCCACGGCTTCCTTTCGAAACCTTGGTTTATCTTTTGATTTAATTTGTTTCATGGCGGTGTAGATTGTATCACCGAATTCGAATGCTTTAGGTTCGCTTCTATTTGAGTTTTCCATTGTTAGTTTTGTTTCCTGTGATTTTTCAGTCTTTCTATCAGATCCTCGTTGATTTTGTTTTTGAAGTCTACTAGATTTTGGTAGTTGATTCGTTGTATTCTGCCCAAAATACGTCGATAGGTTTTTGCTGAGTGACCGAGTGTATGGAATTATTGTAGCGATCTACTGCTATGTTGATCAACTCTTTCACCGATAAACCTTTGTATTCGTCCTGTAAGCATCTCACGATTTCAATCACTGTTGAATGGACTCTTTCGATAGTACCATTTACCTCACTTCGATGTGAAGGTGTTAAATAGACTTCGACTCCCAAGGTTTTCAGGTAGTCTATGATGATTGGACTTACTAGGCTTCGCTCGTTGTCCATTACGATTAGCCTTGGTACCGTGAAGTAATATACGGTTTTATGATTTTGATACGGAAAAATTTTGCGAATTTCGAGAACTTGTCAACGCGATAGAAATGTTTCGTTTTTAATTTCCATTATATCCACGTGAAGTATTTCCGCTGGGTAGTTTGGAATCGGCGTTTTCTGAAGTTGGACATGACTTGGGTGTCTGTCGTACTTGTTGATATTACAATTATTACAACTTTGTGTGTACTTCTTGATCAAACTTGACATGTGAGGAAAGTTGTAACGTTCCACTATTTGTTTCTTATTCTCGAGATGGTTTCGATGTGCTCGTCTGTGTTCCTCTTTTATGATTGCGAATTTGTTCTCTTCGTTACCAATGTCATCAGCTATCCTTTGAGTGCGCCGTAATTTGCATGTGGAAAAGCATTTTTTATAAGCCTCTTGTAGGACTTGGATGTATTCCTCGGGAATTTTTGTCCGTCAATTATGGTTGGATTTAACCTTTCCCGTAGTATTTTGAATATGGTCCTTTTATTTATTTCCGGTAGACTGATGTGGTGTCTGTTCGGGTGTTTCGGTTGATAATGTATTACTTCCAATTCTACCCTTGACAGGTTTATAGATAAGCTCGTAATTATGCTCTTCTAGCCGAGCTCTCCACCTCTTCAGTTTAGCATTATTATTTCTGTTGCCCAATGTGAATGTTAAAGGTTGGTAATCCGTTAGAATTTTGATTTTTTTGCCCCATATAAATGATTTCGATGGTTATCCAATGCCCAGATTATGGCCAGCATTTCCTTTTCATTAGCCGCATAATTTTCTTCAGTTGTATTTAATGATCTGGAAATATAGGTTATCGGTCTATCTTTGCCGATTTCACCCTGTGATAACACCGCGCCAATTGCAAAGGACGAGGCATCGGTGGTTAGGATAAGCGGTTTTTTGAAGTCCGGAAAAATAAGTATCTCTGATGATGTCAGTAGCTCTTTAATGTGTCGAAATGCTTCGATTTCCTACTGGTTCATGTTTATTTTGATCTTCTTGGACTGGTTTGCTATGGATTGTGCGTTTCCCCTCTAGTTAGGTTAGTTAGTGGTTTTGCTATTCTCGCGAAGTCATAAATAAAACGTCTATAATAAGATGCTAACCCGAGGAACAATTTTAAATCCTTCAAATTGTTGGGTTTCTTGATGTTTCGAATAGCAATGATTTTTTGGGGTCCGGCTTGACACCCTTGGTCGTAATAAGGAATCCGAGAAATTCCGTTTGAGTTCTCAAAAATTAAGTTTTATCCAGTTTAATCTGTAAATTGGCCTTTTCCAATTTCGCAAATACTCTTCTGATATTCGATAAATGTTCTTCAGTTCTCCCTCCGAATATTATGATATCTTCGATATATACATAGCATATCTCACGGATTAGTTCTTTTAAAACGTCGTCTATCCTCTGGAATATGCGGAGCGTTGTTTAGGCCGAATGGGAGTCTTAAGAACTTGTGCTTTCCATTCATCGTTGAAAACGATGTTTTGGGTATGTCGGTTTCTTTCATCTTTATTTGATGAAATCCTGAAGTTGGACCAATGGTATGGTAAAATATTTTGAATCTCCGAGGTTTGCAATTGTATTACTTATATCAGGAATTGGATATGCGTTCGAGGTCGTTACTGCGTTTAGTCTTTTGAAATCTATTAACATTTTATACTTTTTCGTTTGTGAAGCGTCCATTTTCTTTTCAACAATCCAAATCAGTGAGTTATACGGGCTTTTGGAAGGTCTTTTTATTCCATCCGCTAGAAGTTGGCCGATTTAGTTTTCCACTTCTTGTCTCATATGGTATGGATACGGGTAGGACTTCGTGTATATTGGTTCCTCCGTCGTTGCTTTTATGTTGGCTCTTATTTCGGTGGTGATTGTTTCCATATTGTTTACAGGTCCGAATAGTGCTTGAAATGTTGATATAACTTCCTGGAGTTTTGTCTGGTTTCTGGTAGTAGATGGTTGTCACGAAGTTCCATATTGTTGACCTGATGAGATGTTTTTTCAAGGAGTTGGATTTTGATGTTTGGCAATAAAGTTAGAATGTTACTTCTGCGATCAATAATCGCTCCTAATTCCTTCAGCGTATCGTCACCAATTGTGTTTAATCCCGGCAAAACGAAAAAATCAATTGTTTTCTTTATGCCTATACTTTTGAAAAATTGTCCTCGAGCTTTTTTGTTAATCTCAATATCTCCAGCTGCTTATCTGATTTTAAATTTAAAGTTGGCCAGTATGGCGGTTTTGGCTAACTCTGGCTTTACAAAATTTTTGTTAGCCCCGGTGCCAATTAAAAATTTAAGGATGTTGCCGTTTTTTCGTTTATATTTTATGTATGGTATGCTAGAGAGGCATCCATCATAAAATTTAATTCCAGATTTTCTTCTATTTGATCTTCATCAATTATTTCGTTTTCCATGTAGTCTTCCGCGAGTTCGTTGCGTAGTCGTCCTCCTCTTCCTGTTGAGTTTCCAAGTGATGTACTCTCTGCAATATCCGTGGTTCATTGTGGTTTGAGATTTGAACGCCTGGTTATTTTGATGATTTAGGCTACTGAATGTAGTAAAACTGTAGTAAACTACATACTTATATTGTCTGTACCGATAGATCAATATTCATCGGTACTGGTGGTTTCAAATTGATCGGTCTAGGTGGAACTGAATTGTTTTGTTGTTGAATGTTGTAAGTCATGTTCGGATTGTTTTGATGTTGAATAATATACGCCATGTTCTTCTGTGGTAATGGCATCGGGTTAGAGCCTCTTTATGAATTGTATCGAAGTTTTGGAAGAATTTGGTTTATGGGTGCAGTTACCGAATTGTTAAAATTTTTCGTATGAATTGGTATGTTTCTGAAGTTTAGATTTTGCATTTCTAAGCAAGATGCGTATGCTTCTGGAAGAGTTTGCGACTTTTGGATCATTAGTATTTTTGCCAGATCCCCATTAAATCCTCTGATGAACACGTCCAGTGCTCGATTGCGGTAGGCCTCGACGAGAACGTTGATTGCATCAGGTGTGTAGTCTTCCGTTTTTATTTTGTTAACGATGAGTGAAAACTGGTGGTTTACATTGGCGTAAAACTCGTTCAAGCTCATGTTTCGTTGGATTAGATTGCCTAATTGATGTTCTAGAGTTCGCACGTCTCTTTTGTCCGCGTAGTGCAGAGACAAGCATTTTTTTTATTGACGTCCAATCATTGTCGAATATGTTGTATGAAATGAGTGCTGAGTTCGAGTTCCCTCTTATCTTTTGTCTCACGCTTTGCAAAATTGATCGATATGTGGGTTTGTCACGCACTATCTGGTAGTCGCTCAGTATGTTTTCCACATTGTGCACCCAGGAGATGTATTGGGTGGGATTACCGAGTAATTTGCTGATATCCTTCAAGTCCTGCTCCGTTTTAGGTGTTGTTAGCGTTGTTGCTGCTATGTGTACTGTTGGGGTTTCTAATGTGTCCAACCGTCTGTTAATTTGTTTAATTTGTTTCATTTGGGCGTCTACTGCTCCTTCTAAGGCTCTTATTGCATTCGCTATTTCTTCCATTTTGATATTTATTTGGTTAACTTCGTAGTTATTTATTTACGTTTTTTAAGAAATAAACCAATTTATTTGTTATATTATGTAATTATTTGTTTTATGTTTTATATTTTTACGATATACATATATTCTCATATTCGTCAGTAAAATTTTCTGTAATTATTATTTGCAGTTTAAATCGATTTACTACAGTTTCTAAAATTGATATGTTATCGTTCTGTTCTTCTTCCTGAGAGTGTATTGTCGGTTGCATTGATGTGTTATCATCTAATTCTTCATTACTTATTTCCTGTAATAAGGGAACATTTCTCCCTTCGTTGAGTTGAAATATATCACTAAATTCACAAAGTTGCACTTCATTAATTTCATGTCTATCTGTATTTAACCTACTCAAGAAGTCTGCAATCTTATTTTCTTTGCCTTTTAGATAATCAATTTTGATATTGTATTCTCCAAGTGATAGTATCCATCGCTGGAGTCTTGGATTTAAATCTTTGCCTAGATACTTTATATGAAGCCATTTTAATGCCTGATGATCAGTTTTTAATACAAAGGCTTTTCCATATATGTAGGGTCTAAAATACCTTACTGCCCATACTACGGCTAGTAATTCTTTCTCAGTCGTGCTGTATCTGAGTTCATGATTATTAAGAGCTCGGCTTGCGTAAGCAATGGGATGGTTATCTTGTAACAAAACAGCACCAATCGCAAACTGACTGGCGTCTGTATTTAACACAAATGATTTGTTGAAATTGGGGTATTTTAAAATGGGGTGTGTTGTAAGCAACGTTTTTAATTGTTCAAATGAGTTTACGTCAGTAGAATCTAGTTTATTAATTTTTGTATCTTTTTTCAAATATTTTGTCATCGGTTGTGCTATTTTAGCATAGCCTTTTACAAATTTTCTATAATATCCGGTTATTCCTAGAAATGATTTAATTTGTTTTTGAGTTTCCGGGAGTTTAATAGTTGTTATATCTAGTATCTTTTTTGCATTGGGTTTTACCCCTTCTGGTGTCAGTGTACGTCCCAGATATTCTGTTTCTTTACAGAACAAATTGCATTTATCTATTTGAATCTTTAATCTAGCTTCTCTTAATTTATTAAATATTTTATTTATACTGTCTATGTGTTCTTCGATGAAGGTACTGAAAATTAAAATATCATCCAAGTATACAACACAAATTCTGTTAATGAACTGTCTCAAGACAGAGTTCATGAGGCGTTGAAAAGTCGCCGGGGCATTTTTCAATCCGAATGGCATTCTTACGTATTCATAATGCCCAAACGGTGTTGAAAAGGCCGTTTTCTTTTGGTCCTCCGGATTTACCATTATTTGGTGAAAACCTTTTGCCAAATCTAACGTGGTAAAGTATTGGGCTCTTCCCAATTTGTCTAAAATGCTTTCAATGTTGGGAATTGGAAACTTATCGTCTATAGTGATTTCATTAATTTTTCTATAATCTATGACGATTCGCCATTTTTTCATATTTGAATTGTCCATCTTTTTTGGAACAATCCATAAGGATTATACCTTGTTTTAACATATCTTTAATTTGACGTTCAATTTCATTTTCGTGAATTTGGGGATAGCGATATAGTAAGATATAAATTGGATTTTCGTTTTGCAATTTTATACTATGATACTATGTTGCTCCCCATCCAGGGGAGGAGACATTTAATAAAAGTTTGTATTATGACCAAATATAATAAAAATGATTAGGCCAACTCATATCCTTAGAGATCTTAACACAACCTCATGCATATGAAGTGTTAGAAGGGGACCATAGTTTTTTTTTTTTTTTTTTTTTTTTCTTTTCCCTGTACTGTTCTGGGGCCGAGGCTCTCCCAACTCTTTCGCGGTTCGCTTATTTACGTCCTTAGCTTTACGCCTGTATTGGCCAATTCGAGGACGTACGGATATAGGTCCGATTTTTATTACCATCTGCACATTGCATAGCTCCATGCCAGCCTATACTGGCATGGAAGATGGGTCGGCCCATGAGCCCCGCACTCCGACAGGGGGTCATAGATGTGTTCCTTCTCATCACAAATCGTAATTTGTTGATGAAAATTCCCTTTGCATCCTGCCCCTATCGGGATTCGAACCCGGTACCTCCCGATCCAAACGCCAAAGCTTTAACCACTAAGCCATTTAGTCGGTGGGACCATAGTTATTAGAAAAAATATTCAGGAGCGTCTCATCCAGGGGTGGAAACAATTCATAGAATTTAGTATTAAGGTTAGTTCAGGTATATAAGGTGTTAGTTGGGAACCATGTCAGTTATAAAAAATTATCAGGAGCCTCCCATCCAAAGATGGGAACAGTTTAGAGGATTTTGTATTATGACTAGATGTAACAAAAATTCTTAAACCAACTGAGATATTCGTAGAGATCTTAACACACCCTCAGGTATATGAACACCATGTCAGTTAAAAAATATATTCAGTTGCTCTACATCCAGGGAAATGTCCCCTCTCCTGGATGAGCAGCAACAGAATATATATTTAATCTGACATCGTCTCCAACTAACACTCCATATTCCTGAGGTTATGTTAAGATTACTAGGGTTATCTCATGCGGTTAATTTTTTTTTGTTATATTTGATCATCATACAAAATCCTGTAAACTGTTCCCACCCTTGGTTGGGTGGCTCCTGATAGTATTTTGTAACTGATATGGTTCCCAACTTGTACCCCATATACCTGGGGTTGTGTTATGATCTTTGTGGATTTCTCAGTTGGCCTATAAATTTTTATTATATTTGGTCATAATACTGAATTGTATGAATTGTTTCCACCCCTGGATGGGGAGCTCCTGAATATTTCTTCTAATAACTATGGTCCCCTTCTAACACCTCATACGCATGAGGTTGTGTTAAGATCTCTAAGGATATCTCAGTTGACCTAATCATTTTTATTATATTTGGTCATAATACAAGCTTTTATTAAATGTCTCCTCCCCTGGATGGGGAGCAACTGAATATATTTTTTAACCGGCATGGCCTCCAACTAACACCCCATATACCTGAGGTTGTGTTAAGATCTCTAGGGATATCTCATGTGGTTTAAATTTTTTTGTTATATTTGGTCTTAATACAAAATCCTGTAAACTGTTCCCACCGCTGGATGGGGAGCTCCTGAATATTGCTTCTAATAACTATGGTCCCTTTCTAACACATCATTCACATGAGGTTGTGTTAAGATCTCTAAGGATATCTAAGTTGGCGTAAACATTTTTATTATATTTGGTCATAATACAAACCTTTATTAAATGTCCCCTCCCCTGGATTAGGAGCAACTGAATATATTTTTTAACTGACAAGGCCTCCAACTACTACCCCATATACCTGAGGTTGTGTTAAGATTTCTAGGGATATCTCATGTGGTTATAATTTTTTTTGTTATACTTGGTCATAATACAAAATCCTGTAAACTGTTCCCACCCCTGGATGGGGAGCAACTGAATATATTTTTTAACTGACATGGCCTCCAACTAACACCCCATATATCTGAGGTTGTGTTAAGAAATCTACGGATATGTCATGTGGTTTAAGAATTTTTGTTATATTTGGCCGTACTACAAAATCCTCTAAACTGTTCCCACCCCTGGATGGGAGGCTCCTGTTAATTTTTTATAGCTGACATGGTTCCCAACTAACACCCCATATACCTGAGGTTGTGTTAAGATCTCTGGGGATATCTCAGTTGGCCTATCAATTTTAATTATATTTGGTCATAATACAAAATCTTGTAAACTGTTCCCACCCCTGGACGGGGAGCTCCTGAATATGTCTTCTAATAACTATGATCCCCTGGATGATAAGCAACTGAATATATTTTTTAACTGACATGGTCTCCAACTAACACGTCTAATACCTGAGGTTGCGTTAAGAACTCTAGGGTTATCTCAGTATACCATTTCTAAAATAGGATTTCTAGAAAATGGAGTTCCCTGGCTTTGGAGCTTGATATTATTTTTCTAATTTTTTTACTGTTGGATACTAAAATTTTCCACAGTTGCATTTTATTCATCCGAAACAAGAAAGTGAGTGCCACACCACAGGTAGCTGCTCAAGTGGTTGCACTAGTAGAGATGCGGAGTAGAACCAAAGTGAATTGACTCGACAACTAGATTTGAGCCGATTCTCCGTTCGTCGAGTGTAGCAGAAATACGAGATTGGTATTGAGAATACGAAATTGACTCCAGACCACCGGCTAGGCTGCCCTCAATTCGCTTGAGAGCATTTGGATTTTACAGAAGAACAATGGAGAAAAGCCCTGTTCTCTGACGAGTGCAGGATGTGTTTACATGGCAACGATGGACGAAGAAGAGTGTACAGAAGATCAGGAGAGCAACTTTCATAATGTTGTATTGAATAACGTGTCTCGTATGGTGGTGGATCGTGCACGTTCTGGGCAGGTATGTCACTGGAGGCGAAGACAGATCCTGTGTTCATCTCTGGAGCGAATACTGGCAGCCGATCAAGTAAAGTGACTTCTCAACGGTACATTGAGGAAATACTCGAGGACTACGTCGTACCTTTTGCCGGGTTAATTGGTGAAAACGTCCTGTTCATGCAGGATAATCCGAGACTGCATATGGCTGGTCTAGTGTACCAGTACCTTCAATAAGTGGATTTTCCTATGATGGAGGGGCCAGCTCGAAGCCTGGACCTCAATCCCGATTGAACATTTATGAGACGAACTGAAAAATTGAGTTCGAGCCAAAGTTATTGCTCCAATGAGTCTCCAGGACCTGCAACAGACGATCACAGACGAACGGGAGGCGATACTTCAAGATTTGGTTAAAACTTTGGTGAAATCATAGAAACATTGAATGTAAGCTGTTATTCGGGCTGGGGAAGAGAATGCACCTTATTAATAAGAATATTGTTTTTGCCGATTTCCTTGTTTTAATTCGATTTTTACTAATAATTTGCTTGCTAACAAATACACAAAAAACGTGTACTTCAGATGTTGACCTCAAAATTCAATTTGTTCGCACGGTATAAGTACAAAAAAACTACCAATGGATAGGTGCTGAAACAGACTTTAAATCTGCATTCTAGATAATTAAACAAACATTGGATTTTTGATATTTTTGAACTTTTGCAGAAAATTGATCAATGTGCATATTTTTTGTACCCAAGTGTATTGTCCCACCCAGTTTACCCGAGTATGAATTAAAATTTCTCTGGTTATCTCATTTGATTTCAATAATTCTTCCTTATGTAGTTCAGTGTGTAGTGTTTGTTACTAATCTGCCTCGGATACTGATTTTATAGTTATTTTTGTAAAACTTTTATTAATCGCAATATTCGTGTTAGTGAATATTGATTAATGAAATGGTAATGATATTTAAATTTCGTTCGGTTTTTTTTTAAAGATAACATTCAAAATAGTTCAAATAATGTAAGTTACGTTATTTCCGCTTTGTACAGGTATCATTTTGATATGCACCAACACATATAATATTTAGCATAGACTTAGTAAAAACTTCACACTGCTGTGTAAACATGTGAAGTTTTTGCTAATTTTTTTACTAGTAAAACTTTAGCAGTAACTTCACATGCATTGATTTTTCTGATGATAGTTATAATTATTATTATTATTGCTTATAGAACTAAGATTTTTATTTTTGTTAATTCGATACTCAAACTTAATTACATCTTCGGACAAATATATTTCCGACTGGCACAAAATATTTTCTAAATTAAATAATGAACTTTTTGGCTCTATATATAGTTGTGCTATAGGAATTATTTTTGTCTTAAGAATTTGTACTAATTCGCGATCAATCGAATTATACGTGAAAATATCTTCGTTATCAAAGTCACAGATTTCACTGCACTCCGCCTTAATTTTATTTAATTTATTAAAAAGATCTTTCAAATTATATACCTTACTTTCCTTTGCTTGGTACAGCAACTGGTGAATGGTATTTTTCGGCCTGAATTTGACTCTTAATTGATGAACCACGTTTACCCATGTCCGTAAGTGATCTGGAATCTCCATTAATACTCCTCTGGCAATCCCAATGATTTTGTTATTAATAAGTTTTCGTAAACAGTATTGTTTTAGTTCTTGATTATTTTCTTCACACAAACTTTCAACCTCTTCGATGGATTTTAAAAACGATTTTAATTTATAAGAATCCTCACCAGAGAATGGTGGGATTTCATTGAAGTTGCGGATGATTTGATCTGATGTCAAATCAAATTTTGTAATATTAACTTTTTGAATTTTAATTTCTTGTTCTTTAATGATATCACTGAGGCATTGTATTTGGTTTTGTAGTTTCCGTTGAGCCTCTTGTTGAATTAACAATTGATCTTTTAATTGATCCATTTTAAAACTTTTTCACTTGTACACTAAATGATGTTTAACTTGTTTCACTAAATAATGTCTAACTTGTTTCACTAAATAATGTCTAACTTGTTTCTACGAGGAGCCAATGTTAAAGCTTCCTCTTCGTTTCCGTTATTCAATTGTAAATTATGGTTCTTATATATCACTAGATTCTCTTCTTCGGAGGAGAATCCTATCAACTGCGCCAATTACGTTTTTATTGCTTTTAGATATTATAAAAAAAAATATTATTTATTCATTTTTATTACAATTACCTTAATCACAAACACTTAACTCTATAATTAATCTTAAGATTAACAATATTTAAATATCCAATCTTTTTAGAGTTGGATGAATTATATGTTTTAACTCTGTACTCTTTGGAGTCAGTAATACAATTAATTTTCATAAAAATGCTTTTCGTTTTCAATTATATGATTTTTATCATTTATGTTAATTTTGCTAATATTTTATATATTTCCGTTCTACTTTAATTTTTGAAATCTTAAATGAATTTCCTTTTAAAATATAAAATATAAAATATTTATGTGACATTAATTTTCATGTGACAATTTTGTTAATTCGATCACTAGAACAAAATTGTCTCATGTGCATTTTTACTTGTTGAAGGTGACATGTCTCGACATGTAACTTGCACGGCCGGTGGGAACACTTGTAGTTGTCGTTTTTTGCACTTCGCATAATAATTAGATAAACAGTACAGTTATCCCTTTTAGTGATTCACTTCTATGCACGTGGATCACCTACTCGCGGTACCGTTTTATCACTTTTCACTTTATTACACGATTACACAAATTGAAGAACAACTTTAGTTTCGGCGCGAGTTAAGTGAGTTGGTGCGCAACAAAGTAAACAAATATATTTTATTGTAATCTTTATTCTTCTACGACTAATTTACAACTGATTTTACAATTAATTTTTACTTATCAACTAGAGCGTTTTCTTGAAATATAAAAATGGTTTCAAATTCAAATGTTTTAATTTTCAAATGTCCATATGCGTTGATACTGTTGTTAACTTATGCGTGTGAAGTTCTTCACAAATTCACACTTTTATGTATGTATTAGTTTAACACTGTTAAATTAAAATCTAATTAGGAAACTTGAGGGTTCCTATACGAAAATTAGTACTAAAACCAACACGTCCGTGTGTACTAAAATTGTATGCAATTTAAAGTAATGTAATAAAATAAAGAAATACATAAATTATAAATTCAGTATAGCGATTCAGTGAAATTTAGCAAAAATAAACTAAAATTAATTTTAGTTTAATGTTTCATCCCGTTATTTAACAATTTAAAATAATATTCTGATTGAAAAATAATATTTATCCACTGTCGAGTAGAAGGTCAAACAAAGCATATTTTGTAGTTTTTATTGTAGTAGAAATATTTTATTCTATGCTAGCACTTAACAATTCCTGCCTTAAGAATAGGACTAGGAAAAATTAACTAGTAAAAATTGTTTACACTTTACACCTCATGTTAAAAGCTAGATTAAGGTATGGCAACCTTGCTCGAGGAACTTAGGTAGCTATTAGAAGCACTATCGGGAACTGAGTCAAGATCTCCGGTTAGGAGTGTTAATGGCCATTTTCCGTTCCAAGACAAATTTGATTTACTTCGAAAAAAGTTCATGAACACTTTGGGACCCGGGTTAGAGGATGATATATGGACTGATCAGATGAGGAATTTAATTAGCTATTAGAAGCACTATCCCAACCTGAGTCAACATCTCTGGTAAGGAGTGTTAATGGCCATTTTCCGTTCCAAGACAAATTTGATTTTCTTTGAAAAAAATTCATGAACACTTTGGGACCCGGGTTGCGGGATGATATATGGGCTGATTAGATGAGGAATTTAATTAGCTATTAGGCACACTATCGGAACCTGAGTCAAGATCTCTGGTAAGGAGTGTTAATGGCCATTTTCCGTTCCAAGACAAATTTGATTTTCTTCGAAAAAATTCATGAACACTTTGGGACCCGGGTTGGGGGATGATATAAGGGCTGGTCAGATGAGGAATTTAGTTAGCTATTAGAAGCACTATCCCAACCTGAGTCAACGTCTCTGGTAAGGAGTGTTAATGGCCATTTTCCGTTCCAAGACAAATTTGATTTTCTTCGAAAAAATTCATGAACACTTTGGGACCCGGGATATAGGATGGTATATAGGCTGGTCAGATGAGGAATTTAATTAGCTATTAGAAGCACTATCCGAACCTGAGTCAACATCTCTGGTAAGGAGTGTTAATGGCCATTTTCCGTTCCAAGACAAATTTGATTTTCTTCGAAAAAAATTCATGAACACTTTGGGACCCGGGTTGCGGGATGATGTATGGGCTGATTAGATGAGGAATTTAATTAGCTATTAGACACACTATCGGAACCTGAGTCAAGATCTCTGGTAAGGAGTGTTAATGGCCATTTTCCGTTCCAAGACAAATTTGATTTTCTTCGAAAAAATTCATGAACACTTTGGGACCCGGGTTATAGGATGGTATATGGGCTGGTCAGATGAGGAATTCAGTTAGCTATTAGAAGCACTATCCCAACCTGAGTCAACATCTCTGGTAAGGAGTGTTAATGGCCATTTTCCGTTCCAAGACAAATTTGATTTTCTTCGAAAAAATTCATGAACACTTTGGGACCCGGGATATAGGATGGTATATAGGCTGGTCAGATGAGGAATTTAATTAGCTATTAGAAGCACTATCCGAACCTGAGTCAACATCTCTGGTAAGGAGTGTTAATGGCCATTTTCCGTTCCAAGACAAATTTGATTTTCTTTGAAAAAAAATTCATGAACACTTTGGGACCCGGGTTGCGGGATGATATATGGGCTGATTAGATGAGGAATTTAATTAGCTATTAGGCACACTATCGGAACCTGAGTCAAGATCTCTGGTAAGGAGTGTTAATGGCCATTTTCCGTTCCAAGACAAATTTGATTTTCTTCGAAAAAATTCATGAACACTTTGGGACCCGGGTTGGGGGATGATATAAGGGCTGGTCAGATGAGGAATTTAGTTAGCTATTAGAAGCACTATCCCAACCTGAGTCAACATCTCTGGTAAGGAGTGTTAATGGCCATTTTCCGTTCCAAGACAAATTTGATTTTCTTCGAAAAAATTCATGAACACTTTGGGACCCGGGTTATAGGATGGTATATGAGCTGGTCAGATGAGGAATTTAATTAGCTATTAGACACACTATTGGAACCTGAGTCAAGATCTCTGGTAAGGAGTGTTAATGGCCATTTTCCGTTCCAAGAGAAATTTGATTTTCTTCGAAAAAATTCATGAACACTTTGGGACCCGGGTTGGGGGATGATATATGGGCTGATCAGATGAGGAATTTAATTAGCTATTAGAAGCACTATCCGAACCTGAGTCAACATTTCTGGTAAGGAGTGTTAATGGCCATTTTCCGTTCCAAGACAAATTTGATTTTCTTCGAAAAAATTCATGAACACTTTAGGACCCGGGTTATAGGATGGTATATGGGCTGGTCAGATGAGGAATTTAATTAGCTATTAGAAGCACTATCCGAACCTGAGTCAAGATCTCTGGTAAGGAGTGTTAATGGCCATTTTCCGTTCCAAGACAAATTTGATTTTCTTCGAAAAAATTCATGAACACTTTGGGACCCGGGTTATAGGATGGAATATAAGCTGGTCAGATAAGGAATTTAATTAGCTCAAATTTGTCTTGGAACGGAAAATGGCCATTAACACTCCTTACCAGAGATGTTGACTTAGGTTCGGATAATGCTTCTAATAGCTAATTAAATTCCTCATCTGATCAGCCCATACATCATCCCCCAACCCGGGTCCCAAAGTGTTCATGATTTTTTTCGAAGAAAATCAAATTTGTCTTGGAACGGAAAATGGCCATTAACACTCCTTACCAGAGATCTTGACTCAGGTTCCAATAGTGTGTCTAATAGCTAATTAAATTCCTCATCTGACCAGCTCATATACCATCCTATAACCCGGGTCCCAAAGTGTTCATGAATTTTTTCGAAGAAAATCAAATTTGTCTTGGAACGGAAAATGGCCATTAACACTCCTTACCAGAGATGTTGACTCAGGTTCGGATAGTGCTTCTAATAGCTAATTAAATTCCTCATCTGACCAGCCCATATACCATCCTATAACCCGGGTCCCAAAGTGTTCATGAATTTTTTCAAATTTGTCTTGGAACGGAAAATGGCCATTAACACTCCTTACCAGAGATCTTGACTCAGGTTCCGATAGTGTGTCTAATAGCTAATTAACTTCCTCATCTGATCAGGCTACATATCATTCTTTAACCCGAGTCCCAAAGTGTTCACGATTTTTTTTTGAAGAAAATAAAATTTGTCTTGAAACGGAAAATGGACTTTAACACTTCATTTGAAATGGCTTACCATTATACTATTAGCCCACACTAATAATTAAATTTCGATATCAAAATCATTTAATTAGAAATCTAATTAGAGTTATAACGTTTAGTTCTAATTAAAGTACTCGGCTTTCAAGGTTTGCAACTTTGGTTTACGTACTAATAGTTTAGTACACAAACTTTACCTGACAAATTATCCGAATCCGTCACGAACGAACTGTATCACATTCACATTGTTAGTAAATGTTATCAATTGATATAAACTAATTAAAGCCATTAGCAACCTTTAACGTAACCTCTGGAATGCTTCTTTGGAAAGTTGTGTTGCTTACGATAAATTTTTGTCATTGCAGCTTTAGCTTTCAATAATTTTGTTGCAGTTGCAAACTGCGTATAAGAAAATCTAACAAAAAAAAAATTGACAAGACATCAATCGGACCGTGAGTAAAATTTGAATTAACGAGACATATAAAAAATATATTCATATTAAGTTAAATTAAAATAATCACATTATCGAACACTACCAAATTCTAATAAAATTATAATTTTACGTAAAAATTCCCAGTTAATTTTAATGACATATTTCCTGAAAAAATAATTTATTTCATAACAGTGTACAGATACACTAATACTTTAACAAATCAATTAGAATCCAATTGGACTCTGTGTATTCCAATATGATTCGTATACGTATATGTGTGAAATAAAGTGTGAACAACTTCACACGCATTGTTAACTTGCATATCACCAAGTCAGTTCCATTTTACACGGACATACAAATAATAGCAACTCGCCTTTGGTGGGGCGAAAAAACAAAATTATCCGCCAAAAATTTGTCCCAATGATCAATATAATTTGATATTATAAATCGATCGCTCTAATGTCAATAAAAACGCATATCAAATATTACTGTGTGTGTTTAGAGATTATAAAACAAAGGAGTCCAAAAAACCAATTCATATAAAATACAAATAAACTATGTACAAGCATAAACACAGCCCCAAAAGCAACAAAACCACTAATCAACCGTAAAACATAAAAATAAAAATTCGGCAAAAACTTAAAGAGAAACGATTCTTGGCAAGATTGTCAGTTGGTTTATAGACATATAATTTTAAAACAAATACAGTTAACAAGACATACCCAACATAAAATTATAGTATAAGATCGCAGATAATAATAAGAAGAAGTTGAATAAGAAATTCTGTTTGGTAAGTAAAACAAACATATTTTGTTGGTTTGGTATACAAAAAAAAAACCTCACTAAAATATATGTTTTGATGAAAGCATAATTTTTTATGAATTGATTGAAGACACTTTCATTATATACCTAGGTGTGCAGGTATGAAGCGAAGACTTTTAATTTTAAAAGTCGTAACGGTACTTTTTTCGGTTTAATTGATTATATGATTTCCGGATAATGTTTTCATAAATTTGTATATAAAAGTTATTGTATTGATGACATTGGGAGTGTGGCAACTAACGGGTTATGAAAGGTATTTTTCTAAAATGATTAGCAGTTTATTTTTATTTTTTCGTATATGGTGTCAAAGATGAGAATGGACGTGCGCATAAGTAGTAATTAGATAAATTGGAGTACTTTTTTCCTTTCGTGAATATGTATTCTATGATTATGTTTTGACAACCATAATAATACAGGTCATAACAATTTTTTTTTGTGTTATGGGGCGTCTTAATTTGTTTGTGGTTTTTGATGTGCTAAGTGATCTTGACTTCTTTTTTATATACAAAGACGAAAACACCTGGATATATAATTTTCATATCGCATGTGATGAAAATATTTCTACATAGCAAATATCCAGATTTTTATAAATATGCGATAAATCTCGATGATATTGTTAATTATACCAAGTGAAAAATAAAAACCCTGAATGATAAAAAATTGCGAATTACATTACTTTTGCTGTAATTATACTCGTCGGGCAATAAAACCCGAGGCTAACTTCTAAAAATATTTTTTTACAAAATTCGAGTTTATTCATCAGCATAGTTTTCTTTAACTATTTTCGTATTCGAATTTCTCCGCGACTTTTTAACCAATTCCAGATCAGTTCCGACTCACTGACTCAATTTACATGAAATTTATGTAAATTCAGTTATTTCGAAAAATTACGCTCATTGAAGTACATTTTTTAAATTTTTTACGCTATTTCGACCATTTTCACAGTATATACCTGGATATAATTCATTGCTCAAATATTTTGTATAATATTCTCATTCATTTTATTAAATTTTTGCCTAATTTAATTGTCACCTGTAATTTCAAACATTCTCACAACATTAGTAAGGAATTCAATTGCTATTTGCAAATTGAATTCCTTACTAAAGTTATGAGTAAGTTAGAAATCTGGAATGGTTAGAGGCAATAAAATATTCTGTTGGTTATAATTTATTATTTCAGTGGTCATTGTATTTCAAAATATAAATAAATAATTCAAGAAAATAAATAAATAACTAAAAAAATTATTCAGTACATTAAAAACTTAAGAGCTAATTGTTTAGATGGCATTCCTGGTATTTCGCTTGCGTAAGTCTGTGTATTTGGCAAATGGATTTCAAGCACTGAACACAAACTTTTCTTTCGTTTTTCTTCCGTATATCACATATAACATGCACCTTTGTGTGTGTGCCGACCAGATGCATCTCTATCCATTAGATCATCGGGAATGAATGGGGCACTCTGTGGCTCTAAAAATTCCTCAATAGAAACTCCTAAAATACATTGTACGGCACTTCTAGTTGCAAAATAACCCATAGCCCGCGGATTATGAGCTCGTTTCTGTATACTAGGCACACCAAAGTATTCCCATAATTCTTCAAGAAACTGCCTACTGCACCTTTAGTTGAATTATAATATAAAATAATGTCTGGTTTATATTTTGGACCGGAAACTGTATCGTACTGTATTGGCTTGTACCATTATTATGCTGCATAGATAGTAATACAATCGATATTGATTTTTGGAACGTGAGGACATAAAAGAGTTTTTTATCCAAACCCAAATTTTGACGAAAAAATCCCTCTAGATTTTGATGCTTTGAATTCAGGAGAGATGCAGGCTTTGTTTTTTTTCATAATACCAACTATAGAAAGGTTCCATCCAAGTAAGTCTGTGGCTAGAGGAAGAGACGCAAACAAATTGTCAACGATTACATTCCTTCCAGTATTTTTGTGTGGGGTGACTAAACCTTTGACGACTCGCTCACCCTGACTTTTTTCTCTCATGCTTCCTGTTTTACCAGAATATATTTGTCCATACAAGCGGTAAGCTGAATTAGAATCGCAAGCCTACCAAATTTTAATATGTTATTTACTGGTTTTGAAGGTGTATATTGCGTGAATTTCGTTCGCCCTCTAAAGGGGAACAGCTGCTCATCAATTGTTCTACTTTTATTTGGCCTGTAATTACTTTTCAGGTTTGCATTCAGCTTTTCGAAAATTTCCGCTATAGGTGCTGCCTTATCGGTTTCTAGTCTAGATTATCTGGTGGCATCGAAATCAAACCGAATAAATTTTGGCATCGTCGAACGGACATACTTGCTCGTTGCAGAGGGTAAGAATTTGTTTTCCAAAGTTGTCGAACTGCTATATAATTGGATCTTTGCATCCTGATCGCAATAAGAATTCCTATATAGGCCCATAGCTCCTCTTCCTTCAATGGTGCCCAGATTATTGGTTTTTTATTTGAATTTGCCGCATTCCATTTGCTAAATTCTTTTTCCGCCTTCCTATTTGTATATCTATAAATTATGGTTTGCATCGACGTGTCAAACAAAGCAGAAAATCTGTCCATATCGCTCAACATTTTGGTGTTAGGATTGGGTCCAATAAAAGATGATTCGCGTATTATGTTATGTGCAATTAATCGCTGTAAGTTTGGCGGAAATTTCCTCCACTTCCGGTTTAAAAACCTCCAAATCTAGAATACGTTTTACATACAGTCTGGGCGACATTTTAGAATATAGTACATCGCTTCTCTAACATTTCGATGTCTTTTTTATAGAACGATTTATTCTGTGTCTCAAAAAAAATGTTTGATTCCGCAAAATCTCTTTTCCACGCAATTGTGGCCAACGATTTGTGATAAGGTGCATTGTCATGATAAAATAGCACTTGTTTCTTCAGCATTTGGGGCCGTTGTAATGCACTTATATCGCCACGTAATTTTCCCTACCGGTGTACACAAAGTAAAGTGTAAATGGTAATTCTTGAACAAAAGTGAACATGTTTTCTAACTTTAATTTAATCACTTTTAATAGTATAATTTATGTCAAAATGTAATCGTCGGCAAATATCGGCGAGAGTAATTCTACACTATGGTGATTATTCCAAAATCTGAAGATGAGTTCGGTCGGTGACTAGACGTATGTGACGTTATCCCTGGATTTTATCCCCGAAATTAAAAGAAAAATAATCAAGCAACACTAACATAATTATATCCCTCTAACTCTTGGGTGAAGTTATCCCCGCCCCGTTTTATATTATATTTTATTCCAAATAAACTTCATACGTAAGTTAGCCCATACGTATCTCTTGGTAAAGCATGAACAAAATCGTGCCGTTGCAACCTAGCGAAATTAGGCTTCACACAAAATATTTACATGTAATATGTTTTGGACCCAAAATAACACTTTAATTTGACATGTGAAAAGTATTAATTTGTCCGATCAGAGCTGTGTGGTTTTGGAATTATGTAAAATGTTATTTTGGGTTCAAAACATATTACATGTAAATATTTTGCTCTGAGCCAAATTTCGCTTGGTTGCAACGGCACGATTTTGTTCATACTTTACTTAAAATTACGTATTGGTCTAGCTGTTCCAAAACCACACAGCTCTGATCCGACAAATTAAAACTTTTCACAAGTCAAATTAACATGTTAAATTGTTCTGTACAAGGGATTGTCAGAGCCAAAGTGAACGGCGTTTATATTTATAGTTGCTACGCACCTCCTAGTGCATCGATTGAAGATTTCAAAACATTTCTCGATCAATTAACGGATGATGCACGGAGCCACAACCCAGTACTCATAGCCGGGGATTTTAATGAAGGGGCCGTAGAGTGGGGAAGTAGAGAAACCACTAGCAGAGGAACCGTATTGTTAGAAGCCTTCGCATCATTGCCGGTCGTAACAGGAAATACACCTACTTTATGTAGAGGAAATGCTCTGTAGAGAATTCTGAATTGCGTAAAAGGTGCTTGAACGCAAGAAGGCGGATACCAGTGTGCTAGACACGTCGCAAACTCTCCCCTTCGACTACAATACTGTAAAGCTCGATCGGAGTTTAAGCATGTCATTAAAGCAAGTGCGCGAAAGTGCTTTCGCGAACTGTGCGAGGAGGTCGACCGCGATCCCTGGGATGGACCCTACCGATTGGTGATGAAAAAACTCAGAGGCAATTACGCCACTGCTCCCACATGCCCGGCAATGCTGTCTGACATAGCGAGTCACCTGTTTCCACAGCAACCCGATTTTGAGTTAGAAGTATTAGGCAACGATGAGGATGATATACCACTAGTTACTGAGGAGGAGGTTCTGAAGGCATGTATCAAAGTGAGTAACAATAAAGCTCCTGGCCCGGATAACATTCCGAATATTGCATTGAAGTTGGCGGTTAAAGCATACACAAATTTATTCATGGAAGTAAAGGGTGGTTAAATTTTAAGGGTCGATGTTGATTTTGAATAAAACACAAATTATTTAGGAAATTATTGTCAAGTATTTTTATTACGATAATATGGTATGGTTCAATTATGTATGGAACAAAATATCGGCCAAATGGCCGCCGCGACCTCGGCGGCACACCTCCACCCGATGGTCCAAATTTTCGATGACGCTTAGGGATAATTGAGGTTCTATGCCGTTAATGTTCCGAATTATCTCATCCTTTAGATCTTGAATGTTTCTGGGTTATTGACGTACACCTTTTCTTTCAAATAACTCCAAACAAAGAAGTACAACGGTGTCAAATCACATGATATTGGCGGCCAATTGACATCGCCATCACGTGAGATAACACGGCCATTGAATTTGTCGCGCAAAAGAGCCATTGTTTCGTTAGCTGTGTGGCAAGTGGCACCTCACCTTCCTGTTGAAACCACATATCGTCCACATCCATATCTTCCAATCCGGGCCATAAAAAGTTCGTTATCATCTCACGATAGCGAACACCATTCACACTAACTGCCTGATCGGCCTCATTTTGGACAAAATACGGCCTGATGATGCCGCCAGCCCATAAACCGCACCAAACAGTCACTCTTTGTGGGTACATTGGTTTTTCGACAATCACTCTTGGATTATGATTCGCCCAAATGCGGCAATTCTGCTTATTGATGAATCCGCTGAGGTGAAAATGTGCCTCATCACTGAAGATGATTTTCTTCGAAAATTGATCATCCACTGTTGCCATTTCTTGCCACCCTCGATTTGTTGCTCGATTGTGTATCTTTCCATGGTTCAAATTGAGTTAGTCTGAAATTGAGAAATGTCAAATTAAATGCACAAAAAAACTTGACGTTTAGGTGTGGTTCACATCCAACGTCGGCCCTTAAAATTTAACCACCCTTTGTTTACTGCATGCTTAGTTGAGGGGGTGTTCCATAGCAAATGGAAGGAACGGAGACTAGTATTGTTGCCAAAACGAGACAAACCACTACGTGAGTTGTTGTACGGCTTAGGATGCGGCAGGGTAAACCCTAGAGAGAGTTGTATGTGACTGGTTTCAAGAGGCTATAGTTATAGCAGGAAACCTGGCAGTGCAGCAGTATGGCTTTGCGATTAAAGAGGTTGTAGATACGGCACACCAGACGATATCCGGCTCTCGATGGCTACGTGGTAGTAAAGAATAATGTGCCATAGTTACATTGGACGTGAAAAACGCATTTAACGCGGCGAATTGGAGCTGCATTTTTTAACGCACTGACGCGGATGAACGTACCGAAGTATCTGCTGAGACTAGTTTTCAGCTACTTTAGCGAGAGGATCTTGATGTATGATATGGAGGTAGGAAATAAAACTTACGAAGTGACTGGTGGAGTTCCTCAAGGATCAGTGTTAGGTCCTACACTCTGGAATGTGATGTACGATGGTGTACTTCGATTTGCGGACGACTTCGCGATTGTAGTTGTCGCAAAACACAGAGAAGAGATTGTGGACATCTGTAATATGACGGTCAGACTTATTCAGTAGTGGTTAACATTTGCTGGGCTGCAACTAGCAGAACATAAAACAGAAGCTGTCCTTATTACTAACTGAAAAGTAATGGAGAACATAACCTTAGAGATTGGAGCCCAATAAATTGTTAGTCAACCATCCATCAGGTACCTAGAAGTAATGATCGATACCAGATTGTAAGGAGAGCAAGGAGAGTTAATGCGGCACTAGCACGAATAATGCCGAGTACAAGAGGGGTGCGGATGAGCAGCAGAGTTATGCTCGCCAACGTCGTTACATTTATAATGATGTATGGGGCACCAAATTGGACCAACTCGTTGGAGAAGAATACTTATAGACAAAGAGTACCAACAGTTCAGAGGTTAAGTGCTCTGAGAGTATTGTGCGCATTTCGGACGGTGTCAGAAGATGCGTCGTGGTCAAGGAACAAAAGCGGAGAACCACCGATTAGCGCGTGCTGTGACGATCACTGTATGGCAGAGAAGATGGAGTGAGTCGACGAATGGTATATGAACCCATTGCCTGATCCCCTACATCAAGGTGTGGCTAAACAGGCGACACGGTGAAGTGGATTACCATCTAATACAGTTTCTGACGGGCCATGGTTGCTTTATATCATACCTGTTCAAATTCAAACACGATGAGTCACCAGATTTCCCTTTATGCATCGGAGTAATGGATGGAACGCCGTAGGCGGAAGTGTCTCACGGATAATGAGAGAGTTGAGACGCCTCGAAAGAAGCAGAAATTCAGTGAGGAGTTAGTTCCACGGAGCCGAACGGTATGGTTTATCGGGGGTGGTGGTTTGGTCGGTAAGAATCCGACACTATCACGTGATTGATATATGGTTCACGAGTGAAGCCTCTCGAAGGTTCCCCTCCTCCGCCCATACAAAAAAAACACACACACTATAAATTTTTTATTTCTAAATATTTCCAATTATTTAATTTGTTGAGCTGTTGAATTGCTGAATTTTATCAGGTTTCACATAATTTTACTAAATAAATTCTATTTAATTTTCATCAACAACCGATCTGTGATTAAAAGGAACACAAATACGACTTCCTTTTTAGCGTGAAAAACTCATGGGCCGAGCTATGCAATGCACAGATGGTAACTTAAATCGGTCATATAGCCGTGCGCCTTCGATTTAGCAGTAATTGCGTAAATTAAGATGGGACCGCGAAAAAGCAGCGGGTGCTTCGAAAGAAGAGATTGCATGGATTAAACACAAAAAAAAGTTTTAAAATCAACAAAAAAAACCTTTAGGTAAAAGCGAACCATTCGTTTAAATCTTAAATGTGTATATTATTTAAAACCATTCCAAGATGCTAGTGCCAATCTCAACGTGTGAATTTTATTTTGAATAATGAACATAATGCCATGTTGAAATCAGAAAAGATCGGTTACGACATTCGTGGAGGCCATACAAATATAAGCCTGTGCAAATCTCTAGTAACGGTTAGTCTTCCCTTCGCTTTATCGCAAATATTTTAAGAATAAACACTTTAGATCAAATATTATCATATTTCGTGTTATTTCAAATGATTTTCTGGGATGACTTGAAAAATCCTGGATATTTAGTATTGCTCGATTTTCTAAAATTTTGCATTCCAGGCACACTGAAGCTAAACTAAATTTACTCAGATCATAGGACACCCAGACGTTTCTTTTTATACATCCTACGGCTATAATTTATTCATAGATTTCAAAAATGTTAATTAAGACAGCTGGAGGTGTGCAACACCATAGCGAATACCATAAATATAGCTTGCCCAGAAGAGGGTTAGCAATAAACAATACCAATAGCAAAATGATAATGATAAAAATTGAAAGTGAATTTATTTATATTTTATTTTTTAATAATAAATTAAAATAAGAAAAAAGCAATAATAAAAATTCTTTTATAAAATTTACAATAAATAAGATGTAATTTTATTATCATTATTTTTTTTTTATTTATTTATTTTATGTATTTTAGCTTGTAGCATAATTTATGCGAGTACCCATACAATATGTACTCGTATATATTTGTATGTCAAAATGTTACCATTTCAATAACCATTTTTGCTAAAAATCATAAATATGTATGTTGCTTACAACATTTTTTTTGTCGTCTTATATATTTTTTTTTCATCATCATCGTCTTCCATATTCCGAGATTTCCTTTTCATTATATTATGTATTACTATATATGTTTGCTGTAGTGCCTTCTTGTTATGCAGCAAAGTTGTTGCCTGCGAAGTAAAATAATTTATTCTTTTAAATAATTCATCAGTCAAAAGAAATAAAAAATATGTCATTGCAATATGTCAATAACAATGTGTGTAATTTTGATTTATTTTTTTAGTGCATTACATGGAGTGCGAGCGAACCAGCCTTGTTACGCACAAACAAGGCATTCAAGTACATTGCGTATATTATGTACGTTCGCGAGGCGTGATTAATGGATGAAATGATTGTTTACGCTGTGAACATGTTATAACTTAATTGTATATGAAATATGTATTATACTTCTTTACCTACAGTTGAATATTAATCAATTACCGAGGAGCATTGTACTAAATACGAGTATAATAAAAATTCCCTGTTCCTTACGAAACTACTAATACTTTTCTATTAACTCCCCGAAACACAAAATATTGACTGACAGACATTTCGTTTATTGAATAATTCAACATAATTCAAAGGAACGCGCAATAACGATACAACATAAGGAAAGTCAACATATACAATGCGGCACAAGGAAATTTTTAAGAGGAAGAAAGCGAGCACAAAAAATGGTTTTCAATTTTTTCCATCGTTTTATGGTGATGACGACAAATTTTTGTGATTTATTAAAGTGAAAATATATGAGCAATTTTTGTTGAAGCTTTTTTTTTGTGTATGTGCAAAGTACTATGTGCTTTTTCAGCACACAATTATGTAAAATATAAATCGGAATGGAATTTGCTGCTTGTTGCTATTATTATGATGCTGTATAAATAAGTAATATTGATAAGAAATAATATTTTTTTTGTATTCATGTATTCGATGGGTTCATTAAAATCCATTTCATTGTTATTTTGCCATTTTCATTTTCAACGAAGGAATTTTCTTGTGTTTTAATTATGTTTCGAAATGGTTTTGTTTTTGATGTTTTATGATGCGATACTCATTGAAAATGTTAATTTATGGTTTTTTCGACTTGTTTTGGACTGTTAATTATGGTAAGTTAGTAATAAGTTTTAAAGATTTAATTAGTAAGTCTAGCGACGTCCGATTTTTTTTTTTCGTTTGTAACATAAGGCAAAATATTTTATAACTTGTCAACAAAAGTGATTGTTATATTTCGAGAGAATTAATTTAAACGATGGCCAGTCGACGGAATTTATGTTTTAAAATTTGTTTTTATTTATTTGGTAGGCATCGTATTAATTTATTAGAGTGGTTTAATGGATGGCCATATAAAAATATATGTTTTCCGGCAAAGATCAGTTAAGCTGTCATCGACGACATTCCAATGTGTTAAATACAGATTCATTGTCATTATTTAGATTTTAAATAGTTGGCGGTCACAACACGACAAAGTTGCAAAGAAAATAGAAGAATGCTTTTAAAGTAAAAGTTGCTTGCACTGCTTTAAAAATTTCAAACTTGTATACTCTCCGTTGATTTAATACTGCGATGTGCATTCGGCATAGGCGAAACAAATCTTTTTCACCTGTTGAAACAAACGGTATTTCAGTGATGATACACTTGGGACGAAATTACAGATTTTCTTACAGATTAGACAAAATTTTAATAAATAGTGGACATTTTTTGACTAATTTTTGTTAAACGAGAACTTTTTTGATAATTGATGGTTAAAAAGTTAGCTTTGGTATTTTATTCTATGAGATTTTTCTGCTAGTAGAAATCATTGTTTTAAGACAAATTGCTTACAATTAACTCTCGCAACAAGAAAATAAGTGTATGTTTTTATGAACTATTATATTTCGTATGGTATTCGTAAAAAAGAGAAACGGTACAAGCACCCTATTAAAGTTAGCCGAAAATGTTCAGCTGAAAAATGTCGATAATGTAGATTCAAACTGGTTCGTACCAACGGGTAGGGTTCCAGGATACTGGAACTGGGTTGATGGTTTTGAATAATTTATATTTGTACGTAATATTAACTTTATTATAATTCACTTGTGAACAGCTTGATGGTTGGCGTAAAAAAGAAATTTTATTTTTCTTAGAACTATTTTGGTTAAGCTGTAACACATAACTGACTTTAGTTTTAATAATTTTAAATAGATGTCCACAATTCTACACAACAATATTTATAGCAACATTTGTTAAGTTTCTAATTTGCATTTATAAAGTTTTAAAGGTAATGCAGGTAAGTATTAAAATTTAACAGTGTTTTATGTATAGCTGTCAGTTACTCTAATGTAAACAAATAAAATGAATTGTAAGTATTAACTAATATAAATAATGATTGTTATGATAAATTTGTTCTTATTTTTAGGGTTTGATACGTAAACATAAATATTGGAACATCAAGTATTTATATTGTATGCTATTGTAAAAAACTAAAAGTAATATTTATTCGCAGGCGATTTCCAACATTCCGGCCGCCTTGAATCGGTTGATTCAATTGATTGGAAGCAGACTTAGTTTGTGTATGGGCCGTTTTATTACTCCGCTTGGTGTTTCCAACGTTACCACCCTGATGATGGTATCTGCTCCGGGATGTACTTCTATAATTCTGCCCATCAACCACTTTGACGGAGGTAGGTTGTTTTCTTTACGAGAATGATATCGTTGATTTTAATGTTCTCTTCTTTGCTGTACCATTTACTTCTGTGTTTCAGGTTGGTTAAGTATTCCTGGGGCCACCTCTTCCAGATATCCTGATTCATCTTTTGCACACTTGGTAGTTGCGTTGTGGGACGATCCATCAGGAAATGGGCTGGAGTTAAATAATCTAAATCCTCACTGGATAATACGCATATTGGCCGGGAATTCAGGATTGCCTCGATTTCAGCAAGCAGCGTGCTCATTTCTTCAGTGGTAATTATGTGACCATCGCTGACTCTCTTCAGGTGGTATTTGACTCGTTTTACCGCGGCTTCCCAAAGTCCGCCGAAATGAGGTGCACTTGGTGAGATAAACTTGAAAGTGATCTCATCTGTCAATAAAAAATTAGAAATTGTGTTGGTATTTTGTTTGAGAAACTTGTAGAGTAATCTAATCCACTCCAACCTTATAGAACGGTCTCACAAGCTCGACTCTCGGAACAGGAAGATCTCCCATTATTTATTTCATTGTATATATTTCACACATTTCATGTATCCATGAGCAACCCTTTTAACTAGTTGTCTACAGTTTAAAATCCAATATTTGTGACGAAGCGTAGCAATCATTAAACCCTGCCCGGCATGGAGATATCGTAGGTGGTTCTCTTTCACAATCAGTTCGGTAAGTTTATCTCCAGCTGGTAATATTATTGGATGCTTAATTGTGTAAGTTATCGTTGCATTTGAGATTCTTCCTCCAACTCTTAAAAGTTTATCCTCGTCAAGGAACGGTTTTAAGTTTTTCAATTTGCTTGAGGCTGGTAGTGCTTTATTAGCATTTAGTAGCTTGATCTCATGTTCGAAATGTCTTGACTGTATATGCTTGAATAGAAGAAGTTGTGGTTTCCGTAGTTCTCGACTAAGTAAACTTTGTGAACTAATTTGCTGGGAATTCGTTTTAACATTATGTCGGTAAATCGCAAAACGTAGGCTAAGATTCGAATAATTTTGTTGAAATTTGAGATTTGTTTTATTAAATCATCCATTATATTTGGCTGAGATATTTGAACATTAAATGAATGGCTTCGTAGTTCTTCGGTTGTGTTAGGTTGATCTTTCAGGTTTCTGGCCAGGCTTCATAATTTGCAATCCAGTTTGGACCGTCCCACCAAAGTCTGAAGCTTCGTAGTTTCTCAGGCTCGATTCCTCTAGAGGCGCAATCTGCTGGGTTATCCTTTGAATCGACATGTCTCCACTGCGATCTGCTCATGCTGGTAAGTATTTCCCCGGTTCTGTTTCCAACAAATGTATTCCATTTTGTTGGAGGTGCGGATAGCCAATCTAACACAATGGTGGAGTCGGTCCAATCGGTAATATTTACGGGAAAATCGATCAGAGATTTCTAAATGGTTTAAAGCAGCCTAGTGAGAAGTAATGCCCCACATAGTTCCAGTCTTGGGATAGAAATTTGTTTAACGGGTGCGACTTTGGTTTTTAACCAACCGACAATAATTTGATTATTGATTCTCCATTTGGTTTTTTTATATGTGTGTACACTACAGCTGAGTAGGCGTGCCTGGATGCATCTGAAAAACCATGCAATGAAAATATATTTTTAGGATTTGTCTGAATATATCTTTCTATTTCTAGTTCTTCTATAGTGGGTAAACTGTCATGTAATTTGCGCCATTCGTTTTCAACTTCTAAGGGTAAAAGATCGTCCCATTTTAGGCTCTTTGTCCATAAAGTTTGGAAGAAGATTTTTATTCTGACCGTTATTGGAGCGATCCATCCCAACGGATCGAATAAGCGGCTTGCCTCTGATACTATACCTCGTTTGGTCATAACAGGATGTTCCGGGAAATTTGTTTTGAATTGGAAGCAATCTCTCTTTGGATTCCAGTGCAATCCTAACACTTTTACGGAGGTAGATTCTTCTATTTCTAGGTTTTCGATTGAGTCGCTCGGTTGAGTCACTCGAAGGACCAATGTTTCGTACCAACGGGTAGGGTTCCAGGATAGATGTCCAGCAAAAATTGGTACGAAAAATGATGGTGCGATAAACTGGGTTGATGGTTTTGAATAATTTATATTTATACGTGATATTAACTTTATTATAATTCACTTGTGAACAGCTTGGTGGTTGGTGTACAAAAATAAATTTTATTTTTCTTATAACTATTTTGGTTAAGCTGTACTTTAACACATAACTGACTTTAGTTTTAATAATTTTAAATAGATGTCCAAAATTCTCTAGAATCAAACATTCAAACGAGAATGTCAGCCGATAATTGTCAGTATCATGTTCATCTAAAACTCGGCCGAAAAATGCCGATAATGCAGATACAAATTTTATGTCGGAAATCAATTAATAATTTCCTAAAACTCAACTACAAAAATTAAAATAAGCATTTTAAATTCGAAACATTTAAAACAAATTAGGTTAGGTTAGGTTAGGTTTCAGTGGCTGCCATCGCACACTTAGGCCAGTTATGGCCCATTGTGATACCATAGGATCCGACATCATCAAACTCCTTAAACCCATTAAGTGCTATTAATATAGCGTAAAAGATCTCGCACATTGCAGCTTTCGAGATCAGAGAGGCTGTCCATGGTGTATTTGCCCAAGTGATCATGTCTCTTGCCAGCTAGCGCAGGGCATGAGCATAGAAAGTGAACAAGAGTTTCCACCTCCTCCTCGTCCCTGCAGCTTCTGCAGAAATCATTTGAATCTAGACCAAGCCTTCTCGCATGATCTCCGAAAAGGCAGTGTCCGGTAAGTACCCTTACAATTCTACCTAAATCACGCTTCCCTAGTGTGATTAAGATCTTAGAGCGCTTCAAGTTCTGCACAGGCCATACTTGCTTCGCTATCCTACCGGTTGGACTCTCAAGCCACCTAGCATTTGCCAAGGCAACTGCTTTGCTATGGCTTGCCGTTTTCAGCATAGACATAGGTCTCCCTAAACATTCTCTCCCTGATTCCAGTTGGAGAGTTGTACCGTACCTTGCTAACTCGTCTGCCCTGAAATTCCCCTCAACGTCAGAGTGACCCGGAACCCAGACCAACTGGATATTGAAATGCTCACTCATCTCGTTAAGAGATGTGTGACAATTCAATGCCACCCGTGACGCCAGGGAAACTGAATCCAGCGAAAGAATGGCCGCCCGACTGTCCACATAAATAGTGATATCAATGCACGATATCACATTTTGCTTCAACCAGTTCATGACCTCTTCGATCGCTATAACTTCAGCCTGGTACACGCTGCAGTAATCAGGTAGACGAAAAGATAAATTGACATTTAATTCTCCACAGACCACACCCGCTCCCACTCTACCATCGAGCTTGGAGCCGTCGGTGAAGAAATTAACTGTCCCGGTCTCGATAAGGAGACCTCTGTTCCAATCCTCCCGAGAGGGGAGAATCACTTTAAAATGGGTATTTTAGAATCTAAATTCTCCAAGTCATGCCTCACCGAATTGCCTATAGTTGAGTGCCCCTTTTGCAGGCACTTCCAACCAGAGGTCGCTGATAGCCGGGCGGCCGTATTAACCGCCATTTGCTTACCGATAATATCCAACGGGAGAAGATGCAGTATGACCTCTAAGGCACTAGTGGGGGTGGTTTTCAGAGCCCCACTAATGAGCAAACAGGCTGCCCTCTGCACCTTCGCCATCATGTTAGTATATGATGATTTCTCCAGAGCTGGCCAACACACACTCACACCATACAGCAGTATGGGCCTTACAACTGCCGCGTAAAGCCAGTGCACCAGCTCCGGTTTCAGGCCCCATTTCCTTCCAATGGCGTTTTTACAAGAGTAGAGTGCCACAGTGGCCTTCTTTACTCTTTCCATCGTGTTTGGCTTCCAACTGAGCTTACTCTCCAGGAGAATCCCTTGGAATCTCGCCTTATCAGTAAGGACCAGCGTAGTACCATTCAGGCTCGGTGGAACCATTGCCGGAATTTTGTATCTCCTAGTGAAAAGGACCAGCTCTGTTTTTGATGGGTTAATCCCCAATCCACATCTGCTGGCCCAACCCGCAGTGATTGACAACGCATTTTGCATCATATCCCTGATTGTTCCCAGGTGCTTTCCCGAGACAGCTATCGCCACATCATCGGCAAAAGCAGCCACACCTATCCCTTCTCTCTCCAGTACCAATAGTAGTCCATTGATTACTAAGTTCCAGATAAGGGGGGAGAGGACTAAAATAAAACAAATTACCCAAAGCAAATTTTTATCAGCGCTTTAATAGATGTTTGGGGATGTAAAATGGGAAATGCATCTATAGTAAAATGTCCAGAAAATATTTCAAATGAAGTGCCTTTTATTGAATATCATTTTAAAAACGTTGAATATCATGACACTTTAAACTGTAAATTTTTAGACATTTTCAAATTTTGTGTGTGCGATATATTGAATCGAGTTTTCCCGGTCTTCCAACATGAAAATTGACCTGAAAAATTGTCCACGAATGAGCATCACTAAGACCTTTTGTTTAAATCTATTTCCAGCCATGACACTTCAAACGGTCAACTTTTAGAAATTTTGTGTGTCTTTTGTGAGATTTTGCTTCATATATTTCTTCGAGTTGCCTCAGTAGTAAAATAATTTTGTAGTATAGTTTTAATGCATTTAATGCAACGAACTAAACGTTTTGGATTTAAGACGAAATTACTGTTTAACACCAAATGTATTTATCTGATTTAATGACATTTTTAGGCTGGCTATGTATACGAATCTGTCTTACCGACGTTTACTAGCGGATAATGAGTAGTGTTATTAAGCTGCATTATCGACATGTTTGACTAATAAACATGAGCTGTTAGACCCGAATCTGCATTGCCGACATTTTTGGCTGATTAATTCTAGTTGTTACATCCGAATCTGCAATATCGACATTTTTCGGCTAGAGCAAGTCGGCTAACTTTAACAGTATGGTACAAACAATTTATCAGGTAACTTCTCGGCCCTGTGGTGCACCCAATTCTAAATTTTAAATTAAACTTTTGACACCGAAGAAACACATGTGTGCGTAGTTTTAAAAAAAATTGGTTGTAAGACGTAGTACGAAAATTATTTACAAGATTTTGACAACTAACACCGAAACTACAATAAAGAATTTAATAAGAAAGCGGCTCTATCGAAAAACCTCTCAAACTAATTTTCTAAATTTTGATGATGTACATGAATCGGTTTCGTTTTTGACAAAACATTTTCCAAGTAAATTCTAGTAGAAGCCTAATCGAAAAACTGTTCAGAATCCAAGTTAAAATTAAATGCCATTGAATGAGAAATGGAATCAAAGCTAATTTGCGGATTTCTATAGGCTTACTAAATATTTTGGGGTGCACTGGTTTCGCTTTAGATAAAACATGTCAGAATCAACGTTGTACCAAATACCAAAAACCATAACTGTGGACGAATAAACAAATTGAGTACATTTTGAATATTCATGCAACAATTGTTGCACGGATAAAATGATAATAATTTTCTAATCGCTTTTTAGGAACGCCTATATGAAGACGTGTTTTTTGTAGTGGCCCTGGCATGAAATTTAGTACTAAAAGCTAAATTGTCGATTTCTGGGTTCAGTCGTATGAATTTCAAATAATAATTGCAAGAAATTTCATTGAACATTTTTGTGAATTTTGTCTGAAAAGTGTTCTACCTCAACATGAAGATGGCAGCACTTGTTAACAAAACTGTGGGAAAGAGAGTTTGCGCAAACATACATTGAAAGGTGATATCCAAAATATCAGTCAATTTGGAAGCGCAGTTGTTGTTTAACAATCGTGCAACCACTGACGATAGCGTCGCTCAGGTTGACCAAATGATGCTAGACAACAGTCGAATAGGCTATGAATATGTCAAAATAACGCGTGTGCCACATATTGAACCAAGTTTTAGGTATGAAAAATTGTCCGCGTGTTGGACGCCGCATTTACCCACTTTGGACCACAAACGTGTTTGAATGAACTTTTCGAACGCTCTGTGTGCACAATTCAGGCACAATAAATCAGAGTTTTGGCACCGACTAATTACTGTTGCTATAATTTGGATACACCATTACATTCCAGAATCAAAAATACAGTCAAAACAGTGGACTGCCAAGAGAGAATCGGCTTCGAACAAGGCAAAGGCTGTCAATATCTTTGAAAGTGATGCGAATATTTTCTGGAACAGTCATGGAGTTATCTTAATAGATTTGATGGCATTCCACATCCTTTCTCTGTACTGTTCCTGATCGTATAAACTTATGGTTTTTATACCATCTTCGGTTGGTCGACGCCAAATAACTATAGATTTCTTTGGTTTACGAATCCATGGAGAATTAGGAATGTCGGTTCCATTGATAAATTTTGCCGATTCGATCAGATGGTTTATAATTATTTAGGTTTTTAAAAATTCCTGACATTCGAGTGGTTGGTGTTCGTTATACTATAGGCTTGCATTAAAGTTTTCCTGACTATCTTGAAAAAAACCTGAACATATGAGACTTGAGGGTGATAATTTTTGTAATATTTTGCACTTTTGGAAACAGTAAGAGCGCTTCATCGCTTAGGTGTTACAGGAGTTTTTGTAGAAGTACTCTCAAACGTCGTGCTTAGTTGGTTTCCAAATAAATTCCAAATAAATGTTGCGTTTGCAGATTTCAAGTTGTATGATTCAGAGGTTAACACAGCGTTGCCTAGCCGCTAGCGTTGCTAGCGTTTAACTGGAGATTATTCATACCACACCATATGACAAAGCTTTTCTGGTCGTCTTATAATAAACGTCATTGATTGTTGCATTTTTTATAAATTTCCATATCATCGGTGTATACTGGAAAGGTCGATCTTTTAATTACGTGTTCATCATCACCAGACGACGCCACATAAGGAAAGAAAGGAATGATCTAAACAGTACCTGATACCTGAATTCAACCAGATAAAATTTCACCCAAAATATAAATTAAGAAGGGAAACTAAAAGCTCTTAGTTTTAAAATTATAATATTTTGAGAAATTCTGCCAAATGCTTTGCATTGAGTTGGTGGCAATGACATCAGCATCACGGAATTTGCTATTTCATAAAAGCAATATGCTTTTCTTCTATATGTAAAAGCTATTTGCAAAAAATGAAAAAGGTCTTATGAAAGTTGTTACTTCCATGAACTAATGACGACCAAAAATTACCGTGATCTCCCACTTCATGGAAAAAGTTTAGACCCCAATCAGCCAATCCTTCTGAGCTGAGTTCACCACAAGATTTTTTCTGGAACGCAGATGTCCACCACAGTTCACATCGCTCTCCCAATTTTTGCTTTTGGAAAAAGTTTTACTATGAAGTTTATTCGGAATAATAAATCGGCCCGGTCTATAGAGAAGCCATATTTTTGAGAAAAAAAAATTCTTTAAATTAATAATAACTTCCGGTACAATTTAAGACATGATTTTAATAAATAAATTTCGTAAATACAATATACTTTCAAAATATTTGCAAAAAACTATAAAGCTCATATGGAATCTGTTACTTTGGGTTGATCGACCTCGACCAAAAACCACTGGTATTTCCAGATTTATTGAAAAAATTTGGTATGAAATATCATCCCGTTCAATCGATCCCTATGGCTTGCACAGGTACCACATTTGGGCTAAAAGTAATCTTTTGACCATAATCGTCATTTCCGTTTAAGTATTGTAAATTTGTAGTTAGTTTAAAACAATTGTAAAAAAGGAAAGAGCTTCTATGGAAGTTGTCACTTACGGCAGAAAAACAAACAAAAGCATTTATGGACGGTACCACTTCCGATGGATCAATATTTCATCTTGAACTCTTTGAGATTTTCATATTTGTGGGGAAAGCTTAAGTATGAAGTTTCATGCCAACCAATCATCATCTGTGCTGTGCATATGCCAATTTTTTAATGAACACTTTTTTTTGGCAAAAATCGTAATATCCGCACGTTTTTGTAAACTGTTCTAGGACAATATTGTAGCAAATTTATAATTTAAAATTTTTTACTTTGTAAATGTTTATCCCGTAAACTATGTACTTTTCAAAATATTTGCATAATATGAAAGCAACCACTTGCGATTTACCAACCTCTACCAAAAACTTCTGCGTCTTATAATTTATGGGAAAACCATAATTATAAAGTTTCATCCGCTTCAATCAATCCGTGTGAGCTGTACAAGAGTCGAATTTTTGTTCAAAAACAGTTTCTTGTAAAAAATCGGCGTTTTTGCTTAAATTTTGGGAATCTGATTTGGACCGATATTATTGCAAACTTAATTTAGAATCTTTCTTGATGATGTTCAATATATGGAAAGAGCTTGTGTATAAAATTTCATCCCGATCAGTCAATCCGTCTGGGCTGTAAAGAAGACAAAACATTTAGTCTGCACAACACCACACACGTTCACACAGCCGCACGAGAAGCGATTTTTATAAAAACCACTACTTTATAATAGTTCGGCGATATAGCGCATATAAATCTGCAAAAACCTCGAAGTCAAAGCTTTTCATCTTTATTACACTTGATTTTATTACGTAAAAGAAAGACATTAATCAGACAACACTAGATAAATATATTCCGCTAACTTTTGTTGATTGATTGATTGATTTAGAATGTACGGCCAAAACTAAGCAGGGATCCCGGATATGCCGGGCCTACCGTACACTCTTTTATATATAACAAGATGGAAGGATAGGCATGGTGGTTAAATATGATAGACTTGACCCGGTTACAGACACCTAAGTAGTCAATAGTTAGTAAAGCACAAGCCAGCACAAACATTTTTGTATTCTGGATATAAATAATCAGCAATAGATCCTTAAAAAATTTTAATTGATAAATTTCCTGAAATAAAACTTCATTATTATGAGTGATTGGGCAGTAGAACCAATTACCAGACAGGATGTGCCGGATAACGCCGCCCCATTCCTATAGGTTGCTTACCCGTAACAAGAGGAAAGGCTTTCTTTTTTTCTTTGGATGACGGAACGACCCAGTTTCATACACCCAGCGATCATACGACGCAAGAAAACATAACTCCAATCTACTTGAAGAAAGCATAAAGGTTAAATATTTAGATTCAGTGGCTCACAATGGCATTGGTTCTCAACAATTGCCACATTAAATCAGCACCTAAGAAAAAAACCTGTTATTATAGCAGAGGCATCCGGAAATTTTCTGAAATTTAACTCCAAACTAACACCGCCTCCTAAACAATATAGAAATCCATTAATTTATTAATTTAAAAAAAAAGTGCATTATTAGCTCGAAATTTTGCTGAAATTAGTAAATCCTTAACCCCCACCATATTATGCTGCTAGTGAAAACAAGTTATTGGCTGAAATGATATACACATTACCCTCTGCAACCGACCACTGCATTAAAACCACCCACGATGATTTTAATGTCGTGGTGCGGCATGCTATTGATGGCCTTCACCAGCTCGATAAAGAGCAAATGCTTGACGATTCATCCGATTCTTCTTTGGTGGGAGCATGCACATTAACAATCGCAATGGATAATTTTTTAATGAGAAGTCGGGCCGTGCATAACCACACGTTGATAGGACGGAAGTCGATACGTGACGCTTAAAACACCGATGGCCACCTAACGGCCTGCAATGAAGAGTGCAACCATTTATGGTGTCATAGATCCCACATCCAAATCAAGCAAGCCCTTGCATTCCAAGCACGTCCAAAGTGCAACTCTGTGCTTGGTTCGAAAGGTTTTGGAGATTTCCAGGTCTGAAGAGGCCAAGCACGCTCCATGCCGGTGTAAAATTTCCAAGGTTGAGCCCGTGACGAATCCGATATGGCAATCCGAGACCCCCAACTAGGGTTCACAATCCAAATGGTCTTATGAGAAGGCTGTTGGCCTGCCACCCAACCCGCTTTTCAAGTATGTGGGTCACGCACTGGTAATAATCTCAAGGCATGCGGTTCCACCTTGAACACACTTACATAGCGAGCCGCCTGATGCAAGACAGGCGCTCGTCTCAGCCACTCCCATCCTAGAAAACAGACGCTGATTTGGTATTGGTGTTGAGGTGCCAATGACTCGCCCTGGCATGCGAAGTGTCCATGACTATAAACAGAACTTCCCTTTCTCGCCTCCACTACACCGCCTGATTCATTTAGAGTTACCCAGAGAGCACCGCGAGGTGGTAAGAATCTAGTGGTGGTAGGTCCCGCCCCCCCCAAATATATTCCGACAGCTCTTGTGTGCATTAACACCACCTCTCCACCCTCTTCCCTTATTTTATATAATATTTTAATGCAAACAATCTTCATATGTGGTGTTAGCCCTGCATTTTATTCTATAAAATACTTTAATTTTTATAAATTCTTTAATCCACGAAAACATAAAAAAATTATGGGCAAACAACATAATTGTTATGTCTTGTGTCGCCCTCGTTATCTTAGTAAGTAGAGTGCTTGCTCTGTTCGGGTCCCTGATTCGATTCCTGGTGGTGGTCAGTAAAAAATTTGTCACTGAGTGTTTTAACGTGTTATATGTTATTTATGTATGCTCGCCCATTTTCGGATTTCCAACCATAGTAGTTTTACGGCTTTGTCCTTAATATTTTAAATATAAGCGAGCAACACTGATCCTTTAGTCAATCTGTGTTATACAATTTTAAAGTTGGTCATAAAAATCCTAAATTTATTTCATTGTGAAAATTTGGGTATAATTCGCGTAGACGTCTAGCACAATACGAAAACGTTTGTAAAGTTGCAAACCATCACGGACAAACGTTTCCAAACGGATAACCTGAGACGTTGGCCACTATAACGAAGTAGTGTAGAACATGAAGAATCCAAAAAATGCAGCCCCATTGCTATATACGAGCTGGAAGGAAGGTTCGTTCCAGATTCAATACGTAACGATTTTCTGCAATAAATTTACTAAATAATTTTTCTGTGGTGGTTTTCACACGGATTATCTGAGACTTCGGCTAGAATCACGAAATATAGTAGTTCATCTGAAATCGTTTGATTTCGTTTGATTTGGAGCTTTTTTTTATAGGAAGTAGAAAGAAGTTCTCAGACTCAGTATGTAATATTTTCGACAAAAAAATACTAAACAATTTTATTTTGCGGCGGGTGTTACAGTGGTTGCCTGAGACGTCAGCCACCACCGCTATGTAATGTAGACCATTTGGAATGCATAAAATGTAGCCCTATTTCTACCCGACCTGTAAACAAGGTTGGTATCAGACTCAGTATTTAACGATTTTTAACAAACAATTGATTAAGAAATTTTTGGTCTGTGGCGCTTTTTTCAGACATTATCTGTGACTTTTGGCACTGTCAGGAAGTAGTCTAGGTAATATTGAGTCCAAAAACCTAAGACATTTCTATGCGAGCTGGAAAGATGGTGAGAGACTCAATATGTCAACATTTTCAATAAAAAAGTTACTAAAAATTTTCATCTGTGGCGGTGTTCAGTGATTACCTGAGGCAAAGCCTCAGTTGTTACAAAGTAGAGTAGACTATGGAAGCTGGAAAGAAGGTTCGTCAATAGTAACGAAACGTTTTTCAACAAAAATTTCACCAATAAATTCTCTTTTATGGCCGTTTGACTGAGACTTCAGTAAATATCACGAAGTAGTATAGTACCAGACTAAGCACGTAAAGCTTTTAAAAACAAAAATTACTAACAGTTTTTCTTCTTTGGCGGTTTTCACTGGGATTGCCTGAGAGTTCGGTCACTGTCACTTATTTGTGTAGTCCATATCAACCCCAAACATTTTTTCCTTTGATCTGTACGAAATGAAAAGAATATAGTTGAGAAATGGAGCTTCAATTCTTGGATTACAGATAGCCTTCACTATTTTGAAACTGTAGACTTAGTCTTAGTACAGTTTAGAACCAACCTTCTCTCTAGTTCATAAAGAAAAAGGGCTACATTTGTTAGATTTCAAAAGGTCTAGACTATTTGGTGATGGTGGTCGAATCTAAGGTAAAATGCCTGGGAACACCATCACAGAAAAAACAACAATTCGTGTGAAATTGGCGTTTGCTGTATTTGAAACCTGTAAGCATACACGTAAAATTAACAATAAGTTAAACAGCTGTTTAAAAATAAATGTATTAAGAGAATACTTAAATGCTTCTGATCCTTAGAGAAACGTAAGAAGTAGTTATTGGGACCGAAATAAAAAACGCAAAAGGAGATGTTTTGGTCACAAACTGAGGGTCACCGAATGACAAAAAACTCTAGCATTAATCTAGATAATTTTTATGCGAATAAAAGACAAATTGCTAACACAAACCGTCAACTTTACTTTATTTTTAATTTTGTTTAGACACTGATTTTAATGTTAACGTACAGACGTATCGGATGCAACTAATCGGTTACACACACGTCATCAGTTCGAGTTTTGATGAATCGATTTAATTTGGATGAATTTTATGGCAGGGCCGACTACATTGAAGACCGAAAATGAGGGCTTTGCATCAATAACAATCAAAGTTCACATGAAACACGGATGTTCATTTCGTTTCAAATTTTTCTATAGTAAAAAGTGTAGTGGCGGTTCAAAGGTCAATGACAAGGCATCGTAGAGATATCTACGCTTAACGGTATACGAAATCATGCTAACTAGACCATTCTTAATGTTTTATAGAAACCAACTAACTTGATATTATATACCGGTAAACGTAGTCATCTCCACGATGCCTTGTCATTGACCTTCGAACCGCCACTACACTTTTTACTATAGAAAAATGATAAAAATTAAAAAAATCTATGACTGCCCCATCGCATAAATATGTTAGCATCTATAAAACATTAAGAATTTTCTAATTTTCTAATTAGTATATACTGTTAAGCCTAGACATCTCTACGATGCCTTGTGATAAACTATTGATCCTTACTACATATGAATAGTGTATGTAAAATTTAATCAGAATATTTGTGTATATACACTTTTAAGCTTTTGTATGGTTTTTGTCAATTTGTCTGGAACTTCACGCTACCATGTGCAGATGGTAATAAAATCGGACCTATTGGCCAATACAGGCGTAAAGATAAGGACGTAAATAAGCAAACCGCGAAAGAGTTCGGAGAGCCTTGGCTCCAGAACACATAGCAGGGGGAAAACAATTGAGAGCCCTATGTAGTTTGAAACAGATATGTTTAGAGCTGCAGTATATTTACATTGATTAAATACTGGTTCAGTGACTTTTGACTTTATAAAATTACCACCCACAATTCCAGTTAAGACAGCGGCTAATGAGCCAATATAATAACGCAAATTTTAATTTAATTTTAAATTACTGACTATTTACCGTGTGTGATAAGATTTTATTTTATTTTTTGTAAATTAATTAAATAAAAAATAGAAATGTTAAACTATTTAAAATTTATATTGAATCACGATATGTAATTATGTATTATGCAGCATAAAGTCGATATAGATTTTTGTTTAATTTAACAAAATGAAATGGTAAAATAAAACTAAAATGTCAACGAATAGAAAATTGTATGAGTAAAATGTTTTTGTAAAAAAAAAACTAAAATCAGATTATGTTGCATAAAAAAAAGTCTTAAATTGGTAACAAAATACCAAAGAGCTTTGGGAATGTATAGCTACATATAGCAACGTTTTTCAAGAATCGAAACTTTTTATTGATCGAGAATGGTAACGAACTCAAAATTGTATACCGTCTAGGTAGCTGATTAAAAAAACTACTGTGTGCCCTAGAATTTCTATCATCTATCTAGAAGATTAAATATTAATCAAACATAATTTTCAAGAGTCATCAAAAAATATTTTTAGTGATTTTTAAAAGTTCTTTTATTTGTATTCTTATGTAATTCTCATGTCGTTCCTCTTGAAGATACGAGTAGTAAGTCACAAAAAAAAGAATTTTATTTGTAGAAGTAAATTAAATATAACCATTGATTTGTATTTACTTAACTATTGTTGTACATCATATTGGAACAGAACGACAAAAGTATTAAAGTAGAACTGGGATATAAGGGTACTTATACAAACTGGATGTTTGCCCAACAGAAGATGATTTTTGTCGGTTCTGTTCTGTTTATTTTATAATTTCTTGGTATTAAGATGCGAATGAATTATTTATATACGCATACAGTGTATCAAGAATTTATTAATAAATTTAATTATAAATGACATCAATTTTTAAAGTTAATTAGGGTGGGAAGCAGTCGTGAATCGATCGAAACGTAATATTAATAACAATAATGTATGGGGGTCATCCGTACAAATTTTTCAAAGAGCGCACATACATTTGGAATCATACAACAATGGAAATTGAAAAATTGTTTATAGACAAAAATTGATTACCCCTCATTTGTTACTGTGCATAACTTTCATCTACTTAGCGATATTAACTATATTTCAAACAATTAATAATGCAAACGAATATAATAATAAATGGAAATAAGACAGCAAATCTATAATAGGGCAAGAGAATATAGCATGCTCGTACATAATACATTTTCAAGCATTTCGAAATGTGCATACAGAAGAAATTCTTAAGTTCGTTTTGTTGCTGTTCTTGCAAGAATATTTCTTTTTGTTGCTCTTCTGAAATCACGATCTATCTTATACAAAAACAACCAAATAGTGAATTGTTTCTAACTAGCTTTCCGTTTTAGATTTATATATAGAACAACATCTTGTATACCTTAAAATGATTAAAGAACGTTCATTTGATATTTCAGTCAAATTAAAAAGTTTCAAACAGTTGTTCCTCATAAGCAATGCTAACCGCAATAAAATAATAAAGCAAATTGTTAAAATTTTAGGGCTTTTGATTTAAAAATCCATTTTACATGGAATGCAATCTCGAAATTTAAATTGGATAAAATAAATCGTTAACATCATTTAAAGATAACATTGGTCAAACAGCAGTTCGAAACATTTTTGCATGACCCTGCGTCAGCGTGATGGTTGTGGTACATTGTTGAACATACAAACCAGTGTGAAGTTTCTAACGATCAATGTATAAATATCAAAGAAAACATAATAAACGGGTCAGTTGTAAAACAAAAACCATTTAATCTGTTTGTGAGCCCTCATCAGTGGTAAGCCACAAATATTAAATACCACAGTGACACGAACATTGCTCGTTCGAGCTAAAAAAATAGCGCTTAGAGATACGCCATAAAAACGTGTTCAATATTAATCAATATAAAAAAAAATCATGGATACCGTAAAAGCTTTGTGTGAACAAACACAAACCGGCAAATTGATTAATCAAAAAAACCCAAACAATATTGTGACCAAAAACTCACAAATTTGCAGCTACTCTTCGATAAATTTTTTCGTTAAAGATTTCTACCACCGATGCTGCATTAGTACACACTCTTCCAGAGGATCATCCGTACATTAAGCAACATTTCTACGATCAAGTCAAACAAGCGTTCGAGGAAACAAAAAAGCCAGAGAAAAATACAGCAGGAGATGAAGAAAAACCGGATTGGGACAAACACGTCGCAGATGCTACATCATATGTACTATCAGATGGGCAACAACTAGGCGAACCTCATCCAAAGGTGGTTCAAGTAGACGATTAATAACAGCAGGCGCTATAAAATACAACACGCCAAGGCTAAAATATTTCAAACAAATATTAACACCATATATCAAATCAAGGATGCGGTACAGCACTCAAGAACGTGTTATGAGTTGAAGATCAAGCTACTAACCGACTTATGGATCTCGCTTACCAACAATCATGAAGAGATTAGAAATGTCATTGATGGAGAGCTTAACAACGAATACGTTAGCCAAGAAACATACGAGAATACGTTGCCAACAAAGATTCTCCGAAACAAAGTAACAAAAGTTCCAGTATCAAGCTTCCGAGGATTGAAATACCACACTTCTATGAGGATTACAAATAATGGACAAGCTTCAAAAATCTTTTCAACAAAACTATCCATTGCAATGATGATTTACCCAATGAAGAAGAGATGCATCACCTATTAACAGTAATCGGAGGAGATCCAGCCAAGCTCATTAACCACCTAAATATATCGCAAGAGAACTATTCCACAGCTTCGAATATTTTATGCAGATACGAGGATAAATGGCTTCCCACCAATATACTTACATCAACACAATTTTAGAACTACCAAATCTATAATCAGAATCCGCGCAAGGTCTAAAACTATTACATGATAATGTACTGGAATGTTTGCATGCCATCATGAACCAAGGAATAAATACAGATTCTTGGGATGCTATCTTGTTGAACTTCCTAATAACAAAACTGGACAACGTATGGACAACTGGAAAACGTATAAAAGAAAGGAAGTAACCCAACAAACAAGTTCATCTATTAAGACTGTAAATGTTGCTGTAGCCAGAAAACCAGATAAATGCAGCCTTTGCTGGGGAGAACACAATCTACCGGAACGTAGAAGTTCCGAAATGTACCATAAATCGAAAGAAGTAAGGCCGTATATTATAAACCAGTGTACCGACGATGCTTGCTTCCAGAACATAAACTCCCATGCAATAAAAGTTGTGAATTATGCAAAGGTTCACATCTCAACCTGAGAAAAGATAAACCCAGCCAATACAAACGTACAAGTAACACATGCATATTTTCTGGTACTCGCAATAAACTGATTCGTGTGCTAATAGATCCTGGGTCTCAAGCAACCACCATTACAGAAGAAGCCTGCCAGAGATTAAAAATGGCAAAAACCGAGGCTGTTGTGATGAACTCAAAAGTTGAATTTACCCTGAAGCCAAGATTTCCATCCAAATTTTGCTTAGCCATAAAAGCATTAGTATTCAAAAACATAACGCGGGATATGCCAGAGCAGCCTCTCTATATCCATGGAATTGGAAACACACAAAAAATCTGATGTGGTCTGAACCAACATTTTACAGTCCTGGCCCAATCGACTTATTATTGGGTGCAGACTATTATGGGAAAATTCTAATAAGTAATATAGCACAGGCCTCATCCGACGAACCGATAGCTCAACAAACCAACCTAGACTGGATATTCCTAGGGGGTGCCTCAGTTGATTGCCACAATTCAACAGTAATACAATCAATGACAACAAAAGCAGTTGATATAGATAAACAGCTGAGAAGCTTTTGGGGGGAATCACCAAAGAAGAACTAGAGTGTGAAAAAATATTCGTGACCAGTCACAAACGTCTCAAATCTGGACGCTACGTAGTCAAGATTCCTTTTGGCATTGAATTATATTCTGCCAACTCACTAGGATGCTCAAAAAGGGTCGCCATGGCGCGTTTGATACAAGTTGAAAAACGACTTGCTAAAAATCCAAACCTAGGCATTCAATATAAGAAGTTCATGGATGAATATATCGCTTTGGTACACATGAAAGTTGCTGAAACAGCTACTGAAACTGGTTACTATTACCTGCCGCATCATGCAGTTCTAAAGGATTCGAGCACAACTACGAAATTGAGGGTAGTTTTCGATGGCTCTGCCCTTCGCAATTTTGTAATTTCTGGTATTTTTGTTCTCAATTCCAATCAACCCTGATGAAAAAGCTCAACGTAAATTATAAAAGAATTTAAACTCCAATATTGATCAACAATTGTGTTTTGTTCATCGAACGTTAACTTAGATTGACAAAGCTTACGGTATTTATCTAATGGCTTACATTCTGCTGAATTTACGGACCCTCCACTTGACGAAATATAAGATTTTCCTGTATTGCGCTTAAGTTTGATTTCTTTCAAATATGATTTACAAGTAGACGGTTTTTGATTGCTACTGGTAGGTAAAGCAACGCTATTCGAGTCTTGTCCAATGTTCAAACTAGCACCTTCCAAATTTCGTTCAATGCTTCGCGCAATCATTTCAATTTCGTCATTATCATCCTCAGATTCGTTATCTTCTGGAATGTAATGTGGATCAGCATCTGAATCATCACTATTTTCCAACGGATCATTTTCCAAAATATTTTCTTTTAATATAAATATTTAGTAAATCGTCGTTTATTTTATGTTTGCCAAATGTATCAGTCTCATGATCTTTGTTTTTCTCAAAAAATTGAAAATTTTGAAATTTAATTTCTGTACTAAGGCGTTTATTTCGATAATCAATCTCGTCCATACTGACTTCAGGTGTTGTTGAAGTTGGCCTTTCAACTACTATATTTTTGTTTTTTAATCTTAGTTTCGAAGCTAACTCAATCATGAGTGCCGATCTACGATTCCTGTTACTCATTATCGATCTACAATGAAATTTTAACTTTAAAGAATTGTCTGGTCTATACGTTATTTACCTAAACTATTGAAATCAAAATGCCTCTAGAAGTGATTATATCGTTAAGTTGAAAATTTTTCATTGTCAAAAACACCTTAGTTCTACTTAAATTCGTTAATAAAACAACAAAAATTATTAAAAACGGCATAACAGTACTTAAGTTTTCCCCTTAAAATATTAGTTCTTAATATAAATAGAAATAACTTCATAAGTTGACTTATCTAATTGGTTCCTTACCGCCATATCCTCAATTTTTGCAAATCTATTTTATCGGAGATGCAAATCGTGAATTGGATCGGCGTTGTACAATCTGCGCGTGCAAGGCGACAAATTGTTTCTGAACTTCAAACATTCTTACATCAGCACAATGAATTAATTCGATTGTTTAAAACCGCTCTCGATCGTATGCCATCTGATGATCACAGAATCGTCATCAGGGCTGACAAAGCGCCCTTTGGAGAGCATGCGAGACGATTTAATGCACCAACAATTGATGAAGTGGCCATTGTAATTGTTGGAGACCAGTTTCAATCTCGCGATATTGTGCTACATCGAAGAAATGAATAATTACGAAATGGATATTGCACTGGAAAGGTGACGACGGCTGAACCGAATATACGAATGATAGAGCCACGAACCGGTAAAATACATATATATGAATTCAATTTATTTATTTCAAAACAAGAAGACATGATTTTAATTTTCTGATAATGTATTCATAATGGGTCGTGAGGTAGAAAAAAAAGTTAGTGGGGTGAATTATTATTCGTATAGATCCGAGATTTGCCCACGAGAAGACAACTTTATTATGCGATGTGGCAAACTTTTCCACTAATACGCTGTTGATATGTATGCGAAAATTGAAGCAGAACACCTTAATTACCTTTGATTCAATCAAGCTAAATTGCGAGATGCAATAGTGAATGATGATAATGTTGATGATATCGGACGTTTAACAATATTACCATCGACATATGTTGGCAGTATTCATAACATTCACATGCAATCCACAGTAAGCTGACATATAAAACAATTTATTTGATGGTCAGAATCCGACAGATCGAAACGTTGTAATAGCACGTGTATTTCGACAGAAAGTAAAAGCCATGATGGATTTGATTATAAAATTGCGAATTTTTGGGGAGGTGCGTTGCTGGATGTATTCGATTGAGTGGCAAAATAGAAGGCTGCCGCACGCGCACATCTTGATATGGCTGGTTCGTAAAATAACACCCGATCAAATTGATAACATTATATCAGCTGAAATTCCAGATGAAATCAGCGATCCAGAATTATATGAAGTTGTCGCGAAAAATATGATCCATGGCCCTTTCGGTCAAATAAATATGAATTCACCATGCATAATCGATGGAAAATGTACAAAACCGTATCCAAGAGCATTAACTTGGGATAGAATTACAGGTGACGGCGGATACCCGTTGTACCGACGTAGGTCACCGGAGGATAATGGCCATACCACAACAATTAAAATACGCAATCAAGACATTGAAGTTGATAATCGTTGGATTATGCCTTATTCTCCACTATTGTCAAAAGTATTTCAGACTCACATAAATGTTGAGTACTGTAATTCTGTGAAGTCGATTAAATACATTTGTAAATATGTGAATAAAGGCAGTGATATAGCTGTTTTTGGAGTAGCTGGTGACAATAGCAATGATGAAATCGACCAATATCAAATTGGGCGCTACTTTAGCAATAATGATGCTCTTTGGAGAATTTATTAATTTCCAATTCATGAGCGATATCCTGCTGTTGTTCATTTGGCTGTTCATCTTGAAAATGGCCAGCGTGTGTATTTTATCGATGCAAATGTACAGCAGAGAGCAGCACAGCCACCAGCAACAACATTAACTGCTTTCTTTCAATTGTGTGAAAGCGATGAATTTGCTAGAACGTTGCCGTGTTCAGATATAACGCATTATTTCACTTGGACTGCAAAAAAATGGCAACGACGTAAATAAGGAACACCTGTTGATGGCCATCCGGGTGTTTTTTTTGCAGATACCATGGGAAGATTATACACAGTTCATCCAAACAATGCAGAATGTTATTATTTGCGGTTGTTGTTAGTAAATGTTGCTGGACCACGTTAATTTCAACATTTGCGAAGAGTAAATGGTCATTTATGTGTGACGTATCGTGAAGCATGGCAGCAATTAGGGTTACTTGAAAATAATGCGCATTGGGATTTAACGCATGATGCATCGATTGCTTCTTCTCCACAACAAATTCGTATGTCATATGCCATAATCATACTAACATGTTTTCCATAAAATCCACTTGAATTGTGGAATAAATACAAGGATTTTATGGCAGACGACTATTTGATTGGAATGCGTCATCACACAAGAAACGCTGATTTGCTGATTTCATTGGTAATGTATAATGAGGCATTGATAGCGATTGAAGATATGTGCCTAACAATTGCAAATACAGCATTAGGGCAATTAGGTTTGTCACCACCCAATCGTCCAATGCATGAATTATTTGATCGAGAATTGCAACGTGAACAACAGTATGATCCCAATGAATTGCAAACATTTGTGAATTTGAATGTTCCCAAATTAAATGCCCATCAAAAACAAGTCTATGATACCATCACGATGAAGTCGGTCTATTATATTTTTTGGATGCGCCCAGTGGTACTGGAAACACATTTGTGATATCATTAGCACTTGCTTCGTCGGGTATCGCTGCTACTCTATTGGATGGTAGACGAACAGCGCACTCTGCATTAAAATTGTCGTTGAATGTGCCGGTATGCTTATATTTATTGATTGATCACTTTAAAATTTAATCGATGTTATTGTAAAATATAATTATTCTAAAATTAACAGGTTATTGAACATCTCAAGTGCAATATTTCAAGAAATTCTGCGATGGCAAAAGTTTTGCAACAAGCAGCAATTATTTTTTTGGATGAATGTATAATGACGCATAAAGAATCGCTGGAAGCATTACACCGTACAATGCAAGATCTACGTCAGAATCAAGACCAATCATTTTGGTGGTGCATTGATATTATATTATCAGGCGATTTTCGTCAAATATTGGCTGTGGTTCCACGATCAACACCGGCGGATGAGATCAATGCATGCTTAAAGCCTTCTCTTCTGTGGCGACATGTGCAAAAATTGACATTGAACATAAATGTTGCAATGCGTTCAATTGCACAACGACCAATCCGCAGATCGGTTCTCGAAGCAATTGTTAGATATTGGAAATGGCAAAGTTCGAGTCGATAATACAAATTGATTGACTACATTGCCGAACAATTTTTGTACCATTCTCCAATCAACAGAAGAGTTGATTAAAAGTGTGTTAACAAATATTGTTCAAAATAACAGGAATCATAATTGGTTGAGAGAACGCGCAATAAATGCCCAAAAAATGTACACGTCAATGCAGTCAATTATCAGATTCAAAAAAAAATACCAGGTGCAGTGACATCATACAAATCTGTTGATAGTGCAATGAATGTAAATGATGCAGTGAATTATTCAATTGCATTTTTGAATTCATTGGAACCACCTGGAATGCCACCGCATTGTTTGAATTTAAAGGTTGGCTCATCAATTATTTTACTGCGGAATTTAGATGCACCAAAACTGTGCAATGGCACAAGATTGGCATTAAAAAAATTGATGCCGAATTTAATTGAAGCCACAATATTGACCGGAACAGCGAAAGGTGAAATTATGCTCATACAACGTATTCCACTGATTCCAACAGACATGCCATTTGAATTTAAGCTTTTGCAATTCCCAGTGCATCTATCATTTGCCATGTCCATCGATAAGGCGCAAGGACAAACGATTCAAATATGCGGATACAATTTGGAGGAGCCGTGCTTTTCACATGGACAGCTATACGTGGCCTGCTCAAGAGTTGTAACTCCAAATTGTTTGTTTGTGCTCGCTTCAAATGGGCAAACGAAAAATATTGAGTACCCAAATGTTGTGGATTGACATTAATAATTTTGAAATACAATACATTCATTTCATAAAAGAAATCAAAAATATTTTATTTCTTCTTTTGGTTGGTTGCAACGAAGTGCATCGTTCGCTATATAATATAATTTTTATCAATTAACATTTTACTAATTTAATTACTAAATTTTAAACCAAACAAATTTACAAATAAAGAACGTTACAATAAATTTAAACGAATTTCATTTCACATAAAATGTTTATTACATTTTTTAATAATATTCTTCCATCAGGTATCACTGTGAGTCGCAAAATTGATTTCACTAACATCGGACGTAAAATAAAACAAACGAAAAGTGCAGTGTTAGTGATTTTTATTTTGTTATAATATATAATATAAAATTGTAATTTAGTGAGTGACAATGTCAACATGAAGGCCCTTTTTCCCCAAAAAAGACTTCTTCGAACACCGAAAGCCGAACACAATCTACATCAAACTTGAACCAGCTTCATGTGGAAAATTTAAATATTGCAAGTACAAGTGTAAATCAAGCGGGTAAAGTTCAACATAGTCCAAAGAAAACACCTGTACAGGTGATTAAAAGTGCTTCTTCGACAGAATTACGAGTAGTTATACCGCCATTTAAAATTATAAATCAAAACAGCGAAGGAAAAATTAATTCATCAGCAAATGCAATGCTAAACGAAAACAATAAGAATGAACTCAGTGCGACGAACTCTAGTGACCGTGGTCAGTTTGAAAATAATCGAGTGCAAACGGGATTGGATAGGTATATCACTGTTCAATCTAAAAGAAAACGAAGCCCGAGATCTGCTCAGTTTGCTGCCAGGAGAAAAGTGACACGGATTGAACTAGGTGTTAACCAAATACCGCTTAACAACCGATTCTCTAGTTTAGAGGTCGGTGACCTCAATACAGCGCCGAAATCGAAACCTGAGAAACCACCTCCAATTTATTTAAGGGAAGCATCTAACAATGAACTGGTTAATAAAATCGCATCATTAACAGACTCTAAATTTTATATTGCCCCACTCTAAAGGGGTAATATAAACGAAACAAAGATTCAAACCTTCGAAATCGATGGCTTCAGAGCCCTAGTCAAACATTTTGACGAAGTTGGTAAAAAATATTACACATACCAGCTAAAAAGTCAAAAAGGGCTCACTGTTGTGCTCAAAGGCATGCTAATACAAGCTGCACTTGCTGCGGAAGGTTTCCATGTCAAATCTATTGGTAATATAGTAAACCGTGAGAAGGTACCCCAACCAATGTTCCGTTTGGAACTAGAGCCAGAGGAAGAAAAGTCAAAAGGAGTTCACAAGATTTACAGCCTTAAATATTTGCTACATCGCAAAATAGTAATTGAAGAACCTAGGAAGAGGTCAGGACCAGTTCAATGCATAAAGTGCCAAGAATACGGACACACGAAAGCATACTGCAACTTAAATGATGTTTGTGTTATTTGTGGTGAACTTTACGACTCCAAACAGTGTGACAAATCTCGCAATGACCCATCTGTGAAACGTTGCAGTAACTGCGGTGAATATCATACTGCAAATTACAGGGAATGTGCAGTGTATCTGGACTTAAAACGGAAAATAAATCCTAAAATGAGAGCTGAGCAACGAATGCTCAATATGCAATTTAATCAGAGGGCCATGTTACCAAAAAATACAATAGTCACCAAACCTGCGAGTGCAAACACACAAAATGATAACTTGGAGACGTTTGTCTTGGATAACTTGGAGACGTTCGTTTTAATGAAGAGGACCTAAATATTCATACCACGCTAATTAAATTAACCGAGACCATCCAAAGTTTCATGACGATGATGGAAATGCAAATGAGCATGATGATGCAAAATATGAATACGCTTATGCAAATAATAGTTAAAAATCAAAAATGACAGTTCTAAAAATAGCTATTTGGAATGCGAACGGGCTTCCGCAACATAAAGCTGAGGTACACACCTTTCTTATCGAACAAAATATAGACCTCAAGTTAATATCTGAAACACACTTCACCAAACACAATTTTTTTAATATTACCGGCTATTCCGTTTATGACACCAAACATGCGGATGGAAAAGCACACGGCGGCACCGCAGTCTTGATAAAAAGAAGGTTAAAGCACTACGAGCTCCAGAAATATGCTAAAGATCACATCCAAGCTACAACTATTTGTTTGGACGAATGGTCTGGGCAATTTGTAATATCGGCTGTTTACTGTCCACCGAAACATGCAATTAAAAAACAGCAATTTATCGACTACTTTAATCAGTAGGGAATCAAATTTCTAGCAGGAGGTGATTACAACGCTAAACATGTGCAATGGGGCTCGAGGTTGACGTCACCCAAGGGCAAGCAACTCTACGAAGCAGTAAACGAGAAAAACCTAGATTATTCATCATCTGGACATCCCACTTATTGGCCTGCCGATAGAAAGAAAATTCCTGATTTAATAGATTTCTGGGTAATACGAGGAATAGCACGCACCAATGCTCAAGTCGTTGACTGTTATGAGTTTTCATCAGATCACTCACCAATAATCGTAACACTAAGTACGCAAGCATTAAAAACTGAACCACTCCAACGTTTAACAAACAAACTAACGAAATGGGTTCTGTATAGAAACATAATAGACGTAAATTGTCATCTGGATGTCCCACTGCAAACAACAGAAGATATCGATGCCGCGATAGAAAACTTAAGACAAATAATGGAAATGGCTGCAAAAAAAGCTACTACGGAGTATAAAAATTCGGAAAAAATAGTAAGCTTTCAAGTAACATTCAAAAGTTATTAAAAGCTCTAAGAGAAGCAATACGGGAAGAACACAATCTTGGAATGAAGAATTACTTAAGTGAGCTCACAGCAACAGAGAAAACAGATTAATCACTGTGGAAGGCAGCAAGAAATTTAAAAAGGCCAGAGCTATCGAGCCCACCGGTAAGGAAACCAGATGGACATTGGACCAGAAGTGGTTTAGAAAAGGCTATCGCTTTCTCTAACCATCTACAAAAAATGTTCACTCCAAACGAAAAAATAATGACTGCGTACTACCACAGTTTACGAGGGACGAGTCGAACCCAAATCCAGTAAAATTTAAATGGAAATGCGTCAATACGGTTATCAAAAGCAGAATAAATCCTAAGAAAGCTCCAGGCCATGATCTAATAACTGGAAAAATGATCAAAGAATTAAAATATATAACATATATTTTTAATGCGATTATGAGATGTGGATACTTTCCCCAAAAATGGAAAATATCTCAAATTATCATGATTCCTAAGCCAGGTAAAGACGATACCCAAGTCTCGTCGTACAGGCCAATAAGTTTACTTCCGATAATTTCAAAGCTCTTTGAAAAGATGCTACTAGAAGAACTAATACCTATATTAACTGTAGGTCGCATTATACCAGATCACCAATTTGGATTTAGAGAGCAGCACGGCACAATAGAACAGGTGCACAGAATTGTAAACACAATTAAGCTCTCCTTAGAAGAAAACAAATATTGTTCGGCAGTTTTCTTGGATATTGCGCAAGCTTTCGACTAAGTATGGCATGAAGGATTAAATCACAAAATTAAAACTCTTCTGCCCAGACAATTTCATGCAATTCTTGAAAACTACTTAGCCCAAAGGATGTTCCAGATGAAACAAAGTACGGCCACTACTGATTTAACCGAGATAAAGGCAGGAGTACCGCAAGGTATTGTATTGGAACCTGTATTATACTTGTTGTTCACAGCTGACTTACCAATAACTGAAAACATAATCACTTCAACTTTTGCTGATGACACAGCTATATTGTTTTCACACAAAAATCCTTAAACAGCATCGAGAGAATTACAAGAACATCTGCACAAAATAGAAGATTGGCTAAAAACTTGGCGGATAAGGACGAATGAATGTAAATCAACACGTGTAACATTCACCCTGAATAAACGCTCATGTCCGGCAGTAAAATTAAACAATATCACAATTCCTCAACAAACGAACGTCAAATATCTAGGTCTTCATCTCGATAGAAGATTGGCATGGAAAAAGCACATTGAAACAAAACGTAATCAACTAAAAATAAAATTTTCTAAGATGTACTGGTTGATCGGAAGAAAATCGAAACTCTCTCTAGACTGCAAGGTTCTACTATACAAAGCGATCCTAATCCCCATATGGACATATGGTATCCAACTATGGGGCTCAACTAGTGCCTCAAATATAGATATTGTACAAAGAACGCAAGCAAAGATACTTCGTAGCATTACAAATGCGCCCTGGTATATTCGAAACAGCAACATCCATAGAGACCTAGGAATCAAAACGGTTAAAGAGACAATAAAATTATGCAGTCTAAAATACCATCTGAAACTGGAATCACACCCTAACGAATTAGCTAAAGAACTCCTAAGGCAACTGAAATACAAACGGCTTCGCAGAGCAGATCCTCTAGATTTAATCAACTGAAACATTTAATAACTACACGCATGTTGACCTAACACACTTAAATTAAGTAATTAATAATAATTTAAAAATAACATTGCATACTAATATTAAGTACTAACATACTCGTAGGTTAAGGCTTAAGTAAAAAAAAAATATACAGTTTTTAAGGATTTCATACTTCTTGTTAGTTTCGTATAAAGAAAGATTCAAGTATAAAGCCTTCGGCAATAGTTAAAAAAAAGGAGTCACTGTGCGGCATATAATACGAATCATCTATCTTTCCATTGTCAACAGCAGTTTGCATTCCAATAGCTCATTAACAATTTAAATTTTTGTAAATTTTAAAAACTACCTAATTCGAGTTATGCTGTTTTGGGTGATTGCCAAAGAAATATCATAAATACATTTCTATGCTAAATTTTCGTTTCCTATCGTCAAAATTAGGAAACAGAATATTCACCAGAATTTTATGCAAATTTACCTTCTCCTTTCCAAAGTTTAGCCTAAATGAAGCAATTGTCTGAATACAGTAACATTCAATATCATGTCACGATAACAATAGGATCTCTTAGGCCAATATTATAAAAAAAGGTAATTTTGGATGCGGCTATAATATTTTCATCTAATTCTGACAACATAAATTTGTAATTTGTCAGCGGTTAAAATTCGTACAAAAGACGATGGTCAGTAAGGATATTATGATCTTAAAAAAAAAAAACTTGTCGCCATTGCTAAACAATTATCACAATTTGGAATCAACCTTCAATAATTTGAGAATATTTTTTCTCAGTTTCGATTATTTGTTGTGTAGGCATAATTAAGCGATTAATTTGAAAAGGAAGTCAATTGTTTTAAATATTATACAAATTTAGTTGTTCTGTTCCTCGTTTAAAGTAAGCCAATATCTTCGAAAAATTTTCAAGATAAATCATTCGTCTATTAATTTTTTTAATTACTGATAAATATTGATTTACCACCAACAAATCAATAAATAAAAATCAAATTAAAATTTATAAATTTCATTTATTTATAATAAATTGTAAAACGTGAAATACATTCCCATATAATATTATTCATATTTTGAAATCCCACCTCCTCGAATACCGCCTATATGCTATCATGCCTATCATTTGCGGAAACATGAATGAAAATCAATCGAAAAATAATTTAATAAAAAATTTAATTCAAAATTTTATTAAAAATCGTGAAATGAATATTTTATATGCCGAGTGGAATTTTATTGTTGTAAAATCCTCTAGTGAGCGTTATTAGGCCCAGATGACATGAAAATTATATGTTTATACGCGTACACACACACACACAAAAAAAAATTCTAAGATATAACATTAGAGATACATCTTTATGGATGTAATTTCCTTTTCATTTCTAAAAATGTTGTTAACGTTTTATTTTAACTAAACATCTGCAGATCGATAATAACAATAATACACGCGACTTAATGACGTTTGAAAATCGAGTTGATTGTCTTATAATTGATGGTTCTTGTGGGTAACGATTTATATGAAACGCAAGTAGCAATTCTTGTAATTAAGGTTATGTGCGGTATAATCTTAGTTAAAACCACTAAACTTGCATCTTTATCTGCACTATTATATGTACTAAGGGTGATAAATAACATTTATAAGATCGAGAACAGCTTCTGTAATCAGATCTAGCTATTGAAATTAAATTTATTAAATTGGTATCACATGTTTTCTGTTAGTTCCATCGTGTCTTTAACACAATGAGTTTTGTTAAATTACATTACTGTAGACTTTCTAGATTCATAATTAAATCCAAGTATTTTAAGACTGTGCTCATCTAGCAATTTATCTTTCAAATTCACAAGTCTTACATTTCTTGAATAATTCTGATTTGTTGGGGTGAAACCCAATGGTTAGTCCCAAAATTAATTAAACCTATTTAAAATCCTAATTTTAATTTAGTAAGTCACTAGGTCAACTGGCCTTGTTCTTTAAAATCTTGTTTCAACGACAGGGTTATATATCATATGGCGAATATAGGCTCCATGTTCCTGGAGCCTTATTTCGTCTTTGGCGACATGATTTTTTATTTCAACTTTGTTGTATTCCATCTGTAAGTCCCAGTGAAGGTCTTCATTGCTTGTGTACCACGGAACATTTACAATGCTACGGAGAACCTTATTTTGAAACGTCTGTATCATTATGACGTTTGTTTGATTAGTACATCCCCTCTCTCCACTTGAGCTTAGCATCGAGTGTCATGCCCAGGTCGTGAGTTAATTACTATCGATAGATGGAGGCTTCCCATTTGATACGTAAAGTTAATATGCGTGGATTTCGTCTCATTAAGCTTGATTCTCCAGCTAAGCGCTATTTACAAACCGCATTGGTAATCTTCTGGAGTTTGCTCGTTGCATAAGCGACATCGCTTCCAATGGCCATTATTGTTGTGTCATTTGCAAAGGTGGTTGTGGTTCCTTCATATGTTGTTGGAATATCCCTTGCATTTAATAAATACAGGATTGGTAGTAAAACACTCCCCTGTAGGACCCCGGTTGAGATTTTCTTTCGTTCGGAGTATTCATCCTCATATTCAGTATGGCATAGAATTGCCTCGGCAGATCTCTGTGCAACTTAAATTCCAGTCCACTGTGCCAAACTTTATCGATTGCTTGGACGACGTCCAGAAGTATGCTGGAGCTTACTTTTTTACGTTCGAACGTTCTTTCAATATCGTTGGTGATTCTATGCACCTGTTCAATTGTGGTGTGCTTTTCCTTGAATCCAAATTGATGTGAAAGAATCAGTTGTCGGTCCTCAATTATTGGTTTAAGTCTTTTTAGTAATAATTTTTCAAAGAGTTTTGCCATAATTGGCATCAATGAAATTGGCCTGTATGAGTTTTTATCGTTAGGTGGATGGTTTAACAAATTTTGCTACCATGATTACTTCTGCTACTTTCCATTGCCACGGAACATATTTTAACCGAAACCTTGCATTGATTATGTGTAATAGCTTACGAAATCCTTTATCTGGTAGTGCCTGATCATTTGGCAAATAATCAAGTCATATCCTGGGGCTTTTTAACATTCATGTTGCTTTTTACTTCTTCTTTTAATTCTTTGAGAGTTACTGGGCGTATATCAAAATCATCAACCAGGTTTTTGGATTTTCGTTTGCCTTGGTAGTGGTTGGAAGATATCCTCGACATACTCCGCAAATAGATCAGCCTTTACTTTAGGACCTCTTGCCCAGGTTCCATCCTCCTTTTTGGAGGCACTTGCATTTTGGGTCTTTTGAGTCCCTTCGACGCCTTCCACAGTGAATAATCAGATTTTTTTTAAGAAGAGATTTGAGACTGTTACCTAAATTGTTAAGAATAGTTATTTGCCAGGTTTTACATGGCCGTCGTTTTTGTCTTACCAACTCTCTAACTTCCATCGGGTAGGATATGTTAAGCTTCTTCTTATTTTGTATAATAGAGGTACTCGCCAAAGCAGCAACGTGAATTGCTTCATTGAGTTGTTCTAATTCATCTTCCAACTAGTGGGGATTTTGTATCGGCACCTGAAGATTGATTTTTTTTCCGATGCTTCACGAAAGAGATCCCAGTTTGTTTTTGAATTTGTTAATCTGGGTGCACTCTCACTTTGAATTACCATTTCACTGACTGTCATGATAACCGGGGAATGTTCCGACACTAGCGAATTACAGTCTTCAATGTGCACGTAGTTCTGGGATATACCTCTTGCTACATAAAAGTCTATTAGGTCAGTCGTTTCGTCACTGGGCCAGTATGTCGAGGAACCACCAGAGTAAAATTCAGATTTTTATGTCTGCATGCTTGAAGTTATTCTTTACCTTTTGGCGTCATAAGCCTAGATCCCCAATAGGTATATTTAGCATTAAAGTCACCTCAAATAATAAAATAACGTACAAGCGATTTAAATAGTTTAAGGTAGTCCTCTCTTTTCAAGTTATGCCGAGGAGGACAATATATTGCAGAGACAGTAAGCATTCTTCATCGATATTGGATTCTAAATGGTGTTTTATATTTTCTTTGATTAGTAATGGCGAACCACCTCTTGCTCTTTCCACTGGATGAATGGAGTGATATTAGTTATAACCCCGTATTTTAACAATCGAAGGTTTAACTAGATGGCTTTCAGGTATTAAGAAAATGTCGATTTTTTCTGAATTTAAAAATATTTCTATTTCTGGAATATGTTGCATAATGCCATTCGCATTCCAGATTGCTGTTTTGAAAGTTGTGTTCTTACTTAACCTTTTTGTTGGATTGCATTGAGGGAGTTGCATTTTCATCAGTTGATCAAGTATCATGTTGTTCAGATTACTTTGGTCATCTAGCCGCTTTGTAATAGCTGCAAAGCCATTCATAATATTTTGTATAATTTGGTTACTTTCAGAGCCCATATGTTTGGTTGAACACAAACCTTTCACTACCTGTACAGATGAACTTCTTTGCCCTGTATTGCTTGGTTGTGGGTTTTGATCCATCTGATTTGATATTTGAACCCTTCCATTTTTGTGGTTTTGCGGTTGATTTCTTATTTTATCTCTTAATTTTTTGTAGTTGTTTAGCAACCTCACAGCCTCGATAATTAGCCGGATGTTGGCCCTTACAATTTGTACACTTGGCTAGCACATCTCTCCCTATTATGCATGGCGGGGTAAAATGATTACCTGATCATTTTACACTTCTTGGATCCCGGCCGGAATATTTTTGGGTGTGATTAAATGTCTGGAATTTTTTGCATTGGGGTATGCGTTTTGTGGTTCTCCTTATTGGTACAATTTTCACCTTCATGAGCCACATTTTCATGGAATGGTAAATTGTGGTCGGAATTCCAGTCACTTTTTTTTAACAAAAAATCAGAAACTTTTTTGAATGCTTTCAATTCTTTTAATGTGTACAGCATAGTATGGATTCCAGGTCGGTACAGCGTATTCCAGTTGAGATCAAACGTAAGCGAAATAGAGTGAACATAAGGTTTGAATTTCTTTATATTCATCTGTCCTTCTTTTAACAAATCCAAAAATGCCATTCGCTTTCGCAATACCATTTTCAATATTCCTAATGAAACTGGCATTTTCGACAAATGTAACACCTAGATCTATGATCTCATTGACTCTTTGCAATACTTCGTTGTTTACTTTGTAGGAAGTAATTAGCGAATTTCCCTTACGATGGAAAGACATGATTTTGCATTTCTTAATATTTAAGTAGAGTGAGTTTCGATCACACCACTCGCTTAATCTATCGATGCCTTCTTGAAGTTTTTTCGTATATAGCATTCCATTAATAGTTCGAAAAATTTTCACGTCATCAACAAATATGAGCACGTTTGAGTTTTTGATTATCTCGGTTATTTGATCTATGAAAACAATAATTATCCACGGCCCGATGTGAGATCCTTGGGGAGCATCAGACGTAACTTTAACAACGTTTGATTTCTCATTTCCCATTATTACAAATTGTCGCTGGTTTGATAGATAAGGCTTGAACCAATTTTTGTAATCGAGTGAAAACCCAAATGCGAATAAACTCCGGAGTGCTTTTGATCGCAGATGGAATCAAACGCTTTACTGAAATCCGTGTACGCTACATCAACTTGATGGTGGTTTTCTATCTCATTTAATATTTTACTGGTGAATTCAACCACATTAGTTGATGTGGATCGGCCAGACATGACGTGCAATTGCCGATTTAAAGTTGTTGCATAAAACTATGTAATGTCGTCTCGTTAGCCCGATTTACAAATTGGTATACTTTTTGAAATTTTCCATTTTTCGGGAAACATGCCGGTGCTTAAGGAGTGGTTGGATAGGTACATAATGGAATTACTAAAACGTCAGCGTACTCCTTCAGACTAGAAGAAAGTACAGTGTCAATACCACACCGTCTCCAAATCCTTTTAAAGACGATAAAACATATCCGGAGGTCTGTTATGAAATTTTCCGACAGTGATTCTTTTCGTAATTATCGAAAACTAACGACACCCCTTAAGGCCCCCTGGTTTTACGTAAATCGGACCTATAGTCTTACAAGAGAATTATTTGTTATTTATTGCGGGACATAAAACGAGCCATTATCTTGTAATTAGAATAACAGCTTGGTTTTTCAGGAGTAAAGCCAAGAACAAGTTTCTACCGTAAGAAAACAATGGGTGGTGAAATATGGTCCCGTGTAAAAGTTAAACTTCAACTCTCACAAGATTTATAACATTGCCATAACGTACTTTAAAAAAATTTTCAGTCAGCGGTCATCGGATAGAAGAAAATTAACAAATCAGAGCCAATATCTTTAGCAGTATCAAATTACGATGCAAATTGAACTATAGTGGATCTGAAACAAGAAACAGTGAGAATCGTCAAAAGCAGTCTAATAAAAGACACAGCACTAGCAAACCAAGTTATTATTATAACCCAAATAAGTGGAAAATTATGTTTTCATGTTCTGAAGAAATGGGCACAGATAAGGATGATCAAGACTTCATAATGAGGTTAGAAAAACATGTTTAAATAATTATTGTGCCGATGGCAAGAACTAGGTAGTTCATCTACTACGGAATTTCGTAATCGATGAAAGAACTGGTACTTCAACTTCATTCGAAATACCTCGGTAGAAAGGGAACACGAGCTTAGAAGATCAATTAGCTGTCCAATTTCATACCTTTAAGAGCAGTTTAACGAAATTTAGCTAAAAATAAAAATCATGAGTTCCCGTTTAGCTACACCAAATGCTGATGACAAGTAGTAGCGAGGATCAATGAAATGACCGAACAAAAGTTTACAAGCGCAGAAACAGAACAACACGATAACGAATGCAGTGATGCAAGCAACGAGATAAAATTGGAGAATGTTAGTGATAAAAATAAAGAAATAAGTATTTCCATAACTGTTTGCTGAAGTTGCAAAGCCATCGGCCATCGAATTAAATCTTGCACAATTGGGGAAGGTATAAACGAATTTTTTCAAGGCTACTGTTAGTTAAACAAGAAATACAACGACTGTTACAAATGAGTCAACATATACCAATCGCAGACGAAACAATCACAACCAAAGTAAATTAAATAAACAAATGAATATGTCAATAATCTGCTTCGAACCGAGTGGTCCGCGGACCCATTAACTTTTGTTTAGTATCATCCCTTAACTAAGAAATTTATTAAGGAATACAGGGTTGGAGAAACTTTTACATTCAACCATAAATTTAACCATAAATTGTAAGAGGAAGTTCTTAGTCCTCAATTCAGCACTATTTATCAACAAAAAAAATGTTTAATTGGACAACGTAATTCTTCTAACTGTAGCGTAATATTCTTCCATCAAATTTTCGATACTTTGTGTATAAGTTTATATCACACGTGATCGACGCTCGCGCCACATACAGCTTATAACCAATGGAAAATAGATCGATCATAGTCTCTGGAATTCTCCGATGGTACTTATAAGAAAAACGCGTTGAAAAGTATCGGTTTAACAAACATCCAGATAAATAACGGCGTACATAGCCCCTTTATGAATTTTGTGTCATGCTTCCAAAGCATGGGAATCAGTGTGTAATCAGTAGTGTTCTTTGTACCAACGTTGTGTCTTATGAAACGCGTGATTTCGATCTTAGGGACCAGTCGCGCCATGGACAGCCTCGAAAGTTTTAAGATGCGGAATTGCAAGGTCTACTGGATTACGACGCAATGCAACCGCAACAAGAACTAGTAGACCAGCTAGGAATCAGCAAAAACCGCTATTTCCAAGCATTTACACCAAATTGGAAAAAATTAAATACTAGGAATGTGGGTTACACATGTGTTGACCGAACACAACCTATAGGTCAACGTAAGAACACATGCCTTTCACTGCTTCCGGCAACAAAAAAGGACATCATGTGGAACAAAAAAGGACATCAAACATAAGAAGTCGTGGACGGATACCGAGAAACCGAGTACATTGCCACCGAAGCAGAACATCCACTTAAATAATGTTCTTTTTTGTATCTGGTGGGACATGAAGGGTTTGCCATATTACGTACTCCTGGAAACTGGTCAGACGGTGACTGCAGAACGCTACAGCCGACAATTGAATAAGGCCATTTACTGGAAAGTGGCAAGTCATAATGCTGCGTGTCAATGCTCGACCTCACGTTACTTGCGTGACTCAGAAGGCCCTTTTGAAATTGAGACGAAAGGTTCTTCCGCATATTCACCATACTTGGCCCCATCCGACTACCATTTGTTTCGATCAATGCAGCTCGCCTTAATGGATAAACAGTTAAAAACGTTAGAATGTGCAAAAATTTGTCGATGACTTTACCAAGACCTTATAGATGGCGCAAGGCCATAAATCCTGGATGGACAATATTTCCAAGATTAAACTCGTTACTGAATTTTCCGCATAGACGTTAAATTATTCCGAACAATCGCAGCACATAATTTAAGTAACCATCAGGACCATCATTTTTAAGATTTCAACCATGGTACAATGAAGCATTAACTGATATTCCCGTATGGAAGTTGTGGATACCATACGATATTAGATGGAAATTGATCGAACGGGAACATTGTTGAAGTTAATCATTGGGTTACAAAAGATGAACTTTTGAAGAAAATATTTACGTCCTTTCATAGGCCAGCAAGTTTTGTCCGAAAGGCCTGTTGTTCTAAAAATCTTAGACCAACTTCTGGAACAGCTTCTTAGATTGTAGGATTCCATTGAAATACATTTTTCCGCTTCTTAATGTTGCGAAAATAGTTCGTTCGGAAATAACACTTAGTTCGTGACTAACGAAATTTCAAATTTGGTTAGTGAGAACGACGTTAGACATGCGAAAACCGCTTATCATTTTTCTCAGCTATCGTCTCGATGTAAGTAAATCGAGCGAGCAAAAACACAGCAGTTGGGACCAAAATATTGTTCAAAAACTAACCGATATCGCCTCATTTTTTAATGTTTGATTAGCAAAAAATATCAAATAGGAGTGAACTGCCTCAGGTGTTCGATCTACTAAGTAAAAATGAGAATGTTTTTGAAAAGGCATAACTTGTCCACGCCAATAATAATTATTCCAATCACAATAATTTAAGAACTGGACAAAGGCAGCTTGTAGTAAAAGGAAAAAGAGTTTATGCCTCAACATCCAATGAGCGATGTTACAAATAAGTTCACCGCGAACTTTGTGTGTCCTTACATTAAAGCTAATGTTTACGATAAACAAGGTGGACTAAACTATAAGACTGTATGTCTGTGTCCTCTCTACAGTTCAAACGGCTGGTCTGACCGGGGAGAAACCTCATAAATAAGCTTTTTTCATAAATTGGACGATCTTAGCAATTTTTGGCCGAAATTAATTCTCAGGAAGCTGCAGTTTGTTGTCAAATCTTTTTAGTTTTTTGCAAATATTTTGATTTGTACAATATTTACAAGAAACAGAACAGCAATAATACTGTTCTAGATCAACTTTTCAAAATTTTAGCGGAAATGACAAATGTTAACACAAAAACCGTTTTTTAACAAAACTTCGACCGCCTACAGCCTATATAGATTGATTGATCGAGATGAAACTTCAGATCTAAGTTGCTTACACAAATTAAAAGGTTCCAGTGAATTTAAGACGAAATCAGCAAACCGGAAGTAACAGCTTCCAAAGAAGCGTTTTCGTTTTTCCGCCCGGAGTAACAGCTTCAAAATATGATTTTCCGATTCTTGCATGTATTTTGAAAAGTTCATCTTATACGATAAACAGATATAAACGAACAGATCCAAATTTTATAACTACACTAGTCCGGACCTGTTTTTCAAACACTGTTTTTTAGTACAAATTTGGTCCCGATACAGCAGCCGATACGGACTGATTGATCGGGATGAAATTCTATACCTACATTTTTTTATAGATTGGGTGATCTAGTGATTTAAGGCTGAGATTGATCTACCGGGAGTGGTAGCTTCCGTAGGAGGTTTTACGTTATTTTCAACATATGTGCAATTTTGAACGTGTAAGTATTTACGAAAAACCGGTTAACAAAAACATTTTGTTAATTTAATTTTAAACAAAATTAGTTCAGATCATATTTAAAAAGTTATTTCACCAAAATTCAGCATCTCTGGCAGATTCATGTGAAATGTTGGAGGCATCTGCGTACAAAAGAAGTATAAGCTTCCGTAAGATTACCGTACAAGATCAAATTTTGAACAAAGGTTGGCGCCTTGCTGGTTTTTTGAAATTTAACTCTAATGCGAGTAACGAGGTACGCGGGTCCCTTTTTCTAGGCCAATTTATTGAATTCGTTTACACTTAAAAATAAGAAATTTACCACTTGAAGGACGTAAAAATAAAAAGTTGTTTAAATAATGGCAGTGAAGTATGTCCCAAATAATAAAAAATTCTTAAAAGAATTTTGAGTGAAAGCTGGGAAATAAACTCAAAAAATGTATTTTACATTATTCATAATAGCCCGGAAAATCATTTCCTTTTTTCCTCATTGTTAGGTAGCTTTACGGAACAGAATATTTCAATATATCGAAATGCCAAGGATAGAAAATTTGTGTATAAGGCCACTATGCAGAAATTATGGACGATAAAACGATATCCGCATTGGACAGATAAAACATTCAGGTGAGCTAAAGGACATTTCCATAAAAATGGGACACTTCTAAATTTTATTTTGGCAAATTAAGTCGATTCGTTCGATATGGGTAGTTTCGGTTTAAATATATTACTAAGATCGTGGTCTATAGTAAAATGTAATACAATGAAATGACAGAACCTTCCCAATTGAGAGTAGGGGTATAGGTTGACACAATTAAATAAATCAAGAGCCATTTTCATATCTAAGGGATACGAATGATTTTTCGATCTCGCAATTCAAATCGATTTTATTAGAATTTTCCGAACAACTCTACGATATCCAGAATTTATTTAAACTAAAACTACTCAAACCAATAAAATCGATTTGAATTGCGAGATCGCAAAGTAATATATTACACGTATATGAAGTTGGCCCGAAAACCATCCCGAAAAAGCTTTTAATTAAAAATATTTGCGTCCTCACTTAATTAAATAAGCCTTTCAGCCCGAAAAAAATACAAAATAACAGAAAATGAACATCCATCCTGAAAAAATATATATAAAATTTTTCTCAGGATCTCAAGAGTTTGATCTTCTAATTTTCAAACTAAGTATGTGGTAAATCAATAAAAATTCAATATTGCTCCAAAATAAGAAAAAAATCCTTCATGTTTGTTCATGTGTATCTCTGTTCACAGAGGTTTACAGATATAACGGGAAATGTTATTTGCTTGACAAGACTACCAACAACACACATCCGGAAGGCCATTAGTATACGATGGGGATAAGGGTCATATACAAGCCATTTGCTATCCAATGAGTTAAAATCATTGGATAGCAAATAGCTTGTATATGACCCTTCAACTTCATTCTAAAGAAACGAGACGTAAATCTCGATAAAATATCAACGATGGAAGGAAATCTCATCACGAATCAATTTGATTCGATTACGGTAGTGTCCGTGAGAAATAAATTATTTTATTTAACAAATGTGACGTTCAAATGCAAACTGAGTTATTTGCACTATAAATGGTTTCTTGCCAATTGCAAAAAACTTTAATTGGACAATATAAACCCTGAAGCTATATTAATTTTAGCCTAGCCATTTGTTTAAACTTAGGTGAACATTTGGTACAAACACAATAATAGAATCTGATTTGGTTTGGGCGTTAAGGAAGTTCTAAAATTTTGAATAACGAGTTTTGCTACAAATCGTATTTTGATTATGTTGCAAAATACTCACATAAAAATTCCTTCTTGGGTTATAAGGAGGTTGGGTTTAGGTTTTTATAAAATCCTAATTCTTCCACTTCAGACCAATTTTCCCCGGTGTTTCAGTAGTAAATTATTAACATCAGTCAACTTCGTCTCTTTCAATTTTAAACCCGGTTCTACCACAGTTGGGTTCATTTGGGAAACATATTTCCCCATTTAATTTATTGATTTTGATGCTCCTATATTCGATTTGTGTGCGATTTCCCCGCGAACTAGTATTTGCCGATTGGATTTAGTAATAACAAACCTTTTCGCGTCATTAACTTTGAAGTACCAGCTCGTAGTCGGACGCATTATTTTAGCAGCTTCTGTTTTCCATTCCGGACAACCTACACTTCCAAGATGAAGGACGGTAGCATGCGCTTCGTAAATGTTAAGACACGCTTCGCATCTAAAAGTTTAAAATAATATTAACATTTGTTATAATTTTAATTTTCATATCCGAAAGAGTTCGTTAAATTTACCTCTTTCTCTAATTAAGCAAAAACCTGATTCTTTTAAAAATTAATTTTCGGTCCAAGAACAAAAAAACTCATTCTCCTTGGATAAATGAGATTTTGAAGATCCGATCCAAAGATTCCGACCCCGAAATTATACAAAAAAATTTGTCGGCTATAATATGTCGCCTGGTCTGTTACTTTTGGAAGGACCATATTCTTTTGGCAGTCGAATGACAACGTTACCAAATCATCGGCTGCTTCTCTCAACAGACTAAAAAATGCCTTTGCGCGCCTTTTATGTACCAACCTCTTCACCATTAAGTCCCGTTTTTTTGGCTCTGTCTCACATTTTAAACGTTCATTAAGCATAATGCACATGGAACATAGATCGGTGGCTGGTGTTTTAAGCCCAATATTATAGTTGCGGTTAAAAATATTCCGAAAGAGACATTTTGTTGATGTTTAGCTCTCTAGGCAACTATTGTCTTCTGGCAACCTTGCTTCTGCAATAATGAAGCTCTATATAGTTTTAAATTTAGTTATAAAATTAATAACTGCTTGCTTTTTGGGTTAGTTTTTCAATCCAATTCTATCCCCTCCTCGCCATTCAACAGGACCCAACTCGGTCTCCAAATGCCGTTTCACCAATCTTATCAATCGATCTTTTTTTTACTCCTAGGATATCACAGAAAGCAACCTGGTTCACAAGGGCGATATGCTTTTTCACTTTTCCGACGTAGTACACCACTGAAATGGAACGTTTTTAGGTCGAAGTTTGCTCCCTTCTTCACGGATTTAGTACATTTTCATAAGTTAGTAGAAACGAATCTTGGTTAAGTTTATTGTTGGTCGCATAAAATGTTTTAGCAAAGTTCATTGCATCTATTGCTTGAATGGAATTGCACCGAAATGCACCAGCATTTCTTCTGTGGGTGCAATTTGGCACTATTGGTTGGTGTTTTTGTTTGTATCTAATGAAAATATTAGCCCGCTTGGTTGCCGTAGTGCATAAAGTTTAATTTTTGGAGGAAAGTCATATCCTTTTGCTAATAAAGCAATATTTGGGAGGAAGCCCAACCTGACATTTTTGGCAAATAAGTTTTTTTCGCAGTAAGGTCATCTTCTTTCGATGTCGTTGTGAGATTAAGTGATTCTTTCCGTCGTATCTTGTGAAAGAGTTCGGTTGAGCTGAAACTTTGCCTCGTAAAGATTTTCTCCCATATAACTTTAGCAGTGTTGTTGCCAAATTTTTTCTAAACACTAATAGACTTTGACAACACACGGTATTGGGCTTTAGTTTACGCATAAGCAGCCATGCATTGACAATGAACGTATCAAACAAATACACAAAAATTGGCCACCACTATTTTCTTTGCCGCATTCTCGTTCGGTAGGCTGCTATTAACCCGTCTATTTTATCAACACCTCTCATTCTTCTTTGTTGTAGCTGGCAATAAGTTGTGGTTGAATAATAGGAACCTTTGATTTTGCAAGTAGGCACCATCGACAGGTGTATGTGGTTTCATGTGCTTCATAATTTGAAGCTGCAATAACAACTTTGTTATCCTTCCATTGCGCAACCGTGGCCTGCTCGCTTGATTTAAAAAATATAGTTCCTCGAGTTTGTCGATTCCAGTATTTTTTATCTGGAAGCAGTCAACTATCAGTTCGGTTTTGTCTAACTGTTCCAGTTGCACAGTACCCTTTGTCTGCGAGATGTCGCAATAATTTTATACTCATAAAAAAATTACCAAAAGATACTTTGAACCCTTTCGGCGGTGGAACTTCTGCCATTTTTAATAACTCAAGCACAACTTCTCCTCCTAATCCAGACTCTCTCGAGGGTGACATTTCTGTTTTTCCAGTATATATATAAAATCCTACTGCCCAATTTTTGTAGCCAAATCGTAATGGCTTGCCTTTTATATATTGTTTACCATAATAAGGTATCATCTCTCCAAATATTCGAAAATTATAATTCAACGAATTTATTAGTGGACGCAATTTATATAGTTTGTCATTTTGGTTATATTTTGAATTGTCGTTCAAATGTAAGTTATGTAAAATTGTTTCAAAACTGTTTAGCCGAATACCATCGGCAAGTATTGAACACATTCGTTTATTTAGATATTTAGTGTAACCCAAAACATCAAACCTCCTAGGAATGTCATTATTTCGTCATGAGACACATTTATGGCAGCATTTTTTTTGACTATAAAAATTGTCGATTGGGTCTGAAAAATTTACCAGTTCATCTGGAGGTTTCACTTCTTCATAGTTGGTAACTAAATTCAAAGACAATTCAGCATCCAACCATTTCGTTTTTTCATAAATGTAAAATTTTCTTTCAGTAAAATGTTTTGATGCATAATGTCCGTTGTGCATCAAATAATACACACTTTGCATTTATACTAATCAAATTAAAAAATAGGTATTTTGTGACAAAGAAAGTTAATTTGAATAACTAATTTGTATCTAGACCAAATGCATACTGCACCGCTATTTCACTTTAATATAATATTAACTTTTGGCCAGGAATGCTCAATCTATTTCCTCGATAATTTGCATCTAACTGAAAAATCGTGTGGCATAATATTTGCAAGTAATTGACAGTAGTCCATAATCGTATAATAAATATGTAAACGCGTTTATCAAATCCATTTGTCAAGAATTGTACTAAAATTATATATAATGGACAATTATTATTGCTGAATTGTATGTAACCACGCACAAATGTCAAGCTAATTTAAAACTTTTAAATTGAATGAATAAACGCAGATCCAATCTAATTTTCCTTCATTTTTGGCTCAATATAAGTACAAACACACAATACAAACGATCGAGGATACATTGCGCGCCTTTCAAGATAATAAATCAAGTGATTATCTCTCGTATATTAACCAAAAATTTTACGAAACAATAAACCAAATAAACTAAACCGCGAGGAGGAAATATTAACCATTTAAAGTTTTTTGTGGCGACATAACAAAACACAAATAAATTTTCAATTCAATTTCAATGTTTAAAAGAATTAAACTGCAAACTACAAAAAAAAATATTGTCACTAAGATATGTTACAGATTGTTTGAAAATTGTTAAACCAAAAAAAGCATGCAAACAAAAAAAGTTTTTGAACATAAGAAACACACACACACACAGCTTCAACCAAATGTACCATCCAACAGCTAAAGTAAAACAAAAAAAAATTCTGTGTTTTCTTCTATATAGATAAGAAGGACTCCACGACGTTATATATAGAGGAGGAATTTTATTGAGAAAATTGCTTGTACATATTTTGTTGTTGCTGTTACATATTTTATTGATCCGCCAATATTTCTGTGTTATTGTTAAATGTAACACATTTAAGTATTTAAGTTTGCATTTTATGTTTTTGTATTTGGTTTACTTTGTTTGCGGATTTCCAAAAATGGTATTTTTGCGGGTTATAAATAACCAATACAGTGATAAATCAACATCAATTTTATATTTTTGTGTAATATATTTTAGCGGGCTCTGTGTAGTGTATACGAGTATAACTTTTAGTTATATTTTATGCGGCCTACCAATTTTTGGCCACATCACTTTCCCGATACACTCTAACAATTTGATAGTATGCTGGTGTTGCTGCGAACCGTACTTGACATGTTAGATAGTCAAAAATTTTGTACAGTGTAGTAATTTGTAAATCCGTACCGAGTAAATTTATAAGTTACTCACAATTTTTGCCAGGTGTTTGGTTTGCGTGAAATGTAGAGTGTCATACTCATCTACTTTTACTTGATTTGAAAGAAATCAATCATTAAAAAATATTGACGATTTTATGTTAAAGGATGCAGGTCAACATGCGAAACTGCCAAAAATCACAAACCACTGAAGTATTAAAATACCTAATGTATGTGTCTTATATTTAATGTAGACTTTTATGATTTCTAAAGTGGAAAATTAAATTTACCGCGGGCATTATAATTAAGCACCGCCCCCCTTGTATTATCAAAAATCATTAATCCTCCTTTAATTTCTGAAAACCATAAAGGTTAACTATCCTTGAAAATGTAGCCATTAATCTTATTTGAATCTTTCAATTCTTTGTTCGTGATACTTTTCAACATCATTACATAAATTAGTAAAGCTGTTGTGGAAGCTGCCACTTCCGACGCACCAATTTTCACAATATTTAAACATGTTGTTTCATCCCTATCACTTAATCCGTCTGGCTGACTGGTGTGAAGTTCTTAACACATAGGTTAATTTACCCAACAAATTTAAAATTGTCGAAAGTGCGCGTTTAATTATTGCCAGTGTAATTCAACTACAAAAATGTCAGAGAAATGTAAGCATAACTAATATTATATATAGACAAGATACACTCAGTCCTATTATTTGGAATATTTTAAAATTGCAAGATTAATCATTTTTTCCCCATCTGCTTCCATTGCGCTGGACAATATATCATCTCCCAATTATTTTATGTTATTCGCATATAACCTATAAAGTGCCCAATCACGGTAATTTTTCTGGGACATTGAAGATTGGAATGTCTGGCTTATATCGTCAAATTATATATTGTATACATTATTATATGGCTGAGCACCCGCCAAAAGTAAGTCAAAATTCGTTTTATATTGCTGCCATTTTCTTCGTGTTATTTTAGACAAACTGAAGGATCAAAGTCTATTGAGTCTCTGAAATTTTTGAGTGTCCCCTGTCTCTATATACTACTGGCTACGCTTACATAACTCTAAAATTTCTGTTAATTCGTTTGATGTTTGAGTAGTTACATTCACATTTCATTATTTTTAGATCAGTTTTGACTCATCGACATCAATAAACTCCCTTTAAACCTATCTAGTGTAATTCACATAACGTAAACGATCTCGCACATTACAGATTCCGATATCAGAGAGGCTGTCCATAGTGTATTTGCTCAAGTGATCATGTCTTCTGCCAGCTAGCGCAGGACATGAGCGTAGGAAGTGAACATGTGTCTCCTCTTCGTCCTCCTCATTCTTGCAGCTTATGCATAAGTCATTTGAATTTAGACACAGCCTTTTCGCATGACCTCCGAAAATGCAGTGTTCGGTAAGTACCCTTACAATTTTACCTATGTCACGATTCCTTACTTGGTTATGATCTTGGAACGCTTCAAGCTCAGCTCAGACCATACTTGCTTCGCTATCCTGCCAGTCGGGCTGGCGAGCCACCTAGCATATTCCAGGTGGCCTGGAACCCAGGAAATCTGGATTTTGAAGTGTTCACTCGTCTCGTTAAGAGATGTGTGACAATCCAACGCCACCCTTGACGCCAGGGAACCTAAATCCAGTGAAATAATGGCCGCCCGACAAAGATAGTAATATCAGTCAACGATATTACACTGTACTTCAACCAGGTAATAACCTCTTCAGACGCTATAATTTCAGCTTGGTACACGCTGCAGTAATCAGGTAGACTAAAAGATAGACTTACATTTAATGCCCCACAGAACACACCAGCCCCCACTCTGCCGTCGGGTTTGAAGCCGTCGGTGAAAAATTTAACTAAGTGGTAGTATAGTCCATAGTGAGACCATTCTTTCAATCCTCCTTAGAGGGGAGAATCATCTTAAAGCGCTTGCAATATAATCCAAATTCACAAGGTCATCAGAATTTGCTATAGTTGAGTGCCCTTTTTGCAGGCACTTCCACCCTGAAATAGATGATAGCCGGGTGGCCGTATTGACTGCCATTTGCTTACCGATAATAACCAGCGGGAGAGCGTTGCTTCATGACCTTTACGGCACTAGTGGGGGTCGTTTTCAACGTCCCACTAGTGAGCAAGCAGGCTGCCCTCTTCACGTTTACTATCATGTTCCTGTTTAACAATTTCTCTAGAGCTGGCCACCATACACTCACACCATACAGTACTTCGGGCCTTACAACTGCCATGTAAAGCCAATGCATCAGCTCCGGTTTTCCTTCCTTTTAATGTCGAGAAGAATCACTAGAAATATCGTCCTATCTGTAAGGGCAAGCAAAGTACCATTTAAACTAGGTGGAACTATTACCGGAATTTTATATCTCCTATTGAAAAGGACCCAACCCGCAGTGATTGATAATTCATTCTGCATCACATATCTGATTGTACATATGTACTTCCCCGAAACCGCTATCGCTACGCCATCGGCATAAGCAACCACAGCTATCCCTTCCCCCTTCAGTTCCAATGGTAGTCCATTGAATACTACACTCCAAAGAAGGAGAGCGATGGCACCTCCCTGGGTCTTCCCCGAACAACCCGTTTGCTAACGAAGTCTTCCCCCATCTCCGCTATAACTCTTCTGCTACCTAGCAGGTGATTATTTAGCCTGGTTACAGGATATTCCATCTCAAGTGGCAACAATCCTTTCCTGATTGTCTCCACCTTCACTTTGTTGAAAGCGCCCCCGATATCGAGAAACGCCTCCAACGGTATTCTTGAAAATCCAGTGACTTCTCAATTTCCCGAACCAAGGTATGTAATGCCGAGTCCATGGACTTACCCTTATGGTACGCATGTTGAGACTGTGCTCTGTTTCTGAGGACAATTCTCGAACGAGTATGGATATCCAGCAATCTCTCCATGGTTGTCAGCAGAAAAGATGACAGAGATGTTGGTCTTAAGTCCTTAGGGTTGCTGGGCGAGCTTCTACCCGCTATTGAGATGAAGATCACCCTCACCTCCTTCCATTTCTACGAGATGTACCCCAACTTTAGACACCTTTCGAAGATAACCTTCAGCCAGAGAAGTAATTTCAGCTGGCACAGTTCCATCCAGACCGGCTGACTTAAAGGGCTTACAACTTTTAATAGCTCATTTTATATTCCGTGTATTCAGTATATTCTCTGTACACAACAATTGGACTCCGCAGCCAAAGGCCCTTCAATCCTTACTACCCAAAAAGTGAGTTTCCATCAAATGATCAAGAGTCTCTTCACTAGAAACCGTTCATTCATCATCCGGTTTTATCAGATAGCCTGGAACAGCTGGACTAGTAGAGATAATGTTTCTTAAGCACAAGGTATCGGATTTCCAAAGGAAAATTGGAACGGCCTTCTTACGCGTCCACGCGTTGCTGTTATTAAACGTTTTTATGCACCGTTTTCTGTTCAGAAATAAGTTCCGAATTCTCGCACAATAAAGGCAACAAAGACCAGATGATAGACAACATACAGCTACTACCAAAGTAAAAAATGTAGACCTTGATGCGGATAATACCTAGATTGTAGTTTACCCTCCGTTACTGTCGGAAACATTTAGAGCCCATAATAAGTAAGTTTACTTAACTTATTTAACTCAGTTGCCAAACAAAGCACAAAGCAAGGTACAATTATTTCTGGGTGCCCCGAAATATGGTTCTAAAAATTGTGACGAGTTTAAAAACTCCATTCCAGTAATACTGTGCATTTTTTTTTTTAGAGTAATGCCTCATAATAAAAGAGGTTGGTCCTCTTTAAAAAAAGGAAGTATTTCAGACCCATGAAATTGATCATGACTGGGACAGAACACTAACAAAATAATAACTCACATGCCATCCAGAACAAATACGTAAGCGTTTTGCAATTACATTTAAAACTGACCACCTTCCGATCCTAATGGTTTTTGGAAAAGCACAAAGAAAGCCTCTGTGATGATATATGATATACAAGAACGTAGATCAAATCCTGATATGGAGATATAATTTTCAGTAGGCATGTTAATGAACCAGTCATATTATTTGATAGAGAACGCATAGCTCATTCAACATGTTAACTTCCATTGAATTTGAATGAAGCAGGTAATTTTTCTTGAAATAAAACTCGAAATACAGGAATTGACACACAATATTACAACATGACAAATTATTATTTAGGAAGCACATAAAAAATCAGTTGGTGCCCTTGATTCTTCTCTGCAATCGATAAATAAAATAAGCTCTTTTGATGCTGGCTTGCTGGGTCTGTTAAATAATAATGATAATGGAAACGCAAGTGATCGTGTGCACTCACGTAACGTAATAGCAGCAACTAAATTAGGATCTGGGTTGAGGGTTGGCCTTATTCTAGGAATTCAATTTAAAATTGTGGCTGCATCAAAAATAAATTGAACCTACTTTCCTGCTTTGATGATTACTAACAACATGTTTTTCAGAAGATGTAGTCGCATTGGGTGAAGTTAGGATATTGCACGAACATTTTTTTTTAAATATTTCGGCAATAGCACGAGTACAATCAAATTGTATTTGACCTAAAATCTTAAGAATTCTAGCAAGACCCAAATTTTTTTCAAATATCGGAGCGAATTTCTCAATTCCACCAAAATAATTTTTTTTTTTAAATTCACGGTAAGCCTTATTGAAGTCCCGCCCAGTCCCGAAAATTATTATGGGCTTTGTAAGCATCCTGCCCTTGCTCTCAATAATCGGTTTACCAATAAAATTCAAATCGATTTCTACAGAAAATAACTAGGATCCACAAACTTATGGTTAAAGTTACAGCTTGAAGTTTCGTGTCATCAGTTATGGATTAACTCTTTAAATAGTATAATTTTCAAAGTAATTGCAAAAAACAAAAAGCTAAACGTAAACCGATTTCGGCCACAAATCAGTGAGACTTGACAAGTTATAAAAAATGCCGTAGTATGAACTTGCTTCTCGTTCAGTCAATCACACTATATAGTGTTGGGAGGTCGAATTTAGTAAGGAAAATAGCTAGTTGGTCAAAAATTGTAATTTTTTTTTTTAAGTTTTGGAAAACTCATTTCCATTTTAATGGTCATGTGGATAAACTAAATTGCAGACTATAAAGCACCTCAAATCCAAGAATAATTGTTAAGGATCATATGCATCCATACTTAGATGCACAGTTTGGTGTGGAATAACTTCAGCAAATATGATCCAATATTTTTTCGAAAACGGTGAACAAGTTGCGGTTCATGTGAATGACATTCAAGGGGTAGAAAACAGTCTATAATTGTGGTTTCAACAAGATGGAGCCACAATTTACATAACTCGTCCAACTATGGCTCTTCTGGGCAAAATTTTTGCCAATCGAATAATATCGTGTTTTTCTGATTTTTACTGGCCACCACGTTCGCCCGATTTAACGGCTTCCGATTTTTTTCTCTGAAAAAAGAGCTAGCTACCTAAAGGGTAAGGTGTATGCCAATAAGCCAAGACCCATACAACAGCTTAAGGCCAATATACGAGAAGAAGTCAGGTCACTGGGATCTGAAATTTCAAGAAAAGTTGTGGAAAAAGCTCTGGAAAGAGCGCGCCAGGTCGAAGCAAACAATGGGAACCATTTGCAAGATACTATCCTCAAAACATAATGTGAACATATTTTCAGGCTATAACCTAAGTTTTAATAAATGCCAACGTTAATTAAAATAAGAAACAAAGTAGTTCAAATCCATTTTCACAACTTTTGGGGTTCGGTGTGATATTTTAACATATTTTATATTTTTTGTACATAAATGCACAATTATAAACATTTAATAAAAATAAATATATTAAAAATAAATACTAATTTTTTAATGCTCATCATTTATTATAATTTTTTTGATTTTTTAACCAAATTATATTTTACATGCACGAAGTGAATATTTTGGTTCATTTAGATAAATATTGTAAAACAACAACAAGCATGATCATACAAATTTAAGTTTTTAGGTTTTGCGATTAAAATAAAAATTTACTTTACTTAATAAAGTAAATTGATTACTTGAATACTTTCAAACTTATTATCTCTTTCCGATTTTAAATATCTGTCTCATTAAAAAATATATTTTCACTGCCATTGAACCGGTTACGTTCTCGCAATCACCCTTAAATACTACCAATTGTTAAAAATACTATCATTTACTGGACCTATGTATACCTCGTGCGGTATTGAAACATATCAATATGCTTGCTGCCGTACTGTGTAAAATTTCGATTGCATATGGAGTCGTAATTTTTTTAGAAACATTTTTATAAAACTAAGTATAAATTACAAAATAATTTTATCGATTGATGTTTTTGAAATATCCGAAAATCGAAGAGTATAGTCTCATGTATATGTTGTGTTATTTTTATGTGATTTAGTCAGAAAAACGATAACAAAATTGAAAATGAGAGCCCACATGACACATCTATATGTCCTTTGAACCAAACAAAAATCAATTTTTTTTGTGCTACTCGTATAACTTTGATTGGCATTTGAATGATTCGACTGAAAGAAGATACCGAAATCAATTGTTGTACCACATATTGAAATAATTTATAATTGCGCGTGATTCAATGACATCTCTAATTTAATTTATTTCTTATATGGGTTTTTGTGTTGAGATTTCTGTCGACATCTCATCTAGTTCGATGTTATAAAAACAATATCTATACAGAGATATCGTTAATGTCCCAGTCAAATATGTGATTTTGTTGTTAAGTTCAATTTTATTTTCAATTCGAGTTTTGAGTGCTTTGGTAGAACATATACGGTTTGACCAACAGTAACCAACCAATTAGGTGCGCCGCTGGAGGCAAACAAAAAATTCGTTTATATTTTCGTAAAAGTTGTGTGCAGACAACTAAAATAATATTGTAAAAAAAATCAAAAATTTGTGATTGCAGTTTGTGCACTAAATGCATATTGTAAAAAACTAATTTTCCAACAAACAGTTTTTAGTTGTGGTTTTATGTACAAAAAAAAAAAATTTCATTTCACCGACATAGCAATAAAGGTAAAAAATCAATAAGGCCATTATAATATAATGTTTTATTGTTTTTTTTTATCTGCCGATCATTTGTAAAACAATCATAAACCAAAACTAAAACTATATACAAATAAGTAAAAAAAAAATTAATTTCACGATTTAATTTCCTGTTGATTTATTATTCGATGTAATTTTCTTCCGAATCCATGAATCCGATATATGTTTGTGTTGGAACAATATTATGGTATTTTACTGGAGCGCAGCGCAATATGGGCAACAACAAAATCACGAAAATAGCAATATATTTAATCGAAACAATCAAATCAGGAAATTGTTGATCTACTTTGCTTTGTTTTTGTGCTGTTCCAATGTGCAACTCGAACTGATTACACGTTACAAAGAGAAATAAAACCGCAGAGCTTACATTTTATTTGTATTATACACGGATCACCGCAAATGATTGATAATTTTTTATTTATTTTTACGTTTACGGTAAATGAAAGTGGAAATTACGTTAAATTGTATCACGGTACTATAACGATACCCCATATGCTTAGTAAAAATGATACACATGAGAAAATTTTAAATAAACAGATCAGATATTATGTATGCATGGTACGAGTAATATATGTAAATGTCTGTATATCTTATATGTCTTAATTATACATATCATGGAAAAGATTTTTGCAGTTCTATTTATGTAAATTATTATTGTTGGTTTTACTTTCATTTGAAATATTGCAAGTCAACTGTAAGTTAAAGTTGTTATTTCCCATGTGGGACATACGTTACTAAAATGTAAAATAATGAAATGTTTAGACTTCCTCTTATAAAATCGATAAAATGTTCAGATTAGAAAATAAAACTTTACTTTTATAAATTTCGTTTTAAAAAATGGTTTCGAACGGAATATTCAATCACTATAATTGTGTCTATGTACGGTAAGGCATTTGATCTTGATATGCTACTGAAGTTAGCCGAAAATTGCAGCCGAAAAATCCTGCATTATCGACATATTTTGTATCAAGTGGTACTAAAAAATTCTGCTAATATTAGCCGAAAATTACATGTTATTGAAGTTAGCAGTAAATTTTCGCCGAAAAAATATTTCAAAAATCAATATAACCCAATCCGAAAGTTTAAAGGTTATATGAACTGGGTGAAGTTAGACCAATTCGTACATAGCTGGATTAATTTCACTATGATGCAACATAAAATATAGACTGATTCAGCTTGGCACTAGTGTTCACTGTCAGTGCCACAACTCAAATTCATAGCCCCCTAATACGGCAAATTATAAATACGGGATCCAGATATTTACGAATTGGGCTAACTTCACCCAGTTCATATGACCTGTAAACATTCGAACTAAGTGATATTGATTTTCCAAATATTTTTTTCGGCCAAAATTTACTGCTAACTTCAGTAGCATGATATTTATCAAATTCTCTGATAAATGTTTACTGTAAAGCGTTTCTACAGGGTGTACCATCTGTTAATCCTTTATTAATTTGTAATAAAACACATATTTGGTATGAAAAACACCATTTATTTTTTTTTTATTAATAGAAACTATTAATTGTCCAGTGGATTTTATCTCCTTTGACGGTAAATTAATACCCCCCTTTTCATTCACGCACACATCGCCCTCATTCACACAATTACAGGTGGTATACTGTATATTGCAAGCTCCATGTCAACGTGTATACACTAGCATGGACGGTGGGTTTGTGCTGAATTCTGCACTGCAACAGACCGGTCTTAATTGTGTTTACTAACATCACGGATCGTAATCGATGACAAAATTCGCTTTGCATCCGGCCTCTGGTGGGATTCGAACTCAGTACCTCCCAGTCCAAGTGCTGAAGCTTTAACCGCTGCACTACTTGTCCGGTAAATTTTATGAGGAAAGGTGGTGCTATGCCATTAATGTATAAAAAGTAATATCCCCTTTATGCCTACTACGGTTTCATCTACAGGCCAGTATTCAAACATCAACATTTTCGATGACTTTTTCCAATAAAAGCGGATCAATGACCTCGATTTCAGATCGAATATTGTTTTTAAGTTGTAAAATTGTTTGTGGGTGATTAGTATACACCTTACTTTTTAAATAACCCAACAAAAAATAATTAAGTGGTGTTGAATCTGGGCTTCTTGGTGGCCAAGGAACTTCACAGTTTCTTGAAATTATGCGATCAGCAAATTATGTTGAAAATAAATAGAGTCTTGCACGACTTGCGTGGCATATCGCTCCGTCTAGTTGAAACCAAAGGTCGGTGACACGTAATTCATTCAATTCGGGTCACAAAAAACCAGTTACCATGTTACGATAACGTTCCCCATTCACTGTAAGGGCATATTCCTGTTCGTTTTTAAACAAAAACCGCCCATTGATGCTACCAGCCCATAAACCACAACAAACAGTGACTCATGGAGGATGAACTTCTGCTTCGTGAATAACTTGATAATATTCCGCTCCCAAAAATCGTCAATTTTGCTTATTGGCGAACTCATTAAGATGAAAATGAGCTTGTTCACTAAAAATGATTTGTGATGAAAAACATTCATTTGATTCAAGCAGGCTTAAATGGTCTAGTGGTTTGAATTTTTGAGTTAGTTGAATTTTATATGGATGCAAAATGCGTCGTAATGTGGTTCGTTAGTCATGTCGACTAAAACTCTCACGTAATTTACGAAACGTTGCTTTCTTGACCGATTATTTTCGTAATAAATTTGGGCAATCAGAATGTGTTGTTGTGTTGTTAGAGGCTCCAAAATAAGAAAGGCCATATTTTTGACGTTTCATATTTCAAAGAATTATTTAGAACAGATAACATTAAGTAGTAAAATTCAGATAACATTAAGTAGTAACATTAAGTAGTAATATTGATAAGTACGCGAGATATAATAAGTACGCGAATTCTTCGGTTCAATGTAATAATTATTGACTAAGACAAAGAGATACTACCGGGTAGTAAAATACAAAAAGGTCGAACAAGAAACTAAGAAGTCTTTTTATTTGTTAATCCGTCTAAAAATCGAGTTGTATGTATTATAAAGGGTGTTCAAATTTGAAGTACCTTTTTAAATTTTAAATAAAAGTCATAAATTGTGAGACATCCAACTATATTTTTATTAGAAATTAAAGTACATTGGTTCCGGTTACTTATGAAAAAAAATGTCGTTCAAGTGACCTCCTGTCCAAGCTCGGCAGGCTGCCAATCTTTTACCAAAAATTTACACACATTTTCGCATAATGATGATTACGATGATTTGCTCGATGATGTTGTCTTTGAGCTATTGAGCAGTTTGTAGATTATCCGCATAAACTTTAATCTTCAAGAAACCCCACCAGAAAAAGTTCGGATGCGTTATATCGCATGATCTTGGTGGCCAATTCACGTCTGTTCTATGAGAATATACTCGATTCTTCAACATCTTTTTCAAAAGATCGATTGATTTGGTTGCTGTGAGGCATATTGCACCGTCCTGTTCTCGGGTCTAAATTTGTTCAAATTGCAATTGATATTGAATTATATTTAAGTCAGAGTATAAATTTTGTTTTTGTCAAACTTTGTTGTTGTTGTCAAAATAAACGTGGCCGGCCGATAATAACACATTAAATATTTATAAGGACTAGATGTTCAAATCTATAAGTACTGGACTCGGATTTAAATTTGTTCAGATTGGGATTACCATGGAATTATATTTAAATCAGAGTATAAATTTTGTTTTTGTCAATCATTGTTGTTTTTGTCAAAATAAACGTGACCGGCCGATATAATAACCCATTAAATACTTATAAGGACTAGATGTCTATATCTATAATTACTGGACTCGGATTTAAATTTGTTCAGATTGGGATTACCATTGAATTATATTTAAATCTGAGTATAAATTTTGTTTTTGTCAATCATTGTTGTTGTTGTCAAAATAAACATGGCCGATAATAACACATTAAATACTTATAAGGAGTAGATGTCTAAATCTATAATTACTGGACTTGGATTTAAATTTGTTCAGATTGGGATTACCATGGAATTATATTTAAATCAAAGTATAAATTTTGGTTTTGTTAATCATTGTTGTTGTTGTTAAAATAAAAATGGCCGATAATAACACATTAAATACTTATAAGGAGTAGATGTCTAAATCTATAATTACTGGACTTGGATTTAAATTTGTTCAGATTGGGATTACCATGGAATTATATTTAAATCAAAGTATAAATTTTGGTTTTGTTAATCATTGTTGTTGTTGTTAAAATAAACATGGCCGATAATAACACATTAAATACTTATAAGGGCTAGATGTCTAAATCTATAATTACTGGACTTGGATTTAAATTTGTTCAAATTGGGATTACCATTGAATTATATTTAATTTAGAGTATAAATTTTGTTTTAGTCAATCATTGTTGTTGTTGTCAAAATAAACATGGCCGATAATAACCCATTAAATACTTATAAGGACTAGATGTCTATATCTATAATTACTGGACTCGGATTTAAATTTGTTCAGATTGGGATTACCATTGAATTATATTTAAATCAAAGTATAAATTTTGGTTTTGTTAATCATTGTTGTTGTTGTCAAAATAAACATGGCCGATAATAACACATCAAAAAATTATAAGGACTAGATGTCTATAAATAATTACCGAACTCGGGTTTTAATTTGTTATGATTGGGTTTGATATTGAATTATATTTTAATCAGAGTTTACCGACCAAATGGCATAGTGGTTAAAGTTTTGGCGTTTGGATCGAGAGGTACCGGGTTCAAATCCCGATAGAACGCAAAGAGAATTATCATTAAGAAATTACGATTTGGGGTGAAAAGGAACACATCTATGACCCCCTGTAGGATTTGCGGGGCTCATGGGCCGACCCATCCATCTTCCATGCCAGTATAGGGTGGCATGGAGCTATGCAGTGTGCAGATAGTAATAAAATCGGACCTATAATCTGTACGTCCTCGAACTGGCCAATACAGGCGTAAAGAAGGACGTAAATAAGCGAACCGCGCAAGAGTTGGGAGCGCCTCGGCCCCAGAACAGATCATGGAAAAGAAAAAAAAATCATAGTCTAAATGTTGTTTTTATTAAACATTGTTGTTGTTGTCAAAATAAGCGTGGCCGGTCGATAATAACACACTAAATACTTATAAGGACTAGTTGTCTATATCAATGTGATATTGATTAAACCATTGTGAAATGTTGATTCTATGCTTAAATCGCCTTATTTGGATTTTGAACATGATATTGATCTGTTGCCGTCAACGTTAGGAATGGTTTTTTTAGGGTAGTGTAACTTTCCTGGTGCTGCCGATTTTGATTATTAACAATCATATGATTAATAAACCTAGTATCCGAGCTGTAGCAACGAGCTTTCACAACTTTCAAGATCATCTCTGGCCATGCTTATTGCTAGTCCATTCCTTAATATCATCTTAAAAGTTAATCAAAAACTAAAATTAGTATTTTAATGGGCAGACTACTTCCATAATTCGATTTGTCAAACTATTTTTCGGTGTATTATGTTTTGAAACTTAACTCTCAACTATGACAACAATTTGTTCCAGTCGTGTGTCTTCTATACCGATGGCTCAATATGCAGATTCAATGCTGGGTTCGGAGTATTCCAAGCTTGCTCTCATACGTGCCGTACAGCGGCACTTTTTCGTTACACCCGAACCATATTTCATCTAAATGAGCGATTATTCTTGAGAAGCTTCAAATAAAAATATTTGTGACGATTTTGATGAGCCACGGATGGGGCTAGCTCTGATTGCCATTAACAGGAATGCAATGAATAATTAAATGACAGTATTCAATATACGTGCGATTGTCCTACCTTTGCCAGGGCAAAATATCTCATCTTTGTTGCCCCAATTTTCTCTGAAAATCATTCGTCAACTATACTGTGGTTAAAACTAATTCAGTATGCCAAGAAATAAAATAAAACATTCCGTACTACAATTGCAGCCATTAAAAAAGCTCACTAACAAAATTATCAAGCTTTTTATTTTTTATACTCAATATATAACAGTAATCACATAAAATTACATACTCCAAAAAATACAACATCCAAAATTGGAAAACGACTAAAGTTCTGTGCCATAATAAAACATATTTTATATTGGCTAAATTACCATAAAAGCAAAAAAATGACGTTAAATCTAAAGAAGTAAATGAAACCGAATAAAAAATTACTTGTATGGAAGGAAATTGCAATATAAATAGTTTATTGTAACACAAAAATAAATATTTTTTCAATAAAATTTTTATTTATTTTTTAGTTCGGAACTACCATAAAAAATTCAATTCGACTGAACGAAAACTATCTAGCTGTACACGAAATACAAAATAAAAATGAAAATTGAAATAATAATAATAAATTTTATTTTATCTAATCTACGCTCGTATATAGAATTTTTTTTAGCTGCTATTTTCATTGTGATGCTTCGACGCTACAAACTATATGTTATACAAAGTACAATACCAAAGTTGTTTCTCTATTTCGAGCTTTAGAAAATATTAGATAATTTAATTAAATTACTTCCCCTTTAAAACCAGAAGACATTTTATACGAAATACGCTGGTAGTAACAATAATAATCTCTTAAATCAACTGTAACATTTTGTGCATTCATAAATTTCTCATAGTTTCGCAAATTCGTATGTTGTAGATACAGATAGTTTTATAGTTATTGTTATGAGCTTGTTTTGTATCTTGATATAACTAAAAATCATAGTTTACGTCATTCACATGCGACACAGTAGCAAGCATAAATATTGTGAACACTATTTGTTATGAACGTTATTTTCGGGAATTTAAAATGTTTTGTAACTGTTAAATCAAATACATATTCTAAATAGTAATTCTCATAACTTTTGATTTCACAAATCATCATGTTTAAGTTCAAATTATTTTAGAGTCATTTGTGACAGTAAACTGAACATCAGACATGAAAACGATTATTATCAATCAAGCAAACTCTGCGCTCGATTTCAAATAGCATTCGACGATCCTTATATTACGAAGGCCCTTTTTCAACTTTCGTTCGACCCGAGCACCAGTATGCTAGCTTGGACATAAACTCTGTTCGTTTTTCTCAAACAATTCAAGTGGGAATTTGTATCCGGATACAGTGTATAATAAACACTTCGTGTGTGTGTGTGTTTTCCAATGATGGGGCATGCTTCAAATGTTTTCTTGGACAAGAATTTAAAATTTCCGCGGTTCGATTTCCAACGAAAGTTTTCCAGCGCCTGGGATGGCTCGCGAGCAAATCTAGAACGATCCTTGAGTCCGTCAATAGTGAACTTCAGAGATCGTCTTCAGAGATTTGTTAGTAAAAGATGAAACACAACTCTAATCATGGCAATGTTGCTTGTTTAATGGTAACAACATTTACATATTTTGACCGAAATCAATTTGCTTGACACTTCTCCCGTTATTGACTCGATTCTAAAGAATACTACTGCTGCATAAGCGTATTGGCTGGCGTCGCAGAAGGCATGCATTTGAACCGTGGAATTTTTACTGGCGAAAATTGATCTTGGGATGTGAATTTGGCTAACCTGTTCCATTTGCTCTACCATGCTTAGCCATTTCTTTGCCCTTTGCTCAAAATTGGCTGCCTACAACTGCTGGATGAAGATTTTAGCTGACACGATTACCGCAGCTAACCAACCAATCGGATCAAATAGACGGCTGGCTTGTGACAATAATATTATTTTGGTTAATGTTTGGCTGCATTGAATATCCGAAGAGAATACGAATTCGTCCATGGACAGACTCCAATTCATGCTTAGTATTTTTACTGACTTGCTGCTTACTTCGGCGTAGTCATTGATTTCTTTGGGATCATGAGTTTGGTCATCCTTGTCAATTTTCTGTAGTATGAATCCATATATTTTTAGGAGATCAGTAATCTCGCGTTGTAACTGAACTGCGCCTTACTCGATGTCTGATCCTGACATCAGGTCGTCTACATAAGTGTCTCGTTCGATAATTTTTGATGCAAGCGGTAATACATGTTTGTTCTCTTGAGCAATTTGCTCCATTGTTCGTGATGCTAAGAACAGAGCCGATGCTGGGTCGTAGGTTACCGTTAAGAGTCGTATAAGCTCGGTCGAAGAATTTCGCCTAACAATTTTTTGATATTTGGTATCATCCTTCGCAACCTAGACTTAGCGATATTTATTCATTTATTTTATTTTTATTATTTATTATACAATTTTGTGAATCTACAAATCCCATTTTGAGCAACATGCTCATTTGCAATAAAATATGTAGTTCATTCATTTTCTAATAATATTTTTTTTTCGTCTTTATGTTCCATATGTTGCCAATTGCCATCTTCAAGCCATATTTTTACTCCATCGTAAAAACAAGTTCACCATCAATCATCAAAGCGGTTTGGCGTTACATCTTCTCCACATCCGCTGAGTAAACATTATGATGTTCTCGGAATCGTAACAGAATCGCGTACAGCGTTAACTGTATTGTTGGATCGACCACCAAACAGTCGTTCAAACAGATTCCGGAGGAACTTCTTGCAGAACCATCGAAAACGACACGTAATTGTGTCGTACTGCTGGATTTACGGAGAACACCTTGATGTGGTAAATAAAAACCAGAGTTGTCTATCTGTTTTCGTGGGATTTTTTCCATGTGGTCAAGTTCATGGTATTTCAGAATGAATTTTTGATAGAGATTGTTAAATTCTGTATCTCGGATAAATCGACGCTCAATACTTCTCAGTCTTTGAACTGCACTGTTCATGGAATTACCAAGGGAATTTGGTGACCTTTTCAAAGGTAGCCTCACAATAAATCTGCCGTCATCCGTTTTTTGAACTGTTCTACAAAAACTATCTTCGCAGAATTGTTTCTCAGGAGATAGTGGTTGTGTGGTGTTGGAAATTGACTCGATTTCCCCAAAATCTTCTTTTAATGTACGGTCAATGTCAAGGAGTGAATTTCTGTTTAAAGAGATCGATAATGAAATTGCTTGACTTCACGATGAATTATTAGGTCTGCTGGCTGCAACCCATCCAAATACTATTCTCTGAAGCATGAGTCCTTCCTTATTTAGCTGTATTTGACCTTCTTCTAAGAGTTCAAAGAGATGGGCGGCATAATTTAAGACGTCGATGTTGTTGAATACATGCAAATTTGGATCCGCTAGTTTGGTTCCCTGATGAGCATCAACGTTAATTCCGCTAACAGTCTGAATTGGCAGCTTCGTGGTGATCTTCGGCAGTACAAATGCTTCGATGGAAAATTCGGTACCCCCGTCAATTCTTATTCTGATAGTTACCACTCCTTTTGTGAAACCTCCTTTGGATTCTCTTACTCCGCAAACGGATAAGCGAGCGTTTCGCCTCTTCAAATTTAGGCGCTGTGTGCTAGCTTCTGTGATAAAGCTCACTTGGGACCCTGAGTCTAAGAGGGCTCTGAATGTCTGTGCGTGACCATTTGAATCAGCTATAACGATTACAGCAGTAGGTAAGGTTGTTTTAGACGGTGATCTTGATGGTCCCGATGTTGATTTTGGAAATGTTGACCGAATCGATGACTTATTTTCGCCCACTCTCTTCTTTTGACACTATTCATGTTATTGAATGCCGGGCATTGAAATAGAGAATGGACTTCTTTGCATAAAGCACATTTGAAGCCTTTAGTTGCATAATGCTCGGATATCGTGGGTTTGGTATTAGTTTGCTTCGTTGAAATAGTAAAGGACTCCATTACGTCGATCAAGAACTCGACGAATCAAGAACTTCAAGAAATCTACGAATTCAGGATTGTCAAAGTCTGTTGTGGTTTCTGTCCACTGCGATTTATATTTTTCGTCTAATTTGTTCAATAATAAATAGATGAGTCATCAGTCTCGGGATTCAGCGATTTTTCCCACTGCCTTTAGACCCCGAATAACTTCGTCCGAAATAAATGGTTAAATTTAAGACGCCGAGTAGCACCCGCACTAAGTATTAAAAATATTTAGATATTACGGGGTGGTTGACACGAAATGTTACCAAAACAAAACGCCACAGAATTTTTATTTTTTGATGAATTTTATTGAATCAAAGTAAAAAATGTTGCAGCTTTCGATTTGGCCACTCTAAGACGCGAATATGACCTTCAAACGGCTGACAAAGCTATTGCATGCAGAACGAAAGTGGCTCTGCGGTATTTTGGCCCATTCCCAGCGAACCGCTTGCTTGAGATGATCAACACTTTGGTATTTTTTTCCCCAACCTTGCTCTTCAAAATACTCCAAACCGAGAAATCTAGCGGATTTGGATCCGGTGAATTTGGTGGCCATTGAGCAGTGGAAATGAACCGCGAAACGTAGTTTCTCAGTCAATCTTGATTGACGCGCGCTTTATGACTCGGCGCCGAGTCCTGTTGAAATGTCCAGTCTCTGCAGCCGAAACGTTTCTGTGCCCAAAACTTCAACGCTCCCTCCAACACATGATCCCGATAAATTTGAGCATTTATCTTGGTGCCACGGTCTAAAAAAAAGAGCAGTGAACGGCTTTCGGCCGATAAGGCGGCCCAAACCATCACCATCGGCAGCGCTTGGTTTCGAGTGGCAATCCATTGGTTCAAATTTTCAGTAGAACGGCCGGGCAAGTATATTGCTCAATAACAAATGGTGACTCATCGGAGCAAACCAAATTTGGCAAATCGCCACTTTCGTGCAAGCGTAACAACTACTTTGCTCTTTCCATTATAACTTTTTTTTGAGCATCGGTGAGACCATGCGTTTTATGGAATTTCAAAGCCTTTAGTCCAAGATGATCTTTCAATATGTGCTGCATCCGTTCGAGCTGAAATGTTTGCCACACGAGCCATTTTTCTGCCACTCCGGCGCGGATTCCAAGCAAATTTGACCTTCACCTTCCGATTGATATCCAGCGATGTTGCATTGCGTTTAGGTCCACCACCATGGCGTGTTGCAACGCTGCCAGTATCGTTATAACGATTTATGGTTAACTGATTAACAATCTGCGGCTGTGGTTTTCCAGCCAAATATAGAGCAATCACACTATTACGATTGAATTCCATGGTGGATAATTTTTTTCTGAATATTTCGCACTAAAATGCTTTTGTACGACGCTTGTAAACAATGGAATGAACTGCCATTAGTGTAAATTTGTGCGCTCTGTCGTCACTGGTTTAACAGCACTGACAGTCTGAAGTTGGTAACACTTCGTGTCAGTGGTAGTTCTCGGAAAAGTATGAGAGTTATTCAATACAAGATTAGCTACCGGATTGGTAATTTCACGTAAATTTAGCTTATTTCGCCAAAATTTCAAATGTTTTATTAATTTTGGTCACCAACAAATATTCGTTTTATTACCAAGTATAATTTGTAGGCCATCTCTCAACAAAATTTGTGGGATTCGGCTATAATGAATGGAACCAGGTCGTTTTGGGAAACGTTATCGGTTGGGACCGATAACTTTAGTTTGCAGATCTGAGGTAGGATTCTAATGAAAAGGTAAGCTTACTTTGGGATTTAAACGTGTCTTTTTGATGAAGTGTAGAACTTCAATCATTTTCAATGGAACTTGGCCATATCAGAAAAAAATGGTTAAATCAGGTATTCAGAATTGAGTGGCGATTTAAAAATGCATTTTAGAGAAATTCTGGAGTTCGGCCGTACTAGGCAATTATTTTCTTAACTAATTCTGCTCGAATCTGGTATGTTGAACTGAATCGAGATTCCAACATAAATCCCGGATGAAGTTCTGGATTTTTCTACAAAATAAGTTTGAAAATGACCAAAAACGCACTCGTGTGACAACTTCAGAGGTAGGATCAAGCGAAATAAAAAGGATTTTGCGGCGTTTCATAACTGTGGATGAAACATGGATCCATCGCTAAACATAGGAGACCAAAGAACAGTCTAAACGGTGAATTTATACTAGCGAATCTGCGCCGGAGAAGGCTAAGGGGTTTTATGATCGGCCACAGTTTTTTGGGATGCACGCGGTATAATTCACATCGATTACCTTCAAAAAGAGGAGAACAGTTAACGACAAATATTACTGCAACTTATTGGACCGTTTCAACGACGTTTTAAAAGAAAAGCGATCGCATTTGGCGAAGAAAAACGTTCTCTTCCATATTTTTAGCGAATCCGCTAAATTTTTTTATATTATTTTTCCTTTATTAACTACAACTGAGACTGTGCTCATCTAGCAATTTATCTTGCACATTTACAAATTTTACATTTCTTAAATAATTTTGATTTGTTGGGGTGATACCCAATGGTTAGTCCCAAAATTAATTAAACCTATTTAAAATATAATTTTAATTTGGTATGTTTACTAGGTCAAGTGACCTCGATCTTTGAAGTCTTCCTTCAACGACAGGGTTATCTATCATATGGCGAATATAGGAGTTTCCATGTTCCTGGAGCCTTATTTCGTGTTTGGCTGCATGTTTTTTTATTTCATTTTTGGTGTATTCCATCTGTAAGTCCCTGTGAAGGTCTTCATTTCTTATGTACCACGGAGCATTTACGATGCTACGGAAAACCCTATTTTGAATCGTTTGTATCATTTTGGCATTTGTTTGCTTAGCGCATCCGCAGAGTTGAATACCGTAGGTCCATATCGGCTGTAGTATTTGCCGATATAGCAGGATCTTGTTGAATATTATAAGCCCAGATCCTTTACCTATGAGCCAACACATTTTTCTGAACTTAATATTAAGATCTTCTTTCTTCTTTTTGACGTGCTCTCTCCACTTAAGCTTAACATCGAGAGTCATGCCCACATAATTTGCTTTGTTTGCATATGGTACGGGTCGTGAGTTAATTACTATCGGTAGATGGGAAGCCTTTTGATATTTAAAGTTAATATGGGTGGATTCCGTCTCATTAAGCTTGATTCTCCAGCGCTTAGTCGAGCTACAAACCGCGTTGATAATCTTCTGTAGTTTGCTCGTTGCATCAGCGACATTACTTCCAATGGCCATGATTGCTATGTCATCTGCAAAGGTGGCTATGGTTCCTTCATATGTTGTTGGAATATCCCTTGTATATATAATAAATACAGGATTGGTCCTAAGACACTCCCCTGTGGGACACTGGTAGAGATTTTCTTTAGTTCGGAGTATTCATCCTCCTATTTCACACGAAAATGTCTATTGGATAAATAAGATCTTAGTATGGCATAGAATTGCCTCGGCAGATCTCTATGTAGCTTGAATTCCAGTCCACTGTGCCAAACTTTATCGAATGCTTGGGCGACATCCAGAAATATGCTGGAGCATACTTTTTTGCGTTATTACGTTCTTTCAATAACGTTGGTGATTCTATGCACCTGTTCAATTGTGAAGTGCTTTTCCCTGAAACCAAATTGATGTGGAGGTATTAGTTGTGGGTCCTTATTGGTTTAAGTCTTTTTAAGTCTGTACGATATTTTATCATTAGGTGGTTTATCAGGTTTTGCTATCTTGATTACTTCTGCTACTTTCCATTGCCACGTAACATATTTTAACCGAAAGCTTGCATTGGTTATGTGTAATAGCTTACGAAATCCTTTATCTGGTAGAGCCTTCATAATTTGGCAAGTAATCAAGTCATATTCTGGGGCTTTTTTAACATTCATGTTGCTTTTCACTTCTTCCTTTAATTCTTTGAGAGTTACTGCGCTTAATTCAAAATCATTTAGCTTTTGGATTGATATTATATTTGTGAATTCAAATTTTATTGAATGGCCGTTTGCCTTGATAGTGGTTGAAAGGTATCCTCAAGATACTCCGCAAACAGCCTTCTCTTTAGGACTCTTTTTTTAAGTAGAGGCACTTGCATGATGGGTCTTTTAAGTCCCTTCGTCACCTTCCACAGAGAATAATCAGAATTTTTTTCATCGGTTAGGCTAACTAGATATCTGTTGATTGATGCATTTTTAACATCTTTATAAATTGTTAAGAATTGTTTTGTTCTCGAGTTTGTCTTACCAACTCTCTAACTTCCATTGGGTAGGATATGATAAGCTTCTTCTTATTTTGTATAATGGGGGTACTTGCCAAAACAGCATAGTGAATTGCTTCATTGAGTTGTTCTAATTCATCATTCAACTGGTGGGGATTTTTATCGGCACCTGAAGATTGATTATTTCCTCTCATACGTGAGGTAGAAAAAATCCCAGTTTTGTTTTTGAATTTGTTAATCTGGGTGGTTAATCTTCCTCTGAATTACCGTTTTACTGACTGTCATTATAACCGGTGAATGATCCGATACTAGAAAATTACTGTCTTCAATGTGGATGAAGTTCTGGGATATACCTCTTGCTACATAAAAGTCTATTAGGTCAGGTATCCTCGTTTCGTCACTGAGCCAGTATGTTGGGAAACCACCAGAGTAAAATTCACATTTTGATGTCTGCCTGCTTGAAGCAATTCTTTACCTTTTGACGTGGTAAGTTTGGATCCCCAATATGTGTTGTTCGCATTAAAGTCACCTCCAATAATAAAATCACGTCCAAGCGATTTAAATAGTTTAAGGTAGTCCCCCCTTTTCAAGTTATGCCGGTGTGGGGGGAGCAATATATTGCAGATACAGTAAGCTGTCTGTGTTTAATGTTGGCCCTTACAATTTGTACACTTGGCTGGCACATCTCTTTCTATTGTACATTCCTGGGTAAACTGATTACCTGAGCATTTTACACATCTTGGAACCCTTTGGGTGTGATTAAATGCCTGGCATTTCCTGCATTGGGGTATGCGTGTTGTGGTTCTCCTCATTGGTTTAATTTTCACCTTCATGTGAAGAATTCCTTTTATTCCTTGAATGTTTTGAACATTCTCTTTGTTGTCAAATACTAGCATAAAAAAGGGGAGTCGCCTTTTACTGATAATTTGGTTTCCTTCCTGAACTTCTGTTCGTTTCTGGACAGATGAGTTTTTCTGGTTCAATGCTTCCTATATCGCAATCTTCTTTTAAATCCCGATTCATTTTTAGTTTTTCATGTTCTTGCTTTAGATGCTCAATTTCTTCGCTTAGCTTGGCAAATAATTGCTCCATATCCTATGGCCTCGCCAAGAGATTCATATTCTCCTTTTCTAGGTTAATATATAATTGCTTTACTAGATTCGGCTATTTGCGAAGTAAAATTTCCGGTGGCATCACTTATTCCGTGTAATGTTTGTCTTGGTATAGCATTAGAAAAAGTATCGGCTTGGTACCGAGTTGCTTCTATTTTTGTTTATCGGTGAACTTTGTAAATTTGGTCTTCTCTGGAACGGATTTGATGTTCGCTGATAATGCAATAGATGGCCCTCCCCAGAACCCATAGGGCCACTCTCTACAGAGAGTGGATTTACCAATGTTGATATTGGTGTACCACCAGGGATATTATATCCTTTTGTTTGTACCATTGCATAGTTTTGATTGAATAATTAGCTATTCTGCTTCGCCTTACGAACAGATTGAGTAGCGCAACCGTTCGTTCTACAAACCATTGCTCAGAGTACGCCCGTATCCATTTATGAATACTTCGTGGAGGCTGTCAATTTCGTACTTCACTGATACATCCAATACAGCAATAGGCGCGGTCTTACAGCAACTCAATAATAAGACCTGGGAACCTCTTGGATTTTTCTCCAAGCAATAGTCAGATGCCTAAAGAAAATATTTCGCAATTGATCGCGAATTGCTTGCAATTTTGATTTGTGATGCTAGTAATTCCATTAAGTTGTTATTAGAAAAATAAAATCGCGACCGTACACTAACATAAACGAAAAATGTGTACAGTATACATGTAGGCCTTATATAGTTCTGGATCTGAGTTTTAGACGATTCCACTAAAATTGGTTTCGTAGCAACGACACAAAATATTATTGAACTCATAACATATGCTCTAGTAATTTTATTGCCAGTCGGGTTATCTCATTTAAAATCCCCTTTATCCATTTCAAATACCATTTTCACATTCCGAAATTATCCCTCCGATACAAAAAATAAAATTTAACGATTGGAAAATTTCTTGTATCCATATCTCTATAAATAGCGGATATATTTTTAGTATTGTCTGAATTGGCTAATAAACTAAATCACTCTATGGTGTGCTGTACAAAAATAATATGCAACCATATGACAAAACATATCAACTTTATGTGATCTACATTTTTTTTTTCTGTGAAAGAAAATTTTCTTATGAATGAATTTAAGCTAAAATTTTTTTATTTTTTGTTATATACACAACAATATTTTTATTTATTTTTATGTATGAAATAAGATGACAGTTATTTGCATATTGTTATTATATCAGAAAAAAATGTTTTATTATATTCTTCTGTATACTTATACAGTATTGTTGTTATCTCTGCCATTAAATAACAACAAAGTGTTTTATTTCAATAGAATTGTTATGTGCTTTCATTATTATGAATATATAATTTTATTACAATTGTTATGCTTAAGACCGAGTGTATAGAGAGGGTGTGTTGAATAATAGTTCACAATTAGAACAAGTAGTTTAAGAAATATAAATATTAAATCTTGTCGTTAGTTTTATAAAGTTATGTAATCCCGGAAATTTTTATTGATTGTACGTTTTAATTGGGGATCATATATAATGTGAAGCATGGGAGCTAGGAAACTCCGTGGGTGTTTTAAACCCAAATCCATCTATAGTCATGGTGAATACTGAATATTGGTACACAATAGCAGTTATAAATAATAAATTATACAAAATATTTAACATTTTGTACAAAGATTTTTATCGTGGGAAATACATCCCTGATTCGGAGCGCGATACAAAATATTTTAAGACATTGAGTAGGACTTAGAATATTAATTTAATAGTTTACACAGAGACCAGCAAGACTGATTTCATCGTTTACTTTCAAGAAAAGAATTTTGTATTTATTTCTATATATTTTTTAAAATCATGTTCTCGATTTATTTTCCAGCAAGACAACACATAAATATTTTTTGACTCGACAAATCCGAAATGAGTTGCGAGGTGAGTATTTTATGTGATTCTTTGTCTTTATATAGTCAGTCAGTCGTGTCTATGATAAATACAATCAACACTAATAGCAATAATAAATCCTCTTCAATTGTTCCACCCACACATCCCATAAAAACATAAACACTATCAAAAGTATATAATAAATATTATTTAATTCAAAAGAATAAATATTTTCAAGTGAAATAAACAAATAAATAAAACGAACAGACGTACAAAATAAAATAAAGAAATTGTTAAAAAAATATGTGATATCTGAAACTATCTCAATTAGACATCAATTGACTCAAGAAATATTTTTATTATATTTAATTTAATTTCGTATGAAAAATAAAACAAAACACAGAATTAAGTAAAGAACAAATCGACAATGAACGAACGACAAAAATGATTATTAAAAAATTGTATACACGAACCTACCGCATTTTAATGTTTGACAACAACAACATGTACATAACACAAAAATATGAAATGGTTGGAAAATATCATTTTACATTGTGTCGAGAGGACACCTACGACTGCACATAAGACTACAAAATATTTTTGTTTTTTAGTTCGTAAAGATTATCTGGTTAATTTATCGGAAACCAAAAACGAAAATGTTAAAATTTTTATAAAAGTATAATTGCATGTACGTGTCTTTAAGATGTTGTGACTACCTGTGATTATATCAATATCTTTTATTATAGCATTTAATGCGATATGATGAAAGGTATAAAATAACTTATTGTTAATGTAATTCAATAATTTACTGTTTACTGAGTAATCTCAGGAATAATTACCTGAACCCAAATAATCCTGCTAACAATAAGCAACCAAAAAGTTTTACTAAAATGTTTCTAAAATATTACCCAACAGGTTTATTTGCAAAAGGTGCTGTGTATTTTAAATAAAGTGGTCAACTCAGAAAAATATTTCACAACAACCCCCAGTGCCTGGAGATATGTCTAATTTTGATGCTGCTGAAGTTAGCCGAAAATTTCTGTCAAAAAAAAAATTTTAATTATCGATATATTTTGATCAGGTACGTACTTAAAAGAGTGCGATTATCAGACGGCAAAGAGTATGTCTCTGCTGGTTGTCATTTCAAAGCTTTAATTAAGTTTTGAGAGAGAGAGAGAGAGAGTAGAGTAGTGGTAACAGTGTTGTTTTTTGGGAAATTACATTAAATTAGCACGAGCAGCGTAATCGTAAACGTGTGTGTAATTCGTATGGAAAGCGTAGCGAGTCTTAATTTTAAAATGTGCGGAATGAGCATGGAAAGTGTAGTAATTTTTAATTCGAAAATGTACGGAATGAGTACGGAAAGGTTTGCAATTTATAATGCTATAAGGTACAGAATGAGAATGGAATATTTGAACACACTAATACAGTCATATATAAAGCTAAGAGAGACTCGTGCGACAAAAGTGACAATCTTCTTCAGCCTCATTTTCCGAGTATCCCGTGTGATTTCGTATTCGTAAGGGTACCGCTTTCCTTCCACTTTGCTTGTTGGGGTATTACAAAATTCCGATGATATTAGACGAAAATTCCATGCTATTGAAGTTAGCAATAAATTTTCGCCGAAAAAAATTTTTATTATCAATTAAAATTGATTTGACATAATTCGAACGTTTTAAGGTAATACGGACTTGATCAAGTTAGTCCAATTCGTAAATGGCTGGACCCTATGTTAATAATTTGTCATGTTAGAGAATGAATTTAAGTTGCGGCACTAACAGTGAACACTTGTGTTAAAAATCGGGACATATTGTATGCAGCATCATAGTAAAATAGAACAAAAGCTGGACACATGTTTAGTGGTAATTTGGACTGGTTGATATCATACTAATTTGTAAATGGCTGGATTGCATGTTTATTATTTGTCGTGTCAGGCGGCAATGAATTTGAGTTGTGGCACTAACAGAAAACACCAATGCCAAAACTCAGGGAATATTTTATGGAGCATCATTGTGAAATAAATTAAACGTTGAACACATTTGTAGTAGTAATTTAGGCTGGGTGAAATGATACCAATTCTAAAATGTCTGGATCTCATGTTAATAATTTTTCATAAAAAGGAACAATAAATATGGGTTGTAGCACTAACTGTGAACACTTGTGCTCAAAATCACGGCAGTTTTATGCAGTAGCATAGTGAAATAAATTAAAAACTAAATGCATGTTTAGTGATTATATGGATTGGGTGAGCTCACTATTAGTTCCACAACTTATCTAAATGCATTTCTCATTTACACGTTAAATTAAAAAAATGGGATCCAGTAATTTACAAAATGGCATAACTTCACTCATTCCAAATAACCACAAAACTTTACTATTATGCTACAGAAATTATGATCTGATTTTTGACACCGTGCCACAGCTCAAATTCATTGTTCTTCTTCACAACAAATAAATATTATGGTACTACATAAGAAATGCTCTGATTTTTGATTTAGGTGTTTACTATTAGTGCCACTGCTTAAATTTCCTGTCCCCTTACACGCCAATTTATAAACATGGAATTCAGATATTTGTGAAATGGTTGAACGTCACAAATTTCAAAGTATCACTAAACATGCGTTAAGCTTTTAATTTATTTTGCTATGATGCTACATAAAATGTGCCCTAATTTTTGAGGAGTCCACTGTTAGTGCCACAGCTCGGATTCTCTGTCATCATACATGACAAATTACTAACATGAGATTCAGCCATTTACGAATTTGTCGAAATTTCACCAATTTCCCCCCAACAGGGGTTCACTGCTGTGTTACCTTTAAACATTTGATTTATGTGAAATCAATTTTTATTGATAATCCAATTTTTTTCGGCGAAAATTTACTTTAGATTATTATCGGTATGGTTCCGTCCAAGAAAATGTAGATGGTAATAGTTGTAACGCCGCGGTGTCCGTCACAGCGTTAACAATTTGGTTGTCCGGCTATTATCCCGCTCTACTGTTGAGTACGGTTGAAAAATTAATTTATGGACATTTTGGCAATACCAATTACCTATATCAGAATATTTTTTTTTATTTTGAAAACCTTGCAAAATAACGGGTGCATAAGAGGCTGCTGATCCCTGCTGATACGGAAGACGATAGAAATTGATTTGTCAGTCGGTGTTATAATCGTGATTAGGTCAGATCAAGCAAAAAAAATTTAAAATTTAAAAAAAATTAATTTATAAAGCCAAAATGGTGTTTAAAAAAATTTGGCTTAGTTTTCGAGTTAGTGAATGTTTCGCGTGTTAATTAGTATTTACATTAGAGCAAATAGTTAGAAATTATTTTTGCAAATAAACACTAAAATAAAAGTTAATGTCAGCTTTCTCGTATAAAGAATTTAATTAGAACGGAAATATGATTTGTTAATGTTGCAATAGTATGGCGTGTGCAACTACATTTTGCTAACTTGAACTCGGCGGTTGACGTGTATAGCATTTTGCTAATTCTCCCCCCTTTAAAGATCCACGGCTCGTGGATTACGTATTGAGGGTAACCGTGTAAATTTATGGTAGGCAGCCGAAGAACCCCTGTTGCTGAGCTGGTTTCTTACAGAAATGGTTCCTTCTTGTGATTAAGAAAATCGAGATAATCGTTAAAATCAAACTCATGATTGCGAGATCTATGAGTCCTGATTTTTCCTCGTGGTTTGCGAACAATTTCTGTAGTTTTTCCACCTTATTCAGATGCAGGTTGTGAAGATAGTCTGAATTTATCGTCATATTTTTTTCGGTTGTGAAGCACTAATGGTAATATTTGGAATGTATGTTTTTCCCGGTTAGTGAACGTTATGCGTTGTTGATTATTATGGTCCCTCTAGGTGTTTGTTTGTACTGTTACCGTAGATCTGACCGTTAAAGTTGTTCAGGTAGATTGTATTGTCAGTCAGCGTCTCAATTACCTGATTTTTGTTGAATAGATAATCACAATTTGCGTGCGTACCTCGTATGGGCTGGCTTCGTATGACCATTGCATCGGTCATCGTTGATTTCCTCTAAGCATTGTCCCTCACATGTGGTGGTTGCGTAGAACGAGTAGCACTTGTGCGTTATCCCGAATAGACGATGTTGATTTAGGATAAGTTCCTTATATTCTAAGTAGACTTGTTTATTTTGTTTAATTGTTGATCTAATAAGGACATGGTTATAGTCTTGCTTGCTTGTTTTTGGTATTGATATTACATATAGTATTGTGAAATTGTTTGCCAGCATTGTTAGCTCTGCGTATTCAATCGCTTTTATTTCATTTGCATATGGTAGGGTTTCGATTTCTGCAAAGAGTCGTCAAATTTTCATTTTGTCCTTAAGATTTGTATTTATTATCTTTGTTTTTGCTATTTGTGCCCCTCTAATTATTTCCTTTATTTCTTTTTTTATGATTGTGAGTTTGTTGAACAGAATCTGCTGTGTTATATCATCCGCATCTTCGTGCAATGAGTCAACGATTTGGTTATATTCGGCAAGGATTTTGTTTGCCGTTTTCAACAATGATGTGTTGATTTGGTATTGTTCGTTGTTATTGTTGATGAGTTTGTTCTAACTGTCGACAATCTGGTTCCAATCGGTGGCAACTGATGTTCCAAGCTGTTCCAATCCAATCGATCGATCGTTTAGTCCTTGTATTTTTACCTTTTAGTTCCGACATCAATTGTGTGATCAATGGAACCAAGTTCAACAATGGTTTGTCAGCTGAGGTTTAAGTGTGCTTCTTTGATCGATGTGATTGATTTCGGGTGACAGCGTGATCCCTGTTTACCTGTTATTAGCGGATTGTTGTACTCATAGATGTTTAAGGGTGTTGGTATCGTCAAAACACAGGATCTGTCCACAGCAATGCAGACTAGGTCCTTTATGGGGAAATCCTTATATTCATCCATTATGCATCTTGTGATCTCGATGATTGTTGAATGGACCCCTTAAACCGTGCCGTTTACCTCGCTTTTTTGAGAGGGTGTGAGGTAGATTTGTATTCCTAGTGTTTTTATGTAGTCAGATATCATGTGACTACGAAACTTGATTCGTTATCCATTACTATTACTTTTGGTACGGTGAAATAGTGTAGGATTTTGATGATCCTGCTTCTTAGATGTGTGGCTGATCTATCTTTAATATGGAAAAGTGTCGTGAACTTGGTGAATTTAGCTATGCAGATGATGAATTGTTTCTTCTTGATGTTGATGATATCCATGAAAATGATCTCCGATACACTTTGTCGGGATGGCTGTCGTATTTTTTTGTATGACAAGTCTCACAGTTTCTTATTTTCTTTATTTCTTTTCTTTCTTTATTTCTTTGTTTATCTGTCTTAGGCGGATGAAATGCCTTTGGTAGTTAAAATGGGGTTCCTCACGAGCATAAACGTCTTTGGTTCCCGAGATGATGATATGATTTCTGATTACATTTATTGGTGCATCACAGTATGGTATCAAATTGGTGTTATCCTGCTCTGCGCTATGAATTGTCTCATCTGTTGACCGCATATTTGTTTCTAATTCCAATCGTGATAATGCATCTGCTACCTTGTTAATGGATCCGGTTTTGTAAATTATTTCATAATTATATTTTTCCAGACGTGTTTTCGTGGTTACGATTACTTAGTGAGAAGGTTAGGGGTTGATGGTCCGTGATGATTTTTATATTTTTTGCGCCATATATAGGTAGTTTCGTAGGCTGTGTAATGACCAGATAATCTTTCTCTCATTTGTAGCATAATTTTTTTCTATTCTATTTAACGATCTGGAGATGAATGTGACAGGTCTATCCTTACCGAGTTAACCCTGCGACAATACTGCTCCAATCGCGGTGTCCGATGCATCCGTTGTTAATATGAATGGCTTCTCAAAGTTAGGGAAGATGAGTATTTCTGTTGATGACAATAATTCTTTCAGTTGTCAGAATGCGTGGATTTCTTTCTCTGAAAGGTTGATTTTGATTTTTTTGACGCATTTGCCTAAGTTTGAGCATTTTGAACCTTGGTGAGGCTTGTGAGCGGTTTGGCTACCTTGGCGAAGTCTTTTATAAAGCGCCTGTAGTATGACGTCAAACCAAGAAATGACTTTAGATCTTTCAAATTCTCAAATTTTAATAGTTTGGATTGCACGCACCTTGCGTTTGTCGGGTTTAATACCCTGGTTGGTTATGACGTAACCGAGAAAATCAGTTTCCTTATAAAGAATTCCGTTTTATTAAGGTTAACTCGCAAATTCGCCTTTTCCAGTTTGAAGAATATCTTCTCTACATTGTTTAGGTGTTCCTCTACCGTGTTTCCTCCAAACATGATAATGTCATCAATATAGACATAACATATTTTTCCAATGAACTTTTTTAACACATTGTCTATTATTCTCTGGAAGATCGCTGGTGCGTTTTTAACTCAAAATGAAGCCTTAGGAATTCGTACTTCCCGTTTATTGTTGAGAATGATGTTTTTTTTTATATCTGAGTCCTTCATCCGAATCTGATGAAAGCCGGAGTTTTGTTGTGAAGAAGTTCTTTTAGAAGTTCTGAATGGTCCAACAATTTTTTCTTTAATTTTTCTTTGATCTGATGAAATTTGTATTTGCTCCGGTGTCTCTGAGAAGTTTGAGTAATTTTTTGTCTCCAGTTCTGTATTCTAAGTATGGCTAGAGAGGCGTCCATCTTAAAATTTAGTTGGGTGTTCTCAATTTCTTGTTCTTGCTCTTGATCGCCTATGTCAAAGTCTGAAATCTCGTCAGAAATCCTTGTCTGGCAAATTTTGATAGCATTATACCCAAACGCCACTCGTATTATGCAGCCAGCTGATATTAGTTCCATTGAACCTCTTAAAAACGGATGGAGCAAAAAGTCGGTGAGTGGCGGCGACAACACTCCGGCGAATTTCTTACCAAACCAAAATTCGCTCCTATTCTGGATACAGCCATTCAATCTTGTATTGGATCTGAAATATTTTGAAACGGGTTTCGCGTATCTGGTCCCTTTCCATGGGACAAAATCGCAATTTACTTTTCCAAGTGCTTAGGAAAATCGTCCGACCATCCTCAACGAGCTTCAGATGGGTTTGAAGTTCCTCACAAACAACTTTCATACGAACGATTTATTAAATTAGTTGGAGATCATAAGATTACTCAATTTAGAAACGCTTTCGATGATTTACGTATCACTGAATTGTGGTCCGACGATTTAACGTTACTCTACAAAATGTTTCTAGAGTTTGAGCCCAAGGGAAACATCGAGGAATCCATTGTTTCTACTGAAAATGCTCTACTGATTGAAACAACACAATTTGACAATACGATAGGGTCTTATGTTGATGTCTCGATGGTAAATCCTATCGAAGGATTTTTATATGTAAATGAAGAGATTGCAGTGGAAGTTTCTTCAAACCGAAGAAACCTTAAAATTAAAACCTAAAAATTAAAGGAAAAGCAAATTAAAGATAAACAGGAAAAGAAAATCAAACGGTTAGAAAACGAGTGTAAAAATGAAAATGAAATCCAAAACAAGTAAGGGTAAATAAACTGAAAAAATACATCAACAAGTGTCTTCCAATTTGAATTCTTTGCCTACCAGTTTAGCCACTACATCCACAAACATGTCTGTTAAGTTTAAGAGAACTAATAACTACGTTTAATTTTTTGTTTTATCTAATTCGTTTTGTTTTTTAGTATTGCTGCCAATTAAGAATGTTCTTTCAACTGGACCAGATAAACCACGTGTCCAGTCGTCCAATATTTAGGTTAGAAGCACTGAAACCTTAGAAAGTTCATCGATTCCGAACCGCTAATAATAGACAAACCTGCAGACCCTTTAGATGGTAACTAATCCTATTAAAATGGATTATGTATTCAGCCGTGGCCTAAATCATTTTATTTACAGTTCTAGAATTAAGCAACCTTTGTGATAAAGGAGAAATTGAACCCGAAAATCAAAGTTAAACTGAACGTTTAATGATGAAAATTTAGAGGACATTGGACAAAACAGAATTACGGTGGGCTCTATGTGCTACAAATGCACTTTTTCAATCAAAAGAAAACCAGGTATTAGATTTAACCAATGCGCTAGAGACTTTCACATTGCGTATATTAAAAAAATGGATATGGAATATATTCCGATATTCATATGCAACAAGTGTAAGGGAGTAGGACCTCCTACGAGTATTTGAAATTATACGACGTGCAAATAATTCACCTATAAGACTGCAATTTAAATTTAAATTTATTTAATTTTTTATAGTTGTATTTATTGTTTTATTTACTTTATTATTTTGTTTGTGATTATCAATATTTTGGGGTAATGAACTAATTAGCTAGCTCTTTATTTAAAATATTACAATTAAATGTTCCTTAATAAACTAATTTACATATAGCCAACACAAACTGAGTTTTTATTTCAATAACTTCACCAATGTAAACATGTAAAAAGCTTTAAATTTTACAAATTTCAAAAACTGGGATTAACTCCAACAGTTCGAATTCAAAATTCCCTTGCGAGTGTCAATAACTGGTCGATTGCGCTATATTTTACGAACTTCTGTTCCTAATTTGGTTTTATGAATTTAGTCGACTAACTCACAAGCCATTAGTTGTTTCAGTCATTTGAGGCACGCGGTAGAATTTACTCAACACTTTTCTTTTAAATTTTGTTAGTGTGTAAAAAATTACATTTATATGGCAAAAATGGAAATAGGTGAGTCAAGCGCAAGTTAAAATGTTCATGCCACTTCTTTTATTTATTGCATGACCTACTTTTTCTAATAAGTTTCCTAGTTTTATATTGGAGATCGTTATTCGATTGTGCTTGAGGCATACAGGAAACTCAGGTTGAATCTGTGATGTAGTGGAACCTAATGCTTAATAGCCAAACAATCATCAGTTTAGTTTATTCTGAATTCATCAACCATTTAACTTGGACTTAAGTATTCAAATTAATACGGGCATTGTCATTGTTATACGCGGTCAGCTTATAATAAACGCCTTGCCAAAATGATATTCTACAATTATCTACCAATTATCTACATTATCGACATATTCTACGACTACATTGTCGCCGCCAAAAGCATTTATCTACGCAATTATCGACGCCATGACATCGAGATTTTCAAAATACACGTAGACGCACAACATAGGTGACATGTAATCATTGGTTTGACGACCAATCCCAAAAACGCGTCAAAACTAAACAAAAGCTACCACTTGGATTTCTCAAACATGATATATTTACAACATAAATGCCATATCCAAATTCAGCGTCACAGCGGAAAATGGAAACCAGAGTAACGGTTATGACAACGCCAGAAACTTTACTAAAAAAGCCTTCAAAAATCCACGACCATCAAAAACAAGAACAGTCATATAACTTCATATAACTTCAATGCGAATGTTGTACTTTTAGCTAGTTTAAGGCAAATAGTGCGTAAATCCATTTGTTTAAAAATCAAACAGTTTAACTACGGATATAGATAAAATGTTAATGTCATTAAAAAATTAATTCTGTCCTTTGTGGTAAACTTAGAAAACAACATTATCCCCAGTCATAGAATATCAACAAAAGACACAATTTAGAAGATATTATAATATATGTTACAATAATTCAAATCGATTGAGTATTACGTAAAACCAATACACAATGAATAATAATATAAACCACTTTGAAATCAATTTAAATGGTTTTGATTTTAATGAAATTGATATAATATACAAAATGAAAATTCTAATAATAAAAATATTTTCAAATTGATTAAATTTATTCAATATATTAGCTCAAATCACCCTTAAAATAATGTTTTTCATTTCAACCCTATGTGTAATATGTATTATGCCATATACAAATATATTTTCCAAACAACCGAGCAACTGAAATACTAAAAGCATATAAAAAATAAAAGGAATTTCTGTGTGCTTTCTTCGAACCAACAATAAAAACCATTCACTCGTGTATAATATTCAAATATACTTAAAATTTATATAACAAAAAATTGTATTACGTCTAAGAAAATTATTATTATTTTTATTAAAAATATATATTTGTTATGTAGCTACACACACACATAGATTCGGTATATATGTTTTGCTTAATATGTGGTATGGTAGAGAAAACTTTGATATATGCATTTAGTCTATTAAAGTAGTTTTACTTTGCGGGAGTATAAAAATACAGTAACGAGCAAAAATTGTATAGCTCTATGGTATATACAATATGCTTTTCTACGTATAGGCTGTATGCAATGAACATTAATTTCGAATCACCACACATACTCGTAACTCATATTCTAAAGCGAAAAATACAACTTACCAGAATTTTGATGAAAAATGTCTTAAACAAGAAAATCTTAATTCCCGCTGAAATGTCATAAACCTGAATCTTTAAATTTGTTCAACTCTTATAATTCTTGAACGGTTTTCGAACGTGCTATGCTATACGAGATCAGCTGCTACTTCCGGTACACTGGTTTCCTCCAAATTTCAATAGGACCTCCCTCACAAATTATATTTTTAATCGGCCAATTTCGTATCAAATTTGACTTAAATTTTCTTGTTTATAATGGATTTAGGGAAAATATTTGTTGAAAACTATAAAAAATAGAAAAATTTCCTTAGGAACTGCAACTTCCGGAACAGGGATTTTTTTCATTTATTGTATTATTCATAAGTTTGAAGTTTCACACTGATCAATCAATACGGTTGTGAAGATTTTCCTAAACTTCCGAGTTATTCCTAAAAAACAAGAACAACAACTAAAAATTTCAGTGTATTGGTAAAACTGCGAACTAACGAATAAATTCCAAACTACGCATTAAGAAATTATAAAATTTTATTAATACCTTCGCAATTGTTAAGTTAAAAATATATTACAATATAGGTACAAAATTTATGAAATCAGTTTAAAGTCTGATTTCAGGCACATAGGATTGACCATTTCTAAATAATCTATCGAGAATTATAGTATATCGAGTTTGCTTGAATTTTTCTGGTATTACTAAACACCGGCCATTCTAGCGGAAACCTGTTTTGAGTAAGTCATGATCTACTCTAACAGAGAATAGGTAACTTTTGAAAAAATCTATGGTCCCAGACACTTAGGATTGACGATTTTTGAACTATTTTCTTGAACTTAAACCTATTTTCTCTTAGAGTAGATCATGACTTAATCAAAACAGGTTTCCGCTAGGATGGCCGGTGTTTAGTAATAGCAGAAAAATTCAGGCAATCACAACTTACGATTATTCTCTACAGAAATTTTAAGAATCGTAAAACTTATTCAAAAATCGTCAATCCTAAGTGTCTGGAACCATAGATTTTTCAAAAGTTACCTATTTTCTGTTAGAGTAGATCATACTCAAAACAGGTTTCCGCTAGGATGGCCGGTGTTTAGTAATACCAGAAAAATTCAGGCAAACACGACTTACGATTATTCGCTACAGAAATTTTAAGAATCGTAAAACTTATTCAAAAATCGTAAATCCTAAGTGTCTGGGACCATAGATTTTTTCAAAAGTTACCTATTTTCTGTTAGAGTAGATCATGACTTACTCAAAACAGGTTTCCGCTAGGATGGCCGGTGTTTAGTAATACCAAAAAAATTCAGGCAAACACGACTTACGATTATTTTCTACAGAAATTTTAAGAATCGTAAAACTTATTCAATAATCGTCAATCCTAAGTGTCTGGAACCATAGATTTTTTCAAAAGTTACCTATTCTCTGTTAGAGTAGATCATGACTTACTCAAAACAGGTTTGCGCTAGGATGGCCGGTGTTTAGTAATAGCAGAAAAATTCAGGCAATCACAACTTACGATTATTCTCTACAGAAATTTTAAGAATCGTAAAACTTATTCAAAAATCGTCAATCCTAAGTGTCTGGAACCATAGATTTTTCAAAAGTTACCTATTTTCTGTTAGAGTAGATCATACTCAAAACAGGTTTCCGCTAGGATGGCCGGTGTTTAGTAATACCAGAAAAATTCAGGCAAACACGACTTACGATTATTCGCTACAGAAATTTTAAGAATCGTAAAACTTATTCAAAAATCGTAAATCCTAAGTGTCTGGGACCATAGATTTTTTCAAAAGTTACCTATTTTCTGTTAGAGTAGATCATGACTTACTCAAAACAGGTTTCCGCTAGGATGGCCGGTGTTTAGTAATAGCAGAAAAATTCAGGCAATCACAACTTACGATTATTCTCTACAGAAATTTTAAGAATCGTAAAACTTATTCAAAAATCGTCAATCCTAAGTGTCTGGGACCATAGATTTTTTCAAAAGTTATCTATTTTCTGTTAGAGTAGATCATGACTTACACAAAACAGGTTTCCGCTAGAATGGCCGGTGTTTAGTAATACCAGAAAAATTCAGGCAATCACGACTTACGAATATTCTCTACAGAAATTTTAAGAATCGTAAAACTTATTCAAAAATCGTCAATTCTAAGTGTCTGGGACCATAGATTTTTTCAAAAGTTACCTATTTTCTGTTAGAGTAGATCATGACTTACACAAAACAGGTTTCCGCTAGAATGGCCGGTGTTTAGTAATACCAGAAAAATTCAGGCAATCACGACTCACGAATATTCTCTACAGAAATTTTAAGAATCGTAAAACTTATTCAAAAATCGTCAATTCTAAGTGTCTGGGACCATAGATTTTTTCAAAAGTTACCTATTTTCTGTTAGAGTAGATCATGACTTACACAAAACAGGTTTCCGCTAGAATGGCCGGTGTTTAGTAATACCAGAAAAATTCAGGCAATCACGACTTACGAATATTCTCTACAGAAATTTTAAGAATCGTAAAACTTATTCAAAAATCGTCAATTCTAAGTATCTGGGACCATAGATTTTTTCAAAAGTTACCTATTTTCTGTTAGAGTAGATCATGACTTACTCAAAACAGTTTTCCACGACAATCACGACTTACGAATATTCTCTACAGAAATTTTAAGAATCGTAAAACTTATTCAAAAATCGTCAATCCTAAGTGTCTGGGACCATAGATTTTTTCAAAAGTTACCTATTTTCTGTTAGAGTAGATCATGACTTACTCAAAACAGGTTTCTGCTAGGATGGCCGGTGTTTAGTAATAGCAGAAAAATTCAGGCAAACACGACTTACGATTATTCTCTACAGAAATTTTAAGAATCGTAAAACTTATTCAAAAATCGTCAATCCTAAGTGTCTGGGACCATAGATTTTTTCAAAAGTTACCTATTTTCTGTTAGAGTAGATCATACTCATAACAGGTTTGCGCTAGGATGGCCGGTGTTTAGTAATACCAGAAAAATTCAGGCAAACACGACTTACGATTATTCTCTACAGAAATTTTAAGAATCGTAAAACTTATTCAAAAATCGTCAATCCTAAGTGTCTGGGACCATAGATTTTTTCAAAAGTTACCTATTTTCTGTTAGAGTAGATCATGACTTATTCAAAACAGGTTTCCGCTAGGATGGCCGGTGTTTAGTAATAGCAGAAAAATTCAGGCAATCACAACTTACGATTATTCTCTACAGAAATTTTAAGAATCGTAAAACTTATTCAAAAATCGTCAATCCTAAGTGTCTGGAACCATAGATTTTTCAAAAGTTACCTATTTTCTGTTAGAGTAGATCATACTCAAAACAGGTTTGCGCTAGGATGGCCGGTGTTTAGTAATACCAGAAAAATTCAGGCAAACACGACTTACGATTATTCTCTACAGAAATTTTAAGAATCGTAAAACTTATTCAAAAATCGTCAATCCTAAGTGTCTGGGACCATAGATTTTTTCAAAAGTTACCTATTTTCTGTTAAAGTAGATCATGACTTATTCAAAACAGGTTTCCACGACAATCACGACTTACGAATATTCTCTACAGAAATTTTAAGAATCGTAAAACTGATTCAAAAATCGTCAATCCTAAGTGTCTGGGACCATAGATTTTTTCAAAAGTTACCTATTTTCTGTTAGAGTAGATCATGACTTACTCAAAACAGGTTTCCGCTGGGATGGCCGGTGTTTAGTAATACCAGAAAAATTCAGGTAAACTCAATATACAATTATTCTCTATAGATTATTCATGTTTCGGCTGTCCGAGAGCATAAGGTTGTTTTATTTTGTTTTTTTTCTAAATAGCAGACCGTTTTATTTGTTAATTTTAATGAAGTAATTTAATTTTAATATGATTTTGAAATTACAAAACAATTTTTCAGAAACAATAACGGAGTTATGTTTCATAAGTACATAATTTTTTTTAAATAACTAGTAACGTAATAAACGAATAAAAAAATATCAATTTCTGTTTAATATGGATTATATATGTTATTTACACTAACACTTGCAAAACTATCTAGGAATAGGAAATACTTCACGTTTCTCCAGACACGCGTGAATTATTTCCTAAAAATTTTCCTAAAATATTTTTTTTTTTTAGGAAATACTTCACGTGTACCAGTCAATCCGTCTGGTCTGTAGAAAGGCCGAATTTTGGCAACTTTTTGACCTTGACTTTTTGATAACCACTTAATTAGGATTTGTTAGTCCTATTAGTCCTAATTTTTATGTTTTTAAAAATAGTGTAAGCATTATGGTCCCGTCTGACTAATAGCCTATAGTTTTTAAAAATTCATTTAATATAGTCGGTGCATTTTAGTTTGCAAAATACATGGAAGTTTTTTATAACGCTGTACGACCTTTTTTTATTTTGTAGATTTAATGTAAACCGAAAGTTGTATTGAACTTAATACAACTCAATCTACACACACACAAACAATACTCAAGTTCTAGTTCTGACGTTCTTCTAAATTAAAAAAAACTTAACCCTTTGTGATATTCTTGGGCCGGTTTTGAAACTACTCGTTTCGAGCTGTGTAACCATTCTTTGGGTCAAGCGAATTTTACAACTGTATGAGTGTTCTTTAAAAATTTCTTGTAGAATTTGTATGAATTTATTAGGTATTTTATTCCATTAAGCATATTCGGGCTTAACTCTTCTCGTTGGTTTCTGCTCATAATTTCTTTGTTTAGCTCTGATAGGTTAATATAGTATTTATGGTATGATTGGTGTGGTTCTTCATAAATTCGCATTATTGTCTCAGAACTGTAGAGTTCTCTTCAGTAATTGTTCCATCAGTGGGCAATGTGTTTGCTTCGAACTCTAATCTTGATAGGGCATCAGCAAACTAGTTCATAATTATACTTTTCCAAGCACGCCTTTCACCTCTTCAATTTGGCTTTGTTATTTCTTGTGCTGAGAGCGAATGTGATTGGCTGATAGTCCGTAAGAATTTTAAATTTCTTTGTACCATATAAGTAATTTTTAAAGATTTCCATTGTTCAAATTATCGCCAAACATTTCTTTTTCGTTGACCACATAATTTTCCTCCGTTTTGTTTAAAGATTTCGAAATATCCGTGATTGGTCTGTCCGTACCAATGCCATCCTGTGATAGTACGGCTCTTATTGCCATATCCAAAGCGTCGGTATTCAGGTTGAATGCTTTATTGAAATCACGAAATACCAGTATATCCGATGATGATAGTAGATTTATCAGAGGTTTCACTTCATTCGGGAGGTCCTTAATGATATGCCTGTAGTTTCATGCAAATAAGGAGGAACGATCTAGGTCTCTCCTAATGAATATAACCTAGAAATTCAGTTTCTGGTTTTAGGATTTCCGTTTTATACAAATTGATCCGCATAGGCTCGCCTTTTCATGTTTGAAGAATATTATTGCAATGTTCATTTGGGTATTATTCGGGTTGTCCTCCAAAAATAATGATGTCCTCTGGAAGATAGCAGGTGCATTTTGAAGACCCACGAGAAGATCGATTGTAGTGAAGAACTTGGAGCTAATCAATATCCACCTTTTGTTTTTGCGTACTGGAAGCTCGCAGTTTCTTTTTCATTTTCTAGATTGGGGAATTATGTGGACTCTTTCAAGGTTGCTAGATCCCATCTTATAGAAGTTTGTCAATTTGTTTCTCTACCTCAGTATGAGAAACTGTCTGGATAGGGGTTGGATTTTGTGTAGACTGCTTCATTCATGTTACGTCATTCACAGGACCAAACAGTGTTTTGTGTTTGGAAACATTATTTGGATTTATTCTTTTAATTCGGGAGAGAGATGGCTATCTCAGATTTCGAAATTGTTTACCTGAGACGCGTGTTAATCGTGAAGCGGTATCTTAATTTTAAAATCCAGTGTCAGGATCTTGTTTTTTCGATCAAGAACACCAAGCTATTTTAGTGTGTCATTTTTTTTTAATTCTATGTTTTTGTAACTCCCAATACTTTTTAAAAATGAACATACATTTTCCTGCTGATTTCGATTTGCCACTGCCGATCTAATTTTATTTGATATTGGTGGGAATCCTGATTTTGACTAACTGGAGGTTCGTGAAATTTTTATTTGCAACCGTATCAATCAAAAATCTAAGAGTATCGCGGTATCCCGTCTGGTATTTTACCTATGGTATGCTACTGAGGCAAACATCATAAATTTATGTTGTGCGTTCTTTTCAGTCTCTTATTCGACTTATGCTGTGTGTACTGTTATTTTCTACATGCATCTTTGTATGTGGTAAACTCTTTACTGTTTTCGCAGTTCACTGTAATGGCAGTTTTCTCGTTTAAAAGCTGGTTGGTCTTGAATGGCTAGTTGCATCAGACGATTTATGTAGTTTATTTGTCTGGTTTACGACGGATCAATATCCATTGGCTCTTGTGGCTTGGGATGTGTTGACTTTGGTGGCGGTTAATATTCTGCAATGCCATTTTGTTGGGATTTCTCCGAAACTCGGAAGGAGTGACATTTGTTCAAGAAAAGAATTGGTTTATGGGAGCCGTTATTGAATTACTACTGATAATCACGTCAAGGGCTCTGTTTTGAATGTCTCAATGAGAACTTTAATTGTGTCGGTCGAGTATTCTTCCGTCATAATTTTATTCACATGTCAAATATCGTTTGTCCGCATATTGAAGGAACGATTTTAATATTTCGTTATTGCTGCTCATTCGTCATCGAATATATTATAGGATATTAGGGAAGAGTCGGCATTCCCCCTAATTTTTTGACTTATGATAATATAATCCTTTAAGACATTTTCCACGCTTTGAATCCACGAGATGTATTGCGTCGTGTTGCAATCAAGCGGTTGTAATTCCTTTATGCCTTTACCCAATCTGGTTGTTTGTTTGGTTCAGTTACAGGGCGTCTGCGCTTTTAAGTGCCACTAGATTACCCATTTTGATCAGCGAGTCCTTGATTGGACATATTGGGTTTTCTAATTTTTGAAGCCTCCGTTTTGAAGCAAGAAGCAGTGCTTTAAAGAATCCTTGTGAAGACCAGGCGCAGGGAACGGGGAACCTTTCACTCTCTAATTTGAATTCTGAAAACAATAAACAAGAATCGACAAGTATGGAATATAGAGAAAAAGCGCGATCGCGCTCCCGTAATTTTCAGCCAGTGTATTAACTAGCGCGATCGTGTTTCTTCGTACCCTGCCCCGCCATTAGAATTTCTCCACGATTAGGCCGAAGTTGACCGACATTATTGTCTATCAAATAACCATAGTAGCATCAATGACAAAACACGTTAACATTGTGCAACAGGCCATTCAACGCATTTTCGATATATTGAAATACCGAAATTTTGCAAAATTACACCTCTGCATACCCATCAGAATTTCATCACAATTAGGCCGAAGTTGACCATCATTATGACATAGCAAATGGCCATAGTGGTATTCCTACCAAACGTTGTGTTCATTTGAAGCAAGGCTAACAATGTTTGATTGATTTAAACATTTGTATTTCACATGTTTGAATAGAACTAGTTTTTACAACAAACTTTGTCTAATATTAAATTCAAATTGGTTTACGTTGATGTGTTTTTGAAATAAATTTTTCGGCTGATAACTTTCGGCTGAAGAATGTTCATCAACGGTGACGTATTTGTTTACTTTCGGCTAAGAAATGGAAGATACATCTGCACTGCATCTGCATTATCGATTTTTTTATCTTTCGGCTAACTTTAATAGTATCGCGCGTTCTCTTCATGTTCTCTATATGATTAGCGAGTTCTTTATATTGCTCAGCTCCCAAATGTTGCTAATTTTGGCGAACATAATTGAGGTTGTTGGCTTCATTTTGAATATGTATCACCTTGCCTGAACTGCGATAATCGGATTAAAGGCGTCTCGAATAGTTAATACAACTTTAAATTGAATCTTCTCGGATAAACAACCTCTATATGATTGGGATTTTAGCTACAAAATGGGTCTATTGTTCCTACAATTTTTTTTATCGTAAATAAATAAATAGAAAATGGCTGTCTCGTTGAAAAGAAGGCTCGCTTTCTTCGACACATATCATAACCGCTATTGGAGCATTATATCGGAGTTGATTAAAATATATGTCGCACCTAAATGCCACACTCAAAATAAAAACTAGTTCGCCAGCTTCTCATGAATGCCATCTCGGTAAGTATGATTCGCGGCGCATTGTTGACGAATTTTGTCGTCCGAGTGCTATCAATCACATATAATTATGAATATTGATACGCCTGATTGTCAATTGGTTCCAAATGCGAAGTGCAAGGATAGGTTTGTCCGTGTATTTTATTACCGAATCGAATGAAGCAGCATTGTTATAAGATATAATTTGATGGCAATAGTATGTACGATGAGAATCATCTCTGGATAATCAAGTTCGCTACCGTCTACACCCTCGGCTTAGGAAGCATAAGCTGACCTTTTGTGCAGCAGTCTTTGAATTTCTTATTAGTTGGTGTTGCAGCACGAAAATGTTTTGCTTAACCAAATTGGCTGATGACATTAAAGGGGTCACAATAATGCTCTTCCACTTTGGTTTCATGGAATTTTACTGTCTCGTCTCGAGTAGCTTGACATTGGCGTGCTTCAACCAAACGACAAGAAGCTACGTTTCTCGCGCAAAGAACTATTAGTAATTCTTCTCTAGTCGGCTTAATATGCCGTTGCTGCTAGTCCAAGTTGGATGCACGACGGGCTGATGCTGAGCAAGATGCATGAGTATAGCGTGACGAACGACTCCTTGGTCGACAGTTTCTTGTCGAATAAGCAGGATGTATAATTCTGCATTCATTTGACTTGCATTCTAACAAAATATTTCATTGTACTGGAAATATACAAAAATCAATAATTAAATGTGTTGTGATGGAATCGGTACGATCGCCCGAATTACAAAATACCGAATTATCAAAAACCCGCTTTATCCTGCATTTCAAAATTCCGCTTTTATAAATTCTACAAAATCATATCAAAAATATTATCTAAATTTTTATTAGGATTACGGTCAATTTTTGATTCACCTTATTTCACCTTGATTCACCTTATTCAAATTATGGGATCTGATTTGCATTTTAAAATGAATTTTCCAACAATTTCTTGAGTTTTGCTATGCTCAATGGTACTTGCCTATCCCTTTACCAATAGCTGTCAAAATTGGAATTCAGAATTGGATTTGTATTCTTACTTGAATTTTGAACGAACTTCCGCAAATCGGCCTTGCTGAATGTAAATAGGCCTTTCGAGTATACATCTCGAATGGGATTTTATCGTGAATTTTCCACAAGAACTTCTTGAATTTATCCATTATAAATGAAACTTAGCCATTTCTTAACCGATCATGGTCAAATTTAGTTTTAGGAGCTGGATTGGGATTCTTACATCCATTTTGTCTGAAGTTTTGGTTTTTGGTCCGGCTTTGCCATTTCTTAACCAAATCGGGGTGAAGTTTAAGCCAAAGTTAGAATTAAAAAACACTCAAAAATTGAACTTTCATAATAATATTTGAAATTTTTTAATAAACACTAATATTTCTGCACAATAAGTAGAAAATATTTAATTTTCGTGAAATGTTTTGAGTGAATTTTACTATAAGAAATTTTTACAACAAAACACACTACGAATCGCACAGAGGTAATCGTAGTGGTTCTGAAGTAGTATTTGATGTAAGAAACAAATTTTATTTATCCACATGCTCGAAAATGTCTGGGAGTTTTGTTATTCGACAGAGGACATCATTGAGTGTAATATGAAAATTCTTAAACATTTGGAATTATTTATCTCGATCCCTACGGATCAGACAGAGATGGTCGAAATCAAAAACGACGGCAAAAATTTCAGATATTTTCGATCATGGGGTTATTTATTTTTTACTTACATTAAATACTACTTCAGAATCACTTAGATCATTTATGAGCAATCCGTAGGGACCGAGATAAATAATTCCAAATGTTTAAGAATTTTCATATTACACTCAATGATGTCCTCTGTCGAATAACAAAACTCACAGAGATTTTCGAGCATGTGGCTAAATATGATTGGTTTCTTACATCAAAGACTATGTTAGAACTTTTTCGATCACCTGTGTGCAACCCGTAGGTGCTGAGATATGTTGGTGTTCTCTGTCGAATATAACAAAATTCTCAGAAACTTTCGAGCATGTAGATAAATAAAACTTGTTTCTTACATCAAATACTACTTCAAAAACACTTTGAACTAGAACACTTTGAGTTAAATAATTCCAAATGTTTAAGAATTTTCAAATTACACTCAATGATGTTCTTTGTCGAATAACAAAACTCCCAGACATTTCCGAGCATGTGGATAAATAAGGTTTTTTTCCTTACATCAAATATTACTTCAGAACCTCTTCGATTATCTCTGTGCGATCCGTAGTGATCGTGTTAAATAATTTCCAATGTTTAAGGCTTTTTGTGTTACACTCATTGATGTCTTCTGTCGAATAACAAAAATCTCAGACATTTCCGATCATGTGGGTAAATAAGATTTTTTCTTGCATAGAGTATTTAGTTCAGAACTACCATGATCACTTCTGTGCGATTCGTAGTGTGTTTTGTTGACAAAATTCCTTATAGTAAAATTCACTCAAAACATTTCACAAAAATAAAATATTTTCTACGTTTTGGGCAGAAATATTTGTGTTTATTAAAAAATTTCAAATATTATTATGAAATTTCAATTTTTGACTGTTTTTTAATTATAAATACTTATAGGTCGCAATGTATATTTTGTTATTTTGGCATAAACTTAACTCCGATCTTAACCGAGAATGATCATATTTGATATATTGGTCTAGAATAGAATTCTAACATGAATTTGGAAACCATTTAAGGAATTGGGCATCAATTAAGGTGAATAAGTACATTTCTTCTCCCATTTCATCAATATGAATGAAATTTTGAACTTTCATGGCTTCCTATGATCAAATTTATTATGTACAGCAAGATTAGGATTCTTATGTACAAGAACTTAAAGGAATTTCTGAAATTCGGTCATTATGTTTGGAGCGAGGCCATATCTTAACGAATTGATATAAGAACTGCTTCTCGATTTTTGGCAATACTGATTGAAACTAAGTCATTTCCTAACGTATAATTGTCAGATTTAGTACGTAGATTTGATTTAGGAATTTAACAAAGATGGATTTGAATTTTTATTTGATTCTTGCGTATACTTATTGTAGATCATAGATATACAATTTCAATAATATTTATTTTTATGGTAGTCCTGAAATGGACGGGTTGTTTTTTGATAAAACTTGAAACATGGTTAAGATATGGCCATGTTTAATCTGGCTTAGGAATTCAACACTTCTTACAATGCAGAATTATACTCCAGCTAGATTCGGAGCCAACAATTATTTTATGCATTTACTACATCGCATATACTGACTAGTAAAAGATGATGAAACTCCCACTTTTTTGTTTAATTCAAAAAGCGAACTTTTGATAATCGGGATTTTTAAAAGAGAGATTGTGAAAGCGGGGGTTTGATAAACGAGATTTTGGTTTCCGGATTTTGAAAAGCGGACATAAAACTTCAACCCAACAAATGAGGAAAAGTAATTTTTTCCATACTTTAGTGTTGGTGTACCCAAAAGATATTAGAAACCAAATTTCATTGTGTCTGAGCTATGAAACTCGACAAATTGTAATATTGAATAGGAGCTATGCGAGAAAATATTTACTAGGATACACCAGGGATAATATTGGCAAGAAAACAAAAGTATTGAATTAATGAAGATCAGAGTACTGAATTCAGCTTGAAACTACTTTTTACACCTTTATCGACAATACATTTCAGCAACTTTACTAGCAAATTTTAAGGTATATGGAATTAAATTTGATGGGACTCACATAAAAATAGTACTTTGTAGGACCCAAGTCATAATTTTAATTAATGCATTCTTGTACAGCAGAGGCAACAGCAAGTTAAATCAATTAATCTCGACCATACCCGTATCGAAAAGTTCTTGCAAATCGGTCATAATTTAGATTCTACGGGTTTATTTGAATATAATGCATGAATAACCAACAACCTAATTTTAAATATAGTTGTTAACGATCCCCAATTTTTTGCTTGCTAGGTGGTGGGATTTAAACTTCTGAGTGCCTTTGTTGCTGTTATTGAAATTATTTTCAAAAAATCATTAAAACTCCGTCAAACATACTAGCTGTATATTTTACTTGAGGAATTAAACTACTTTTTCGCTACGTAGCTACGTTTGTTGTTGCAGACCTGCATTGCTCGTTTGGTAATAAAACCGTGTTATTGCGTCATGTTATAAATCTTATTATGATCTGGGAAATTATTATTTTCTGTTTATTTACGGATTACTGAAAGACTAGATATTTTGTGATCTTTCTATTTTAACAATTCTAAAATAATTAACCGTTTAAACATAAAATTTTGCTAGAGTAGACGTATTGGAATGTAAACGTCCATATCCCGACATCAATAATTTTAATGGAAACTTAAAAAATTTAGCAATTGTTAAGGTCAAGCTACAGATCTTTAGCTTTGAGTCAAATTCAAAAGACCAAAATTTGAATGTAAAGAGATAATTTCTCTTCAAAACGGATGGTTATTATTGAGGATTTTCTATTTACACTGTATGTGCTGCCCCATTTGCGAATTGAAACAATTCGGCATTTTTGTTGTACTATTTTGGCAAACGTTGCCCCAACCTTTTAGCGGAATGGGATTAAACTAATCGAGGCCACTTAAATATTTTTTTGATTAACCTTCTTTACCTTAGGGGTGAAATTTTCTAAGCATCATAAATATTTAATTAACAAACTACTCGAGAAGCATATTTATCGAGAATTAATAAATTTTAAATTTATTATGGATTTTTTAGACCTATCATTTAAACAACTAATGGCTATTGCTGTGCATATTACACTTGGCTCAAACTATTAAGCTTCGCAAGTAACTTTAATCATAAAACGGAATAAATATCTAAGGCTAGAAATTAAAGCTGTTGAACCCTTCTGATATGAAACCCAATGGATTGCATTGATCGATTTACGAGTGATATTTCTTTAATTTTCTCTAAATCACTAATAATTGCTCGAAAGTATCGAAGTATTTTTCATACGGCCAAAGTATCGAAAAAAGCACTATAGTATCGACAATATCATCCATGGTATGCACATAATTGATTCAAAATCGCATCGTTTTAAAATAATTAAAAACGGAACGAAAAATAAATAAGAATGAGAATGAAAACCAAAAATACGTTTTTTTTTTCAAAAACTTTTTGTTTAGAGTTCATACTACAGTTTGCGTCAAAGAAATTCGTAATTGGCGTAGTGGTGTGGTCAAGACAGATGCGTATCATACTAATGACCTGAAATCGATTCTAGTCGCGGCGAAAATTATTATAATTAAATTGCAATATTTATTGTTCACCTGGTGGTGAAATATTTTTTTTTTCTGAAAAATAGACCTCTAGCATTTAAAACGAGTTCTCTAACTGCTATAAAATGGATCTTTAAGCAACCAACAAATACTATAACACAAGGCGTCACAAAATATTTTTGTAGCACTGGAAATATACCAAAATCAAACTATAAATTTGGTCACGTTGTACCCAAACCAAAAGATATAGGAGGAACAAATTATTTTCATACTTTCGTTTAAAAAAGTTTTTTTTCACACGTTTGGCTTTAGTACACCGTCCCAAATGATAAAATAAATAAATAGTTAAACTATTACAAATGATAAAATATGAATGAAAAGTTCAAAATGGTACTGTACGCCCCATCTATTAGAAAAAACAACCCGATTTTATTGTGTCTGAGCTGTGAAAAATCGGCAACATGTTATCTTGAATCGAGGCTAAACGAAATGAAAAAGAAAGCAAGAAAATGACAAACCCAATAATCCGAACTTTTTTCTCAATTTATTCGTTTAGTGATCGTACTACTGTGTACGAATGCAATGCGAGTTAATGATTTTACTTTTGAATATTATTTGATTTTGAAAGCTCATATTGCATTTAATTTGAATGAAATTTGTTAATAGATCTTAGTGGTGTGGGTAAGACAGGTTCGTTGTAAGCTGAAGTCTTGAGATCGATTCTAGCTGTGGCTAAAAATTTAAAATTTTTGTTTTTTATTTTTTTGATCGTAAATTAAAATTAATAATATTAATAATATGTAAGTAATAAATAAATAAAAGAAAATATATTTTTAAATTTATTAAATTATTATATTTACAAATAGAATCATTGCACTTTGTTCATTCAAAATATGAAATATCGCGCCTCCCATACATAATTTGCATATAATTTCGTTATCTGATTGACAATCGGAACATACGAAACTATGTGCAGACTAATTCGGGTATAGAAAAAAATTTCGATTTATTTTTACAAATTTGCAAAGTGGTACCCGTTTGCATTTTTTTCACCGGAAAAATACAAAAAATTATATCGTTCCTAATCTTGAAGTATTGTACCAATTGTGAATGGTTATTTAATTTTGAATAAAGAACCGTTTAAATTGGGTCAAAACATCGTACGGTTTGCCTGTAGTCGGCGATTGATACTCTCCATTCAAAATATGAAATATCGTGCCTCCCATACATTATTTGCATATAATTTTGTTATCTGATTGACAATCGGAACATACGAAACTATATGCAGACTAATTCGGGTAGAAAAACATTTCGATTTATTTTTACAAATTTGCAAATTGCGTTTTTTTCTCCGGAAAAATACAAAAAATTATATCGCTAATTTTGAATAAAGATCCGTTTAAAGTGGGTCAAAACATCGTACGGTTTGCCTGTAGTCCACGATTGATACTCTCCATTCAAAATATGAAATATCGCGCCTCCCATACATAATTTGCATATAATTTCGTTATCTGATTGACAATCGGAACATACGAAACTATATGCAATCGATATTTATTTAATTCAAGATGGTATTCAATTTTATTACTATTTTTGTTACTACTGTGTGCTGATAATATGCTAATAGCCTACTATTGACGCCTCTATTGACGATTGCTCAAGTTATAAAAGCGCCGCGCGTGAATCAGTTTGCATCTAACTAAACTTCAAACAATGACATGTGTGGTCCATGTGCCGACAAAATAACGATAAACATAGAAGTGTCCAAGTTCAATTTACTAAATAATCGCATATAACACTTTTACCTTGCTTTAGTTTATATAATTTCAAACACGATTAGAAAAAGCCAAGTTAGCGCGGTAGAACGAATAAATTATCGTAAATGATGTTGATTGTTTTCTCTATGTCAAAATTTGCTGTTATTGAAGTTCAGAGGCGAACATACGATAAAAGCATGAAATTATGATTTCATCGATTTTTCTGAAATTTTATACATAATTTTAAAATATGTGGACCGTTTTTGTAAATAATTTCTTCGTTGGTTTTGGAAATTCAAAAACAGAAAAATCGAAGTTAACCAATCAAGTAATCAATACCGATAAAACTGTCATAGCATTTTAACTTTTAAATATTTTAGTCGTCTGAGAACATTTTGAACGTACTCGTATAGTAAAAGTCCAGAACTTTAATATTTAAAGTAATTGGCTTAGTTAAGTATACAATGGAAAAGGGTTATAACAGAATGTACGCGTCAAGCAGCAGGAAAATGGATCGCAAAAAAAATAATTTAAAACGGGATAGTGAAAAACATGCCAAGCCAATTTTAATTGTAATTTCATAAAAGCCCTAGTCATTAAAATATTTTACTCCCGACAAATCCACAGAGAAGAAAGTTTAATCGGAGTTCAACCAATTTGGACGGGAGAACAAACAAAGCGGCAACATGCTACGTACAATTGCCCGCAAGAGAAACATTCATTTTCTAGATTCAGGCTAACAACACCCAAAAATTGGCCTTGTGATTTGTTGATCGTCATGGCGAATGCAAGAAGAATCGGAAATTGATTTCGTTTAAACTCGAATGGCATTACGGTTGGGATCATCTTGTTGGGGAACACTTTGTTGATGAGCTCGTTCTTCGTTGAGACGAAATTGCAAAAATTCGGCGGAAAAGAAATCAACCCGTTCGATTCGTCGACAGGAACACGGCTGTTACCGATAGCCATCGGAAATCACCAGACAGTAGAATACAAATGATGTTATCGCCACCAGTTCAAAATAAAATTGTCTATTATATTTATACGTCTCTCGTAATTGTTAATTTTATTTTCCAGTGAAAGAATATTGATATTTTTGGCCACGGCTAGAATCGATCTCATGTCCTCATTCGGGAGGTCTTAATAACATCACTATGCTCTATTAACTAACTACATGCAACATATGCCATAAAAAATCGAGTAAATAGTATTCAAAAATAAAATCATTAACTCGCATTGTATTCGTACTTAGTAGTACGAACAGCAAACGAAAAGTTGAGAAAACGTTCGGATTATTTGGTTTGTAATTTTTGTTTGCTTTCTTTTTCATTTCGTTTAAACCCGATTCAAGATAACATGTTGTCGATTTTCATAGCTCAAACACAATAAAATTTGGTTAATTTAACTAACAGATGGGGCGAGCAGTACCATTTTGAACATTTTATTCAAACAGTATCGTTTGTAATTTTTTAACTAATTGTTTGTTTTATCTTTTGGGATCGTGTACCAAAACTAAACGAATGTTAAAGAACTTTTTCACACGAAAGTATAACAAATATTTGTTTCCATATTTCTAATGGTTTGGTAACAACACAAATATATTTACCATATATGTTAATTTTGGTACATTTCCAGTTTTATGAAATATTTTGTGAAGCACCTTCGTGTTTGTTGTTGTTGTTTTTATTAAAATCTCAATGAATAATTATGTTCCATAAAGAGATTTGTCATTCTCATCGATATCAATTCAAATTTTACGGTTTACCATGGACTGAGCTCCGCTTATAGATTCATAATATAGTACTTCCTATGTGAATTCTACTTTTCAGCAAAAAATTGCATGGCCACCAGGCTAAATAAAAATATCCATTTTGTTAGAACTGTAAATTTTATTTTTCCATGAAAAAAATAAAATTTATTATTTTTGGCCACGGCTAGAATCGATCGCGGATCCTCAGCATAACACGAAACTGTCTTAACCACACCACTACGTGCTAACTTAAAATTGCGTGCAAATGAATTGCAACACGATTTGTAAAAATCAGTTAAATGCTCTCCATTACTATCCATTCTCAGAACGAATGAGAATTGCAGAAAATATATCGCACATCGATTCTGATGGCTTCCACCTCACCAGTAACAAAAATGGCCAAGGCTTCACCGAACTGGCAGTAATGTACACTTTAATTGTGTCAACGTTTTTCCTCATAAATGAACTCAAAAAGTACCGTGAATAGAATGATAAGAAACGCGGAAAACCCAATTGATCACGTCGTTATGTATAAGAAACATTCTACCGCAGCATGTCCAGAAGCAGTGGCTCGCTATATACGGTCAGCCTTAACTTTCATAGCGCCAAATTTAATCGGAAGAAAACCATCGGGTAGCCGCAATAATTTATTAGATTATCTGTGGTGCTTTATTGTCTAAAATAATGAAACGGTTCAACACATATGGTTTTCTCGCAAGTCTAGAAGCACTATAGCAGAATATACCATCTCTAGGAAAGCTGCAACTAGATATGTCCGACAAAACAAACGCCAACATATTCGTAAGTACATCAAAAACATGAGCTTCCAAGAGCAACATAGTATCTCAAGAAGCAGTGCTAACCCCAGGAATCTCACTAAATCCTTCCATCCAAGAAATACAACCGTCATAGACGAGAATGGAGAACTGAGAAAAATATGATTAAAGTTCTCTCATTATTTCAAATATATAGAATCGAACGGACTAAGTGACTCCTATTGAAACCACTGCTCCGCTTCTCTAGAATATGTCGCATTAGACAAATTAGAAGCAGCAGACCAGATTTCTGAACACTCTACAAAGTGCTTACTAATGTTGTAGGTTGTGGTTTTTGTCCTAACCTATCAAACATTAACCAGACGTGTTTCACCTTAAGGATAATAATGTTAATTAACAACATCTGGATCTAACTGTAAAATCACAGTCGAAGGAACTGTAGCAAATTTCAGCAAATAACATATGTTTTCGATACGTTGATTCACTCGTGTCTGTGCTGTTCAATTTGGCGTTTGAATTATTTTTAACAGCAGTAAAACTTTATATCAACACTCTAAAACATCTTTATGATAGAGTGGAAAGCTTCAAATAGCTCGGATCTGCAAAAACATCATTAAATGATATACAGGCATCTATCAAAGCCCGAATAGCCGCCAGACATCGAGTTTTCTACGCCAATCAAAGCAATTTCGATTATAAAGCTTGCACTTTATAAAGCTATAAAACACTTTCTAAGCCTGTGTTGGCTTTCGAAAGCGAGAGCTGGACCTGAGCTTTAGCGACTGAAGAATATTATCTATGGGTGTGTAACGAAATCCCAGTTTTCAAAATCCTGGTTTTCAAAATCCCGGATTTGTATAAAAAAAATCCCGATTCTTAGGAAATCCCGGTTTGAAATTTGAAAATTTGGCATGTGGTAAAATGGGACTAATAATTTTTTTGAAAAAATTCAAAAATGAGTTTGCGATAAAGTTCTAGAAAATGGCTAATATAGGGATGCAATTTGGCCATTTCTTAACAGATTTTATTGAAGTTCTACACGTGCGATAGAAATGGATTTTTAAAATGATTTTTTGATAAAATTCTGAAATATGGCCATCGCTATAGAACTAGACCATTTTATAACCGATTTAGTTGAAATTTAGTGAAATAGTTTTTCTGGGATTGATACAAAATATTACATTTCAAAATGTTGCATTAACAAAATATTGCTTTTTTTATTAATCTTGCAATTACAAAAACTTGAACAACAAAATGGTGCAATTATTTTTCTTTTTAGTAGGTGTCAGTAATAGATTCTATATAATCCACTCGTACGTGCGGCCCACTGTGCGACATGTTTGCTGATCCCGGATCCTACGTCCCCGAAGTTCAAATCTAAAGCCCTCCGGTTGGCTAAGGGAGAGGAGCACAGCGATGTCCCGCGTGCCCGTGAGAGCTATCGAGGCAGTCAGGCTCTACAATTATTGCATTTCAAAATGTTGCATTAACAAACTATTGCTGTAAATATAATATAATATAATATTTTAAAATATTAAAGTTGAAATTCGACCATAAATTCTATTAAAAAAAGTCGATGTTTTTTCTTTCGACTATATTTTTTTCGGCATTTTATCATTCGATAATTTTGTTTCGATGTTTTCGGATCGGTACAGTGACCCTAACCCCCCCCCCTCCCCCCTGACACTTTCGGCTCTTCGATACATTCGGAACTTCCGCTGCAATAGACTCTTCGATCTTTGTCACATTCGGCTCTTGTACACATTCGGCCCTTCGGCCCTTCATAGTCTAATCCATTCCCTGCTAGTCTAACTAGGGAGCAAATCGACAAGAACGCAGCGACCGGCGGCTGATATTACCCAACCCTATACTCCCGCTCCTAACGATTTTTCAATTCCTATAAACTGAAACTTTTTATTCTAACTAGGGAGCGAAACGACGGTAGTGCAGCGACCCGACTTATATAATCCGATCCTACACTCCCGTTTCTATCGGTTTTTAAATTCCTATGAACTAAAGTTTTTTTTTCTAATTCGGGGAAGAAGCTACGGACGCGCCGCGACCCGACTTATATATTCCGATTCTTTACTTTTTTACTGAGTACGGGTTTTACTGTTCTAGTTTTGTTATAGTGTTTTTTTATTTTTGAAGAAATTGGAATTGGATGTTCAATTTTCGAAAACCATCAGAAACTAGGAATTCGACGGGTGAGGGTCATATATCAGGCGGGTGTCATATATTGACACACATAAGGAATTGTTCTTGTAATTTGACAAAAAAAATGGGAGTTCATTTTTTCCGACCCAGACTCCGATAAAATAGCACCGACTCCACGAAACCGACTCCCGTCTCTGATTTCGCAGCCTTGCATTTTTCTGGGTGTACTACTAACTACAGGTTCTCTGAAGCCTGGTGACTTTTAAAGCCTGGTTTTCAAAAGCCTGTTTTTAAAATCCCGGTTTATCGAAATCCTGGTTTCAAAATCTTTGTTTCTAAAACATCTTTATTTTGATTAATTCGGCCGAATTGATCCAATTATAGAAGAAACTTTTAAATTCATTATTTCCACTACACACACACACACACACACACACACACACACACACACACACACACACACACACACACACACACACACACACACACACACACACACACACACACACACACACACACACACACACACACACACACACACACACACACACACACACACACACACACACACACACACACACACACACATTGCTTAAACAATTTGCGCTCTATACAAGTATATTTCAATATTATACGCACGAAGTAAAAATTCTTTATTTTTATGATTTTTTTCGGGAAAAAAAGTACATTTTGGGATTTACCGTATTAAGTTTGTTGGTTTTGTAATTTGTTCTTCCTGCGTGCAATCCGTTTCACTTAAATGAAGGATTCGTGTGTGGTTTCTAATTAAAACTTCATATCAGAGTTATTTAAACAAACACAATATAACTTTAAAATAATACAATGGATATTATTTTAACAAATAAAGGGAAGGCGAAACTAGTGTTTAACGGATATGAGTACCATCCGGAGAGAGGTGGTGAAACATTTCAATGGATGTGCGTCTCGAGAAAACTCATGCCAATTTAAAAGCGGAGGCAAAAAACAACTGCTTTAAAACCGTCACAAAAATAACACCAGTAAGACGCACATCATTGAAAGACCCGGATAGCATTGAAACAGTAAATATACCGGAAAAAATACAATTCATCGTAAGCGAACAAATTGTTGGTTCGCAGAAATGTTTCAACCAGCAATGCGTGATAGTGTTAGCAACTTATTCAAGCCTTTCATTATTGACTGAAGCTGATTGTTGGCTAATTGATGGGACTTTCGAAGAGGTTCCGCGGTTCATGCGCCAACTTTACACAATCCACGGCAAAATCGACAGCAAAATTGTTCCACTGGCATTCGGAGCGCCAAAACAGAGGTCGCATACTTGTTGTGTTTTTTTTTTAGAAATATGTGTGAATGGAATATAAAGCTTCAACCAAAATTAGTAATTACTGATCTTGAAAAGGCGAGTGTAGCTGCATTGAAACAATTATTTCCGGTTGTTAAGTTTAAAGTTTGTTTGTTCCATTTTGGAAAAATTCTTTGGAGAAAGGTGCAGGCTCAAAGCTGTGCCGTAAAATACGGCAACAACGAGAATTTCAGCTTACAAATTTGAATGCTAAAAAGTTCAGCCTTTCTTCCGGCGGGGGAGATCATAATATATTAAAATGATATTAAACAAATATTCAGTCCATGATGCTTGATATAGATATCTATCAAGATACCGATTTGTCTCGAGTGGTTCGAGAAGAACTACCTGATTTGGAATACATCTAATAAAGCAAAAACGGCACCAAAACCCCACTATCATCCAAACTTTTGGTCGGTGTGGGACAATGTGACGAAAAATTTTCTGCGAACCCAATTCTCTGTAAAAGGGTGGCATCGAAAATTACAAATTGTGGTTGAAAAACCACATATTGGCTTAAACCAATTAATTCCTGAACTTGGAAGGGAATTAATAATAATGGGAAAAACAACAATAAGTCAGAAGCGTGCTGGAGTTTCATCCCAATTATAGAGGAAATCCATTTCCAGAAATTTAAAAATAATGAATGTAATGGAGCAGCGGGGTATTCTGAGCAAAAGAGAATATCTTAAAAATATTGCCTATAATGTTGCGCTCAACCTATTATCGGCACATATAAAAATTGACAGCTCGGTGTAAAATTTAGTTTTCATTTAATAAATAGTTAATTAAAGTGGTTTTGGGTTTTCATTAAGTTAAAATAGTTTTATAGTGGTGTACGAACAATTTTATAATATTAAAAAGGTGGTGGACGCATATATATATAGTGTTTTAAGTGAATTATTATTTGGTGGCAACAACAACAAGTGTTTGTTTATATTTAAGCGGCGTGTTTTTAGACAGTAAATAAAGTCAGGTGTGGGCAAAAGGAGGGCTTCGGCCCTTGAAAGGGGCGATGTTTGAAAGCCCAAATAGATTCGCACCGTTGAGGATGTTGGGAAATAATACCCAACCCTCCAAAAGGAAAAAGATCGAAGAGATGCGAACAAAGAGATTAGGATTCGGTGGCGGTGCAGATATAATGGATTGCAATGGAGTAAACGAAAAATATCTAATAATCAAGCACGAGCAGGAGGGACAAAACCTGTCAAATTTTTCACCTTTTGGAATACAAAAAGCGCTGGATATGATAACCAAAGGTATCATTAAAACGCAACGTTCAAGAGCTGGAGAACTCTTGGTTCTGACAAAAAATCAGGCAGCGACGGATGCATTATTGAAGGCAACATCTCTGGGACAATTGGCCAAAATAAAAGTGACGGAACACCCCATATTAAACAGTTTCAAAGGTATCATTTTCTGCCACGACCTAAAAAGTTTAACTGAGGAGGAAATCAAAGAAGGGCTTAAGGACCAAGGCGTCATAGAGGTATACAAAATAAAGAAATGGGTGGAAAATAAATTAACGGACACAGCAGCAATTATCCTGACTTTTAATTCACCAGTATTACCGGAATATGTGAGGGCAGGCTTTATACAACTAAGCATTCGATTGTACATTCCAAATCCGTTGAAGTGCACCGAATGCCACAAATTTGGTCACACCAAAAAGAGATGCACAAGTGATCCTAAGTGCTATAAATGTAGTGAAGTAACACCACACAACCAGCCGTGCACTACACTAAAATGCATAAATTGTGGAGAGGCACACACCAGCAACAGTAAGGAATGTCGAGTATATAAACGAGAAGTAGAAATAGTGAAAATTAAAACTGTAGATAGATTAACATTTCCCGAGGCGAAAGCCAAATATTTTCGATTATATGCAAACACCACACCAGCTAACCAGACAACATATGCAGATACACTAAAAACATCCTTTAACCCACCAAACACACCACAAAAGCCGCAAAACAAAGAAAACCAACTAGAACAGACAAAACCACAATCATATCCAAAAACTATTTCAACTTCAAGGCAACAACAGACACAATTAAACCAACCACAACAACAACAGCAACAAAAAGATCAAGTACAACAACAACAAAACCAACAACAGCCGCAACAACTAAAACAACTACTAGAAACGAACAAACTACAACAACAAATACAGCAAGTAGAACGACAACAAGAAAGATTACAACAACAACCGCAATCAAATCAACAAACAACTTGTAATACAGCAATGGACATGGAGACAATAAAAAAAAATGAAGCATGGCTTGCAATGAGACATTCTAATTTAACTCCAAAAGAATTAACACTATTTGGAAATAACCATGTAAGTATGATTGATGATGAATGAGGGAAGGAGGAGAGAGAACGCATTTGCATTTATAAATGCCCTATCCTTTCTTCATTTCTTTGAATGGTAGAGCGAATGCTGAGATCCAATGAATGCATGAAAATTGGTCAGATAAATATTCGCAGTATATATGCCAATGGCGATATGTTGCGGAATTATCTGACCAATAATGATGTGAATGTGATGATTTTGTGTGAAACTTGGGAGCGGGAGGGTAAGACGTTTCGGGTGAAAGGATACAATTATCTGTCCAGACCGAGGGCTGATGGCTTCGGCGGCGTGGCGATATTGGCACGTGCCAATATCAGCCTGGTCCTTTGTGACATACCGCGCTTCGAGCACATTGAAGTCATCGCGGCCAAAACTCGGAATCTGGACAGAAACTTGTTATTTGTTAGTATCTATGCAACTCCAGTGTTGTCTACGTCTGACAGAGAGAGAAGCCAACGAGATTTTCAAATTTTGTTTGAATGGGTGGAAGGCAAAAGTGACGTGATTCTAGCGGGTGATATGAATGCGCATTCGAGAATATGGGGGAGTGAATGAACTGATGCTAGAGGTAACTGGTTGACCCGCCTCATTCTGGATTCCGATCTCGTAGTCCTGAATGATGGTGGGTCGACTAGAATGCCAAGAGTGGGGTCGACAGCCAGCGCGATAGATTTAACTTTAATATCTAGCGGGCTGGCGGGCCAAGTCACTTGGAATGTCACAGATGAGAATTTGGGTAGTGATCATTATTTGATCAGGGCATGCTTAGGTGGTATAAATGTTGACATAGACCGTAAGGTCATTATGAATGGTAAGAAATGGGTCGAACGTATGAATGAGATTCTCACAATGAAAGAAGTAAATGAGGTTAACCAACTTGAGGATGAAATAGAGAGAACGAATGAAATGTGCACTATAAATATCAGAGGGAATGAATTCAAAGTGAATGGTTGGTGGAACAATGAAATCCAGTATTGGTATGAAAGGAAACGGATAGCATTGAGAGAGTTCAGTAGGTGTATATGTCATGAATGCAGAATAAATTATGGAAGAATGAATGCAAAATTGAAAAAGGCTATCCGTAGAGCGAAAAGAAAAAGTTGGCGGGACTATGTATCAAAAATGACACATAGAACCACAACTAAGGATGTATGGGATAAATTTAATAGAGTGAGAGGATATAGAGCGCAAGGCAGAAATGCAGTGTTAGATGACAGAGAGAATGGAGGTGTCTTTTTACAAATGATTACGGACGTACGTAACAATTTGAGTGATAGGTATGAAGTTTTGCTACCTGATAATGAAAATGAATTTATGAACGATATGTGTAAGGAGTTTGAATGGGAAGAGTTCCGAGGGGTTTTAGAAACATCCAAATCTACTACCCCCGGAACCAACAGAGTGAGTTATAAAATGATTAGTAGATTAGAATTCGAAGCCAAGGCGGCCTTGCTTCGAATTCTCAATCAAGTATGGATGAGTATTCAGATACCGGAAAAATGGAAGGAAAGCAGAGTGGTACCTATTCCTAAAAGGGATCGGGATAGGAATCTGGCAACAAATTACAGGGGAATATGTATGTTGAATGTATTTGTTAAAATTGTGAATGGTATGATGAAAGGTCGTATAGATAAATTTGTGAATGAGGGAAATTTGTTGCCGGAAACCACCTTTGGGTTTCGTCACAACCACTCTGCTAATGAGTGTGTAGAAAAGTTTGTGTGGGAAGTACAAAAGGAAAATAAGTATGTTGTGGCGGTATTTTTGGATATAGAAAGGGCATATGATTACGTGGTTCCAGGGAAACTTTATCAAATCCTTATGGACTTGGGGTTTCCTTGGAAAATTTGCAAATGGGTGTATGAGTTCATGAATGAGAGAAAGTTAGTTTTATGTGGTAGAGGGTATAGGTTGGAAGGAGCGGTGACTATCGGCCTCCCCCAAGGCAGTAAAATCTCACCGACTCTCTTCAACCTGTATACGAGCTCGATACATAGGTGTAACTCCTCGGGCAAAGTCATTTTGCAATTTGCAGATGACTTTGTCCTGATGGGTAAGTGGAGTACCATCGGGGAGGCCTTGAGTCGGGCTCAAGAATGTGTGAATCAGGTAACCGAATGTTTGAGTGAACTGAATTTGAGAGTAAATTCGAGTAAATGTTGTAGTATGGCTTTTAGAACGAATCGGATGGTTGATGTGCGAATATATAATGAGAGAATTGAGTGTGTGAAATTGACTAGGTATTTGGGAATCTGGATTGACAGAAGAATAAGTTTCAAAGTGCATATGGAAAAATTGGCCGATAATTGTAAGAGTAGATTGAACGTGATTAAAAGGGTGAGCAAACCGAAATGGGGAGCTCATCCGGGTGTGGCTGATATGTTACGAAAGGCGTTAGTGTCAACTAAAATTGCGTATGGAATGAGTATATATGGTGATGGGTCCAAGGTTGGGTTTAAAAAGTTGATGCTTGTGGAGAATGCGTGTGCTAGAGTGGTATTGGGAGCGATCAATTCGACACCAATACACACTCTGTGGTCTGAATTGGGTGATTCGCCTCTTAATTTTAAGAGGGAATGGATCACCGTGCGAGAGACTGTGCGAATGTTAACTAAGGACAATAAATTAGTGAATGAAATGAAAGAGAGATTGCAAAGAGGGACGGTTTACAAAAAGACAACAAGATCGCTGGTAATCTTGGAAAATATTAACATATTCTCCAAGATTCGTCCGGCAAATCCGAAAGTCCCTCCGAGCAATCTAATAGTGCGGTTGAAGTTTGGTGACACAACAAAAGCAATGATGAATGAGTTATCGGTTAAGAGCGAATTTTGCAAAATGCGAATGAATTATGTTGCACATGTGGAAGTATATACAGATGCTAGTGTAAATGTTGATCGCGTAGGTGTGGGAATTTATATTCCTTCAATGAGGAAAGAGAAAATGGTAAGAGTGCATGACAGTATCTGTATAATGAATGCAGAATTGATAGCGATTATGGAAGGGATCAAGTTGGCAATGACACAAGGGAGAAGGAGAATAGTGTTATTCTCTGACTCCCGGAGTGGGTTGGAATTAATTAGTAAGGGTGGGGGAACTCATGGCAATGTGTATGTGGAAATGCTATATAAGTATCTTCAATCTTATGGGAGGGAGGTCATCCTTCAATGGATACCTTCACACCTACAGATTGAAGGTAATGAAAGAGCCGATATGCTTGCGAAACGGGGTTGTTTGATTGAGGATGTAAACGAATATGAATTCATGGATGCCAGAGACGTACTTCGCATGTTTCAGATGAATCTGTGGAGAAAATGGGAGAGAGAGTTTGTTGAAAAATGTCAGGTGAAAGGTAAGAAGTACTTTGAGTTGGTTAGGTCTCCTTTGAGGCAACCGTTCTTTAAGGTGCTCAAAGGAGATACTAGAATGTTACGAACTATGGAACGAGTGAGATTGAATCATGGAAATTGGAAAGAATGTTTGAAGAAACGTAATTTGGTTGGGTGTGAATTATATGAAAGCTGTTTGGTTGTGGAGGACATCGAACATTTGATTCTGAAATGTTCTGCATTTAACCAGAGCAGACAAATGTTCGATGTTCTATTGAGTGCAAGTAGTTTGACTGAATTATTACGAATGGGAATGAACGTATATAAGAATATGTATGAATTTATTAGAACAAATCAGATAGAAGTGTGAAAGGGGATCGATGTGTGCTAGGTGAATGACAAGAAATTAAAATTAAATTATTAGTATTATGGTAAAAAATGTAAAAAATTAAAAATTGTAAATTTTGAAACGGGCCATATGGCACCAAATTTTTGGAGCTAGTGCCAAATAAATAAAAAAAAAAAAAAAAAAAAAAAAAAAAAATGTTGCGCTCAATACCTGAATTATTTATTAAATGATTTAAAATCTAGTCATTACCATTTATATATTGAATTAAAAATGTATAACTTTTTTGAATTTTGAGTTGTTAAACGTTCTTTTCAGAACGACCACAAAATAATTTAATTAAAAGAAAAATTTATTAATTGGAAAAAAAACCGAGAAAAATGATAAAAAAATAAATATTTTGCTTAAGAAATTAAATTTATGATTAACAAAATATAAAAAAAAAATTAAAAAACCAGGCTTTTTTGGTACAAAACCAGACATTAAAAAAAGATTTTAAAAACCAGGCATTTTAAAAAAAATTTTAATTTAGTTGGGCACCCTTTCTTCTAGTAAATTTTTGGACAAGATATCTTATTTTTAGGTTAAAAGAAAATTATTTTTTTTCAAAATCAAGACTAGAACTAAAAAAAAAGAAAACCAGAATTTTCAAAAGCGGGATTTTTAATACCGACCGGGATTTTTAGTACACGCGGTATATAATATTTTAGATAGGAAAATCATTCATACCCAACCATTAGATAATGTGCCTTTTCAAAGGAAGCGATATCTTTGAGTTCATTAAATCCAACCGTATTAGATGGCTAAACCACGTTGCTTGGTCCCAAAAACAACAAACGTTGAAAGATATGTTCCAGCAACAGCTAGTTGGTGTACGCCGTAGAAGAAGATCCTGTCTACTCTGGCGAGACGATGTTTAATTAGATCTTAGAATAGTAGGAAGTTGAATCGAAATTAGAAGGCGCGACCGTTGGATAAAAATGGATCGAGGGCCACCGTGCAGGCAGGAAAATTATTACATAGGCTATGATTGCTAGAAAGAGAAAAAAATTGTCCCGATGACTGAAGTGTAAATGACCTGTTCACTTACGGAGGTCAATTGGCCATTGAGTAACTGCTTGCAAAATGCCTACGAACGAGCTGAGCTCGATATAACAGAAACAATTGCATACTCGAAACACAAATAAATAGTAGCTAAACTCAGGATCCATGTTTCTAGATTACGCTACTTTGCCAATACGAGTAGAACGTCCTGTGCGACGGCAACGACGTTGTGAAGCTCGATCGCAACTTCAGAATTGCTCTAAATGATCTGAATTGATCGTCCTCTCGTCCGCATAAATTGGTTCGGTTGCTTGCAGCGTAATTCCCACAGGCGTGAAGCTCTTTGTTTATGCGGAATTATCAAAAACATATTATTTTACATATTTGTAAATATCATATCATTCTGTGATCCCCGATAAAATGTAAACGATTCTTTAAGCTTCTGTTTTTACATAAATTTATATTTTATTTAAGTATCTTCTTCTTTTAATAATATTTATAACGATTTTGTATGTGACTTTGAAATTTTATGTATTAATTTTATGTTCATATTTTATTTTTAAAAAGAAAAAAATTCTTGCTCAGTTCATGATATTCGTGATGTTTAGACATCATGCATGCTACTTTAAATACCAACAACAAAATACCTTAAATCAGTAAAACTACTTTGCGTTACATGAACTTATATAGAAATTTACCTATAAAATGTATTTTATTTAATATTAACACCGGAAATATTATATGGATTAGTTACAAAATGCATTTGAAAACAAATCTCGGGTGGTGGTTTTCACTTCTAGATACACAACAAGTTAACCTTCTGTATAATACAACGGACTATTATACTACATAAATATAATTGTATTCAATTTGTTTGTCACAAAATGTTTAGTATGGAGATTTATTCCATATAAGTGCATACTTAGATTCCCACCACCTACACTCCCACAGCTATAATAAGTCAAAATAAACAAATAACCGCATAGCTCAACATATTCTTAATGATTATGGCGATTAATATTTTTGCTATTGGTACAACATGCAAGTATATTTTTTATACCATACACATTTCTAAGCATTGTTAATTTAGTTTTGTATCAGAAAAGGCAGCATTAGAAAGACGTTCAATTAAAATAAATTGGAATTCGTTGTGGGTGGCAATAATTAGAGAATAGAATTTTTCTATGCTTGCGAACAATATCGTAAAAATACTGCTTTGGTATTTCGTTGATATGTTTTAGCCACGCATTAGTATTGAGATTTAACGTAGAACATAAAACAATACTGCCGTCCATTCTAAGCAAGTTAATTTATTTTAATTAATTTATTAATATTTGTACGCGCATGATTTGTTAAAGGAAGCTGAAACAGCCAATTAAATTAATTAATTAAGTGTGGTTTTACAACAAAAATCGTAACCTTTCATTTTTAGAGGTTACATTTTTATCGTAAAGTTTTAATGTCTTGCAGCACCCAAAGAACCTTCCTTACTCATTGCACAAGTACAGTATAGTTTTACCGAAAATAAATAAGGGTGGGTAGTGTGGGCAATTTCCACTTTATAATAGGTCACAACTCTTGGGATCGGTATTTTCACTTTGCACTAGACCCAATCAAACTAGAAAACATGAGTTTTTCGGAAAAATTAGGGTAACACTGGGTTTAATATTCAAAAGTAGTAGAGGTAAAATTCGAAGTAATAACCCTCAGTGCTAATATATTTCTAAGAGGTTACAACTCTTGAGATAGGCGTTTTTACTTTGTACTAGGCCTAATCCAACTAGAAAACATGCTTTTTCTGGAAAAAATTAGGGGCATACTGGGTTTAATATTCAAAAGTTGAAGAGGTAAAAATCGAAGTAAAAACCCTCTGTCAGTGTCTTAGTACTTAAAAGAGATTACAACTCTTGGGATAAGTGTTTTCACTTTGTACTAGACCAAACCTAACGCATTCTATGCTTACCTCTTACCAATTGCCTTACGATTTATATTATTCGTTCCGTTTAGTTCCTACACGTATCGTGTCAGATAAATATTGTTGAAAATAATGTTTTGGCAGAAAGTAGAATTTATATATTCTCCAACAACAACAAAGTAATTAAATTAAAATTAAATTGTTACTAAAACATTTTTGGATTACTTTAGTTATCTTTTCCTCCGTACGTAACCAAAAGATAGGAATATATACGATAATCATACGAGGAGAATGTCTGAACGGATAGTATAAATTGATGATAGCTGACACGATACGTGTAGGAACTGAACGAAACGGATAATATATTTATTTATTTATAAATGATGCCTATAGTGACTACAACCGGCACAACAAAACAGTTTTTAAACAGAAAAGAAATGACGGCACATGAGCTCGACTACAAAAGATTTTATAAAAAGCTTTCTTAAGTGTTGAACATCCGCAATGCCCTCGGAATTGGATCAGAAAGACCGTAGTTCGTTACGGCTCGGTCGATGAATAAAGCTCCATCGCGTTTACGCATACGACATTCGGGAGCGTACAAGTTGATACGTGCTAGTACAAACAGCGCGGAAGCTACGTTTTGGCGATTGTCTAGACTTTGCAGTTTCAAAAGATTACATCGATTCTGATAAGGCGGAAGAACGTAGTCCACGGCACGACTTGATGGTAAATGTCGTAGCGCGAACAAAATAAACTGTCACAAATCCTCTAAGAATCACAGTGATAGGAGGGTGACCATAATGATGTCAAAGTTAACGGGCCACGAAAGACCTTGCAGTTTCATTTAATGAAACCAAGCATAATGTATGACCTTGAAATAATGGCATTAACATGTCTGGTAAATGTAGCGTCAGATTCAAAGACCAAACAAAGATCCGACATGAACTCAACCCGATCAATGGTTTCGTTGTACAGTTGATATTGATAAAAATACAGGTGAGCGGATACGGAAGAATGAAATAGTTTGAATTTACTCACGTTTAAAGCCAGTAGATCATTCACATCGAAAGCCAGTGTGAAGCCTGTGTAGACAACGTCAACTTGCTGCTTGGAGTTTAGACTGTCAAATAGATGACCATAAAATAAGGACAAGTTAGACATGCTGGACCTACCGGCAAATAAGCCTCTTGGTAAGGAAGTGCAAGACTCTGTGAACCATGGACTCAAACAGTTTGTGTAAGACAGAGAGAATGGCGATCCCACGATAATTACTTACTTCACTTCTATTACGCCTTGAAAATTGGCTGAATGCATGATATTTTCCAGGGATCTGGAAAAATACCACGACGAAGGCTTTCGTTAAACAAGAAGGTAACTGCAGGGGCCAGACTTAGGGCACAACGTTTGAATAGGATCGGTGGAAGACCGTCATAACCCGCTCCCTTGCCCTTGCTAACGTCGAGAAGAAGCAGTTGATCCAGAACCTCCTAGTAAGACATATTCGACAGGAAACCAGATGCATTTTTCTTGCTGTTAATAAAGTTCCAAAATTTTCTGGGATTGGATGTCAAAACTTGACGTAATTATTGAAAAGGGTTATTATGGGTCTTAAATTCATTGCGGGCGTTAACGAAATCGGGATAGTATTCAACGCCGTAAAGCCTATAAAGAAAATGAAACTTGTTGCGTCGTTTCTCGAGCTGCATCAGCTCGGTATTATACCATGAACGTGTCTCTCGATACCACGCCCTAGAAGCTCGTTGAATCTGTGCACTGTGTCATTCAAATTCGCACCGCGCTGTTATAAGTTTCAATAGGCAGTGCTGAGAAATTCATTCAAGATGCATCCTTGCCAGTCGGCCATTCTAAAATTAAAGTAAAAATCGTTAGAAAAATAATTAGTTGTATATTTATTATAAAAAATATTTATCGTAATTGGTGTGTGATAAATGCTCTCGCGTCCAGTAAAGTCCAAGGTCCAGGAATTTCCCTCGACTTTTGCTGAAGCGGTTAAGTTGCGTTGTTGATATGGAAGCGAAGTAATCGACGTTAGTCAATGCCTTCTCGTCGGTTGAGGATGAATAGAACACACCGTCAACATCGTTCCAAGATATACCGGGTAAGTTAAAGCCACCCACAATGATAATTTTATCACAAGGGCGAACTTCATTGTTCAAGTTTCATATTCGGAGGTGATTTTAATGCAAAACACAACTGGGGATCAAGAGTAACCTCTAAAAAAGGAAGAGAGCTGTTTGCAGCAGGAAGACTATGCAATTGCGATTTTCATTCTGGAGATCAACCAACTTATTGGCCTACGGATAGAAACAAAATACCCGATATCATTGACTTCTTTATCACCAAAGGCATAGACAAAAACTACATATACCTAGAAAGCAGCGAGGGGATTATGTCGGATCATACGCCTGTTATTATGACAATCAGTGCAACGATTATTAAAAAAAACTAGTCCATCTTCGCTAACGAACAAAAAAAGCTGCTGGGAGAAATTCCAGAAACTTGTTGAGGATAATATTGATCTTCAGGTGCCTAATTGTAAAACCCGATAGAGCTAGAAGAAGAACTAGAACAACTCAACAACAGTATACAAGAAGCGGCGTGGAGTAGTACCCCCTCAAGTTCAAAGGAAATGCGCCGAAATGCTATTTATCCTATAGAAGTTAGTCAACTGGTTGCAGCAAAACGAAAAGCAAGTAAGGCCTGGCAAAGAAGTCAAGCGCCAGAATATAAAACAACTCTTAATTTTTTATCCAATAAACTAAAGTTGCTAATTAAAGAAATCAAAAACGAATCCATTAATAAATACTTGAGTGGCCTTACTGGTGAAAAAGATACCGAGTACTCCCTTTGGAAAGCGACAAAAAGTTTAAAACGAACCACGTTGAAAACAACGTTGAAAACATACCACCATTATATAAAATGGATAACTGCAATATATCTCCTGTCACACTACAAGAATTAAAAGAGGAAATCAATCTCAATCTAATTACAAAGAAATCTCCAGGATATGACTTAATTACAGAACAAATAGTAAAAGCTCTTCCTGAAAAAGGTCTACGTAAACTACTCCAAATAATTAATGCAGTATTCAGACTTAAACACGTTCCATGTATATGGAAAGTAGCAGAAGTAATTATTAAACCTAAACCCAACAAACCACTTAATGACAAAAATTCGTATAGGCCGATTTCCTTACTTCCAATAATTTCAAAATTATTCGAGAAACTACTCCTAAAGTGACTAAAACCAATAATAGCAGAAAGAAATCTTGTTCCTCCACATCAATTTGGCTTCAGAGAAAATCATTCAACAATAGAACAAGTACACCGAATTACAAACATAATTGAAGACGTACTTGAAAAAAAGAAATGTTATCAAGCGTCATCTTGGATGTAGCACAGGCCTTTGACAGAGTATGGCATAAAGGTTTGGAATATAAATTACAAAGAGACTTACCAAAACAGTTTTATGAAATTCTAAAATCTTACATATCTAACCGACAATTTTGAGTTAAATTAGATGGCGAATACTCAGAAATAAAGAAAATATCAGCAGGGGTACCACAAGGTAGCGTTCTGGTACCAACTTTATATGTTCTATACACCTCGGACCTTCCAACGATAGAGAATACTAACATAGCGACGTTTGCGGATGATACGGCCATCTTAGCAGTTGCTAATTGCATAGAAGAATCTACAAGCAAATTGCAAAGAGCTACTAATATTGTCAGTACCTGGACCAAGAGATGGCGAATAAAACTTAATGAAACAAAATCTGTTCACGTAAACTTTACCAACAAGAAGGTCAACTGGATACCAGTAGAACTGAACTCCCAGCAAATTCCCTATGCAAATACGGCAAAATATCTAGGCATGACTCTAGACGCGAAACTAAAATGGAAAGAGCATGTGAAAAAGAAAAAAGTAGAGTTAAACATCAAATACAGAAAGATGGATTGGCTCTTAGGAAGAAATTCTGAGCTAACTCTACATAATAAATTGCTACTATACCGGCAAATCCTAAAACCTGTGTGGACTTACGGTATTCAGCCCTGGGGCTGTACAAAGAAAGCCAATGTCAATATCATCCAGTCATTCCAAAGCGAAGTTCTTCGTGGAATAGTTAATGCACCGTGGTACATAAGAAATGACAACCTCCATAGGGATCTGAAGATGGAAACACATGCAACGTATTAGTCTACACCAAAATTCTGAGATGCGTCGTATGTTGGATGATTCAAACCTAGTAAGACGGCTGCGAAGGAAGAAACCGCATGATCTAGAAGATCCAATCAGGATCGACTAAAAATATAATAAAACTGTAAAGGTGACTAGCCAAAGGGCTACAACCCTCCAAACAAGAATATAAATTATGAAAGATAAATTACTAGATGATTTGTAAATCAGTTGTAATAAATAAATATATAAAAAAAAAAAAAAAACAAGGGCGAACTGAAAGTATAACGTGTACGAGTCGATGTAGTTCATAAACGTGTTGTAGACATCCAGGTCAGATCCGTACGGAATAAAAAAGGCGACGGCGACAATCGAGGAATTGTAAGCTAGTCTGATGCGAACGGCAATGACATCAAGGCAAGAATGGCAGGTGATCACTTCATTGAAGACTGAATTCTTTACAGCAATTAAAAAGACCACAGGCTCCACAACTTGTGTCAAAATCGTATCTTTCCTTTCTATGATCGACAAAGTCTGATGGAAAGTACTCTTCGGCGAGGCATTGTGCTAGTAGATAGAAGGGAAGGCGTTGATGGTATTAGATGAAGCGGCTGTCGTTGATAAATTAAACTGGCTGGTTAACGCAGTGGTTACTTCGGCTGTTGAAACGTGGCCACAGTCCGATTTTTTGATATGCGTGAGTAATTTGTAAATGGCGGATTAAAGCACCAGCAGGCCAAACGTCAGAATTGTTAAGTAAGTTAATATCAGCCTCCTTCAAACCAATTTTAAATGAGACGAACGTTAGTGAGCTGTCCAAAACGTGATCTTTGGCTAATACTTTTCGACAAAAGATGCGTGGGTTACGCAATTTAAATGCGTTAAACAATACCCTTCCATCTGTATTTATCGTAATTATTATCGTATTTTATCAACAGTCACGAGTACGACAGTATTCGGTACAAATAAAAAAACATTGTTGTGTTGTGGGTTCTCAAAATCGGCATCGATCGTAACCGATATCTATATGACCGAAAGCTTTCCAATTTTCTTTTTTCACGATTATATAGGTATACGAGTACATAGATATCTAGTAAACCACTCTTAATTTCTAAAGCGAGAAATTAAACTTGTCGTACGTTTGGTAAAACTGCCTTGAATAATCAAAAATCATTATTCCCGCTTACATTTTAGAATTGGTTTTCTGTAAAAAAGATAAGTAAAGTCTTGTTGAAAATTTAATTCTTAAATTTATTTGAATCTTTAAATTCCTTGTCGTTTATTAAAAATGCTAATCATTTCAACATTATTGCAAAAATCTTAAAAGCTCCATTGGCAGCCGCCACTTCCAGTATACATATTTCCATTAAATTTTTCGAGCATCTCCCCAATTAAGGAAACATGTTTAAATAAGTATCATAAGTATCATTCCGTTACTATCCACATGTACTGTAGAGATACCGAATTTAAAAAATTATCCGAATAAATTTTGTTTATAAATTTAATTTATAATCTTTTTGTTTTTAACATTGTTTCCGCAAATTTTAAAAAAATTTCAAAATATTTGCACTAAAAACGAAATAACTACTATGGAAGCTGTCCCTGGTGAACGACGATTTTGGCCAAAAATCGCTAAGATCTCAAATTTTATAAATTAAGTTAATTAAGTATGAAGTAGCATCTTAGTAATTTGTCTTAGTTGGGCTGCACAGGGGTCTAATTTTTGTGAAAACACAGTTCTTAGTCAACAAATTTCCAAAAAATAATCTGTAGGATCTCCCAATATATGAGAAAAGCTTAGGTATGAAGTTTTACCTCGGTAAGTTAATTCATCTGGGCTGTAGAGAAGACACAAAATTTGCACGGCATCACACTCGCATAGACAGAAGATTTTTTTACAAATTAGTTTTTTTGGCTTAGACGATATAGCGAAATGTAAAACCTGCAAAAATTTCGAGATCAAATTTTTTCATGATTAACTTACTTTATTTAATAAATAAAAGAAAGTAAACAATTATGACAAAAATGATCCGAGAAAACTTTACCGATGTAAAGTTTATAGTAAATTTATCCCAAAAATGAAAACAAGAAAAAAATTGCGTGTCTTTTTAAGGATTCATTAAAATTTTAGTAATTGAAATTGGAATAAATTTTAAAACTTATTGTTTCCAAATTGCAAAAACTGTGAATGCAAGAATTAGACTTTTTTACAGCGTATATCACCCTATAACTCCTTAAGCCGTTCTGTTAGCACACAATACTGATCGGGGTTCCAGGATATTGGCACCGGTGTCATTGATATTGAAACCATATTTATGCCTTGGCTTTCTACTCAGCAAGTTCCATAAAGTTCTAATGAATTGTACCTAATAGTGCATGGAATGTATACCACCTCACATTTCCATCAGCCGTTTCGTTATCACGTAATACTAAAAGAGATTGCAGGATTTTGCCATCGATTTCCTTCAAACTTAAATCGTATGTAGGCCTTATTTATCTATCCTAATGGTGCTTGGATTGTATACCATTCCATAATTGTAAAAGTCGTTCGGTTAGCACTTAATCCTAAAGGGGTTTGAAGGTATTTTTGTATCGGTTTCCTTGATAGTGGAACCATTTATTGGCCTAATCTATCTATTCAGCATCCAGTGCCTGGAGTGTATACCATCCTATAGTTATGAAACTCGTGCGGTTAGCACGTAATACTAAACGGAGTTGCAGGCTTTTGACATCGGTTTCCTTGATAGTAACCGAAAACTTAAACAATTTTGGGGCGTCATACACCGTTACGTAGGTAGAATTCATTTGGACTGGCCAAGTAGATAGATTAGGCATTCATATAATTCTGCTATTAAGGAAACCAATGCCAAAATCCTGCAACCCAGTTTAGTATTACGTGCTAATCGAACGGCATTTAGAATTATGGGGTGGCCTGCACTCGAATCACCATTAAATAGGTGGAATTCATTTCAACTTTACAAAAATTAGCCCAATAGATAGATTAGGCCTATATCAAAATTCGGTAACAAGGAAACCGCCAAATTTATGCAACCTCATTTTAAACTCGGAACACCATTAAAGTAATTAGAATTTTTAGTACTTTATATTAAACTTTCTGAGTTGGTGCAAGGCCCGAATATTAATTTTATCAGTTCACATTTGAAAGTCGTGAAGAACACACGTGGTAAATTAATCATAGAAAAATATTCGATTAAATTACGCGTTTTAATAGTGAAAATCTTTTACATAAGTCATTCATCAATTACATTAACATAAGGAAAATTTCGTGAACATTTTCGAAGTATCGAAATAATAGTCATATGGTGCCTTAAAAGCCTAGAACTTACCGAATAATAAAAGAATTTGATAAAAGAAGGTGCGACAGTCCTAATAAGCCAAAGTATGTACAACTTCGTATAGTCAGAGTACCAGGACTTTGATTTTGTCCCGTATACAATTTAATTAACACAAGAGTTACTACCAAGATAGCATTTCCGGTACCGTACAATGACAATCCGGATTTTTTTGAAAAAATTATTATGAGCGACACGCACATTTTCACTTAAGTGGACATGTAAAGAAACATAACAGCCCGTTTTGGGTAGTAGGGAGTCTACAAATAATTCATCAACCACCATTTCATCCCTTGAAAGTGACGGTATTGTATGCAATTTTGGCTGCAGTGGCCATTGAACCATATTTTTACAAAAGATCGAATAGTTCAGCTGTTACAGTCAATGACGAACGTTATCGTGACATGAAAATGAAACTTTTTTAGACCAGAGTTGCAGTACAATGGTTTGATGAATATGTGGTTCCAACAGAACTGTATCGTATGTAAAACGATTTATCTGCGCCCGACTTCTTTTTATGGGGTTATCTTAAAATTAAGGATTATGCAAATAAAGCAGATAATTTTGAACAACTTATAAGGAGGATTAGAGAAAAAAAGTAACGTGATACAGGGTGAAACGTGTGAAAAAGTGACAAAAAATGTATTCAAAAGAACCCACACGCGTAAGGCCAGTAGAGGTAGACATTTGGCAGACATTGTTTTTCATACACAATTCCAAACAATAAATAAACGATATGTGATCATTAAATCTATTTTTCTTTAAAAACTAGTAAACCTTTCGGGTGGACACCCTGTAGAATAAACCTTGTTAACGAAAGATGGTGAAGAATACTCTAGGCGTCATAAGAGGATGCAGATTTATAAGCATTTTACAAAACTTGCCGACTAGATATAGTCTCTTCCTAAATCTGATTTTTAAGAAATGAAAACATTTTGGTTGGCCGATACTGACCTATTTTTATTTAATCGTACAACTTTAAAGCAGATAAAGTTTTCCAAATAAAAGAAAGTGCACATTGTTTTTGTGATTGACAGCCTGGAATCTATTTAGGCTGGATTAAAATCAGAGAAGTAGTGCGGACAAGCAGAAAAATCATTAAAATAAACTCTTCATCATGATTACTTATCTCAATAGAAATGCAATAAACTCATAAACATTCATTTATTTTAAAATCACTGACAGACATACCAGCTTTATTTAATTGACCATATTAAAAATTTCCGGTAAAACCGACCGCACGGTGATTAAAGCTTTGGCGTTTGGATCGGAATGTATCTGGACCCATCTTCCATCTCCCATCTCCCATCTCCCAGTACTATAGGCTGGCATGGATGTAAAGAGTGTGCAGATGGTTCTACGCATATCAAACCTACAGCCGTACATCCTCGAATTGACTGGCACCAGCGTAAAAGTACGGAACTGAAAAGTGAACCGCGAAAGAGTATGTAGAGCCTCGGCCCCAGAACAAATTGTAAGGTAATAAAAAACCGAAAGCAAATCTATGAATTTTTTAAACATTCGAAGTGTCACGATCATTGTCAACACTGTACCTTACCTATGAAGACAATGTTTTTTTTCCACATTAAAGCTAATAATAGGAGATGCTAGCCTACAGCTACAAGAGCAAATAAACCTGACGATCTATTAACTATCAATATACAAATAAATCCAATACTCGATTTTTCCGAAAATATTTATACAAAACTAATTAGTATTACGTCGAAGTGCTGAATTAGAATGAAACCGTGTTTAATATCAAAGTTGGTTATTCGAATTAAAATTATCTGCGAAATTAAAAAATTTAGAAAATAATCTCTCAAACGATTATTTTTAACAAAGCGGATCCTTGTCTCGACTTCAACGAAATTCGCAGTAACATCAACCGTTAATATCATTGTCCAAAAAAAACTAAAAGTTACCTTCCTTTTCCAAATATAAACACAATTAGATTTGCTGGACGGGCCATAAACCTTTAAATAAGCACCACCCACTCTGATTGTGTCTAGTTATGATTTCTTACACCAACAAACTTAGTGAAATTTTATGAAATTAAACGTAAGTTTTTAGTTAGGGTTTTAACATAAAACGCAATTTTTATGTTAAACAGAAATTTAAATCGAGCATTTTTAAAAAATTTAACTTGAAGCTTAAGCATAATTTTTGTTATACTTTTCATATTGGTTAACGAATATTGACATCAAAATTCAACAGAAATCTAATTATATTGGTTTCCCTACCTTCTGCGCACTCGTATAGTAAAGAATATTTTAATTATTTTTAATTTATGATGTCTTAAGCAGGTTCTTTTATTTTGACATGGTAAAACTTACTAACAAGACATTAAAAAACCTACAGCGGTTATTTTTTTTAGTAAAAGATGAAAATAAAGTATCTTCTTGTTTTATTCTTTTGTAATTGATGAGTATGATGCAATTACTCAGAGATGGTAACAAAATATAATCTGTGTTGTGCGCTAGAAAATTAAAAAATCACAGCATTATCCAAAAACTAATTTTTTGTTGCTGTTTTTAAAATTATCCTCCGGGTAACAAATGAACTCAATTACATCTTTTTGTTTAACATTACAGAATGAAGCAACGACACAAAAACATTTTAGAAGTACAACACAGAATTGTATAGTATTTCGTTTAGAAGAATGTTAACGATCCCGCCCAAGTTAATTAGATTTACGTTCTTCGAATTTTAAACTTTTTTAATACAGATAATTCATAATTTTAATGAAGAACTCGGGGTGAAATATTCTAATAACAATACTACGATCAATTCCAATTTAATCAGAGGCCAATTATAAAATCATACTCATAATAAATACCGAAAAGCCAATAAAATTTAATAATTTATTGGGAATGCTGCAAATTTATTTGACAACCAGAAAGCTCCAGCTGAGATCAAAACAAAACAAAAAATTTACTTTTAAATTCACAGTTTTGTTTATAAAGCGGAATCCGCGAAAATAAAATTATTTATAACGCTCGTTCGCAAAATCCGAAATGACGTATACAACACAACCAAATCAATCCAATTATTTTGCATATAAATTGCGGTGATAAAAATATAATTGCAAATTTATTTATCGCACAGTGATAAAACGACCGAAACAGCTGGAAATTCGCATTTGATGATATTTCAAGGGGGTTTAGCGAATTTACAAACAAACTGTGAATTTGCTAAGATATTAACTAAAACTAAACTATAATTTTTATGATAATATTACGAACCCAATCTTAGTAAATTATGTCTTTGTAGAATGTAAAATTTAAATTTTTGTGTGTAAATCCTAGAGAGCGCGTCCCTAATGTCGCGGATCAAAGAACGCTCATCAGTTTCCATGGATAATCAAGGGTCGGGAGCAAGTAAAATACTCCCCATGGACCTATGTAATATGTAAAGAGCGACGGAATGTGAACGACAATGAAAGCCAACATTATCCCAGGAAAACACGAGAAATTATGTGCTAATTCCACTATTCTGTACAAAGTAGGTCGGCTTCATAGATTCTGAGTTAGCCAACTTTTGAAAATAAATTTTAATCAAAAATCAAAAAGAATCGTCTCTAACTCTGTAGTTTCTAAAAAAATTAAAAAATAACAAAACCAGGCGGAACACAAAATTTGTCGAAATAACTCAAAATTATAAAAAATATGACAAAAGATTCTGTAAAAGATATTTAAACGGACCCTCATTTTAAACAAAATTGCTTAAATCTCAGAAGTAGACCTAATATAAGTTATCGCGTTCATATAAATGAAAACAGATCAATTTATAAAAAATTTCCAAAACGCAGAGATGACTACGACGACTTAGTATTCCCGTCTGTAAATGGCCCCGATGTTGATTGAATCACAAAATAAATGAAATTTAGATGATCGATGTATCGAAGATTGGTCAGCCCACTTAATTTAAGAATTTGTTATTGATTCATTGCGTTTTGTGCACTCGTATCATGCAGATCGTTTACTTATAACAAAGTGCAATTAATTCTCACATGTTTAATTTAAATTTAAAATGATTATTTTGTTTAGTGATATAATAAGCTAAAGAATTAGCAGTAAAGTGAATCAAAAAAGAAAAGTAAGCCCCTCCAAATGTAACTCTTTAGAATACATAAATACAATTATTAAAGTGAATTATAATAAAATTAGTTTACAAAATAATAATATGAGTAATAATAATATCGAAACCAGGAATACATTTAAAGTATTGCAATCTAATAAAGATCTGTATAATTATATTGAAGAAGACAAAAAAAGAAGAATAATACCACCGCTTGTTGTCACTAATAAAAAAGGGGATGTACTTAAAAAAAATTTAACGGATATTCTAATTACCAAATAATCTAATCAGCAATTTTCTAAAATCATATAGTCCTCATAAGTAATTAATGTGTTCTTATCGGCCATGTTTATTTTGACAACAACAACATTGGTTGACAAAAACAACATTTTGAATATGATTTAAATATAATCCAATATTTATCCCAACTCCAATTAATTTAAATGCGATTTCGGCAATTAGATGTAGACATCTAGTCCTTATAAGTAATTAAGGTGTTACTATCGGCCATGTTTATTTTGACAACAACAACATTAGTTGACAAAAACAAAATTTTGACTATGATTTAAATATAATTCAATATTAATCCCAACTCCAATTAATTTAAATGCGAATTCAGCAATTAGATGTAGACATCTAGTCCTCATAAGTAATTAATGTGTTACTATCGGCCATGTTTATTTTGACAACAACAACATTGGTTGACAAAAACATTATTTTTACTATGATTCAAATATAATTCAGTAATTATCCCAATTCGAATTAATTTAAATGCGAATTCAGCAATTATGTATGATCATCTAGTACCCCACAAGTAATTAATGTGTTACTATCGGCCATGTTTATTTTGACAACAACAACATTGGCTGACAGCAACAACATTTTGACTATGATTTAAATATAATCCAATATTAATCCCAATTCCAAATAATTTAAAGGCATATTCAGCAATTAGAGGTAGACATCTAGTCCTTATAATTATTTAATGAATTATTATCGGCCATGTTAATTTTGACAACAACAACATTGGTTGACAAAAACAACATTTTGACTATGATTTAAATATAATTCAATATTAATCCCAACTCCAATTAATTTAAATGCGAATTCAGCAATTAGATGTAGACATCTAGTCCTCATAAGTAATTAATGTGTTACTATCGGCCATGTTTATTTTGACAACAACAACATTGGTTGACAAAAACATTATTTTTACTATGATTCAAATATAATTCAGTAATTATCCCAATTCGAATTAATTTAAATGCGAATTCAGCAATTATGTATGATCATCTAGTACCCCACAAGTAATTAATGTGTTACTATCGGCCATGTTTATTTTGACAACAACAACATTGGCTGACAGCAACAACATTTTGACTATGATTTAAATATAATCCAATATTAATCCCAATTCCAAATAATTTAAAGGCATATTCAGCAATTAGAGGTAGACATCTAGTCCTTATAATTATTTAATGAATTATTATCGGCCATGTTTATTTTGACAACAACAACATTGGTTGACAAAAACAACATTTTGACTATGATTCAAATACAGTCGAACCTCTTTTATGCGTAATCCAATCATCCGGAACCTCCAATATCCGGATTTTTTTTTGTCATAAATGAATTATGGTTTATCCGGAAAAACCTCTATTATCCGTAAAAATGAAATTATTCCCGTTATACTCAGATTTTTATTTTCTACGTTTGTGTTTTGTTTTGCATGTCGAACTATGTAGTACGTGTTATTTTTATAGAAAAAGATTAGTCCCCGGACTATTTTTCGTAGTTTATAGCTGGAACATTATATGGCCGGAACTAAACATGGAAGAAGAAGACTGTTCAATCGATACGACAACGGATTATGGGCCAAAGCTACACTAGTGAAGATGTCACGAACTGGCTTATATGTGATGATTCTGCACTAGTGTATGCTGCAACGACAGAATCTTGTGAGAAATTAATAGGCTTCTTAGAAATGACAACTTTCATTAATGAAGAGGAAATAATAAGTCTTAACCTAATTCACAATAAACTACTCAAAGAGAATCACTAAAAGCAAAAACAAACAACTCTAGATCCGTTCTCTAAGAAATAGTCGATTGAAAAATTGTCAAAAATCAATTTTATTCCATCAAAACTATAGAAAACCAGAGAAATCCTTTATTCGGAAAAACCGTTTATCCAGAATTGATCAGGAACCGGACTTACCGGATAAAAGAGGTTAGACTGTATAATTCAGTAATTATCCCAACTCCAATTAATTTAAATGCGAATTCAGCAATTATGTATTATCATCTAGTACCCCACAAGTAATTAATGTGTTACTATCGGCCATGTTTATTTTGACAACAACAACATTGGTTGACAAAAACAACATTTTGACTATGATTGAAATATAATTCAATATTAATCCCAATTCGAATTACTTTAAATGCGAATCCAGCAATTATGTATGATCATCTAGTACCCACAAGTAATTAATGTGTTACTGTCGGCCATGTTTATTTTGACAACAACAACATTGGTTGACAAAAACAACATTTTGACTATGATTGAAATATAATTCAGTAATTATCCCAATTCGAATTAATTTAAATGCGAATTCAGCAATTATGTATGATCATCTAGTACCCACAAGTAATTAATGTGTTACTATCGGCCATGTTTATTTTGTCAACAACAACATTGGTTGACAAAAACAACATTTTGACTATGAATCAAATATAATTCAGTAATTATCCCAATTCGAATTAATTTAAATGCGAATTCAGCAATTAGATGTAGACATCTAGTCCTCATAAGTAATTAATGTGTTACTATCGGCCATGTTTATTTTGACAACAACAACATTGGTTGACAAAAACAACATTTTGAATATGATTGAAATATAATTCAGTAATTATCCCAATTCGACTTAATTTAAATGCGAATTCAGCAATTAGATGTAGACATCTAGTCCTCATAAGTAATTAATGTGTCACTACCGGCCATGTTTATTTTGACAACAACAACATTGGTTGACAAAAACAACATTTTGACTATGATTTAAATATAATTCAGTAATTATCCCAACTCCAATTAATTTAAATGCGAATTCAGCAATTAGATGTAGACATCTAGTCCTCATAAGTAATTAATGTGTTACTATCGGCCATGTTTATTTTGACAACAACAACATTGGTTGACAAAAACAACATTTTGACTATGATTTAAATATAATCCAATATTAATCCCAATTCCAATTAATTTACAGGCGAATTCAGCAATTAGATGTAGACATCTAGTCCTCATAAGTAATTAATGTGTTACTATCGGCCATGTTTATTTTGACAACAACAACATTGGTTGACAAAAACAACATTGTGACTATGATTTAAATATAGTTCAATATTAATCCCAACTCCAATTAATTTAAATGCGAATTCAGCAATTAGATGTAGACATCTAGTCCTCATAAGTAATTAATGTGTTACTACCGGCCATGTTTATTTTGACAACAACAACATTGGTTGACAAAAACAAAATTTTGACTATGATTTAAATATAATTCAATATTAATCCCAACTCCAATTAATTTAAATGCGAATTTAGCAATTAGATGTAGACATCTAGTCCTCATAAGTAATTAATGTGTTACTATCGGCCATGTTTATTTTGACAACAACAACATTGGTTGACAAAAACAACATTTTGACTATGATTTAAATATAGTTCAATATTAATCCCAACTCCAATTAATTTAAATGCGAATTCAGCAATTAGATGTAGACATCTAGTCCTCATAAGTAATTAATGTGTTACTACCGGCCATGTTTATTTTGACAACAACAACATTGGTTGACAAAAACAATATTTTGACTATGATTTAAATATAATTCAATATTAATCCCAACTCCAATTAATTTAAATGCGAATTCAGCAATTAGATGTAGACATATAGTCCTTATAAGTAATTAATGTGTTACTATCGGCTATGTTTATTTTGACAACAACAACATTGGTTGACAAAAACAACATTTTGACTATGATTTAAATATAGTTCAATATTAATCCCAACTCCAATTAATTTAAATGCGAATTCAGCAATTAGATGTAGACATCTAGTCCTCATTAGTAATTAATGTGTTACTACCGGCCATGTTTATTTTGACAACAACAACATTGGTTGACAAAAACAAAATTTTGACTATGATTGAAATATAATCTAATATTAATCCCAACTCCAATTAATTTAAATGCGAATTCAGCAATTAGATGTAGACATCTAGTCCTTATAAGTAATTAATGTGTTACTATCGGCCATGTTTATTTTGACAACAACAACATTGGTTGACAAAAACATTATTTTGACTATGATTGAAATATAATTCAGTAATTATCCCAATTCGACTTAATTTAAATGCGAATTCAGCAATTAGATGTAGACATATAGTCCTTATAAGTAATTAATGTGTTACTATCGGCCATGTTTATTTTGACAACAACAACATCGGTTAACAAAAACAACATTTTGACTATGATTTAAACATAATCCAATATTAATCCCAATTCCAATTAATTTAAATGCGAATTCAGCAATTAAATGTAGACATCTAGTCCTCATAAGTAATTAATGTGTTACTATCGGCCATGTTTATTTTGACAACAACAACATTGGTTAACAAAAACAAAATTTTGACTATGATTTAAATATAATCCAATATTAATCCCAATTCCAATTAATTTAAATGCGAATTCAGCAATAAGATGTAGACATATAGTCCTTATAAGTAATTAATGTGTTACTATCGGCCATGTTTATTTTGACAACAACAACATTGGTTGACAAAAACAACATTTTGACTATGATTTAAATATAATCCAATATTAATCCCAATTCGAATTACTTTAAATGCGAATTCAGCAATTAGATGTAGACATCTAGTCCTCATAAGTAATTAATGTGTTACTATCGGCCATGTTTATTTTGACAACAACAACATTGGTTGACAAAATCAAAATTTTGACTATGATTTAAATATAATTCAATATTAATCCCAACTCCAATTAATTTAAATGCGAATTCAGCAATTAGATGTAGACATCTAGTCCTCATAAGTAATTAATGTGTTACTATCGGCCATGTTTATTTTGACAACAACAACATTGGTTGACAAAAACAACATTGTGACTATGATTTAAATAGAATATAATATTAATCCCAACTCCAATTAATTTAATGGCAAATTCAGCAATTAGATGTAGACATCTAGTCCTCATAAGTAATTAATGTGTTACTATCGGCCATGTTTATTTTGACAACAACAACATTGGTTATCAAAAACAAAATTTTGACTATGATTTAAATATAATCCAATATTAATCCCAATTCGAATTACTTTAAATGCGAATTCAGCAATTATGTATGAACATCTAGTCCCCACAAGTAATTAATGTGTTACTATCGGCCATGTTTATTTAGACATCAACAACATTGGTTAACAAAAACAACATTGTGACTATGATTTAAATATAATCCAATATTGATCCAAACTCCAAATAATTTAAATGCGATTTCAGCAATTAGATGTAGACATCTAGTCCTCATAAGTAATTAATGTGTTACTATCGGCCATGTTTATTTTGACATCAACAACATTGGTTGACAAAAACAACATTGTGACTATGATTTAAATATAATCCAATATTGATCCAAACTCCAAATAATTTAAATGCGATTTCAGCAATTAGATGTAGACATCTAGTCCTCATAAGTAATTAATGTGTTACTATCGGCCATGTTTATTTTGACAACAACAACATTGGTTGACAAAAACAACATTTTGACTATGATTTAAATATAATCCAGTATTTAACCCAAATTCCAATTAATTTAATGGTAAATTCAGCAATTAGAGATAGACATCTAGTCCTCATTAGTAATTAATGTGTTACTATCGGCCATGTTTATTTTGACAACAACAACATTGGCTGACAGCAACAACATTTTGACTATGATTTAAATATAATCCAATATTAATCCCAATTCCAAATAATTTAAAGGCATATTCAGCAATTAGAGGTAGACATCTAGTCCTCATTAGTAATTAATGTGTTACTATCGGCCATGTTTATTTTGACAACAACAACATTGGTTGACAAAAACAACATTTTGACTATGATTTAAATATAATCCAGTATTTATCCCAAATTCCAATTAATTTAATGGCAAATTCAGCAATTAGAGGTAGACATCTAGTCCTCATTAGTAATTAATGTGTTACTATCGGCCATGTTTATTTTGACAACAACAACATTGGCTGACAACAACAACATTTTGACTATGATTTAAATATAATCCAATATTAATCCCAATTCCAAATAATTTAAAGGCAAATTCAGCAATTAGAGGTAGACATCTAGTCCTCATTAGTAATTAATGTGTTACTATCGGCCATGTTTATTTTGACAACAACAACATTGGTTGACAAAAACAAAATTTTGACTATGATTTAAATATAATCCAATATTAATCCCAATTCCAAATAATTTAAAGGCAAATTCAGCAATTAGAGGTAGACATCTAGTCCTCATTAGTAATTAATGTGTTACTATCGGCCATGTTTATTTTGACAACAACAACATTGGTTGACAAAAACAAAATTTTGACTATGATTTAAATATAATTCAATATTAATCCCCATCCCAAATAATTTAAAGGCAAATTCAGCAATTAGAGGTAGACATCTAGTCCTCATTAGTAATTAATGTGTTACTATCGGCCATGTTTATTTTGACAACAACAACATTGGTTGACAAGAACAAAATGTTGACTATGATTTAAATATAATCCAGTATTTATCCCAACTCCAATTAATTTAATGGCAAATTCAGCAATTAGAGGTAGACATCTAGTCCTCATAAGTAATTAATGTGTTACTATCGGCCATGTTTATTTTGACAACAACAACATTGGTTGACAAAAACAAAATTTTGACTATGATTTAAATATAATCCAATATTAATCCCAATTCCAAATAATTTAAAGGCAAATTCAGCAATTAGAGGTAGACATCTACTCCTCATAAGTAATTAATGTGTTACTATCGGCCATGTTTATTTTGACAACAACAACATTGGTTGACAAAAACATTATTTTGACTATGATTGAAATATAATTCAGTAATTATCCCAACTCCAATTAATTTAAATGTGAATTCAGCAATTAGATGTAGACATCTAGTCCTCATAAGTAATTAATGTGTTACTATCGGCCATGTTTATTTTGACAACAATAACATTGGTTAACAAAAACAACATTTTGACTATGATTTAAACATAATCCAATATTAATCCCAATTCCAATTAATTTAAATACGAATTCAGCAATTGTGTATGAACATCTAGTCCCCATTAGTAATTAATGTGTTACTATCGGCCATGTTTATTTTGACAACAACAACCTTGGTTGACAAAAACAACATTTTGACTATGATTTAAATATAATCCAATATTAATCCCAATTCGAATTACTTTAAATACGAATTCAGCAATTGTGTATGAACATCTAGTCCCCACATGTAATTAATGTGTTACTATCGGCCATGTTTATTTTGAGAACAACAACATTGGATGACAACAACAACCTTTTGTCAATCATTTAATAATAAGTTTATAAATCTTAACCTGTCTGTACTACAACGAAATGACAAATGTGATAAGGTACGATACGATATACTATTAGACCTTTTATCTCATTTTATAAATGTGAATAAACGAATGTAAAATACTAAAGATTGAAACTGACGGATTTTTTTCTAAGAATCAAAAATAAAATGTTACATCCGTTTCTTAACCCATTAACCCCAACTAACGGGCAAATCAATGGATTTTCAATGACACCATTAAATGGATCATTCATAGAAATTTCCATTGTGAAGCCATATCGATTTCAAAGGATACTCTGCAGTGATTCTTCAGCGATTGGTTGTTTGAAATATGAGGGCAATATGTGTCCGAAATTTTAAGTTAACGATTAAGTTATGTTCATGGGATATATGTCCGCACAAGGGGATTAAGGAATGTTTCATCAAGTTTCCATACAATAAATCTTTTATGAATTTTCGACACTTGAGTTAATTTGCACGAGACAATCCTAAGACCGAAATTCTTAATAGAATAAATTATGTTGCTGCTTTTTGTGAATCTGTGGGAGTCTTTTAGAAAAAGTCTACATTAAACAAAGCACCCACTTAAAAAATTTTGTAATACCCATATTGATCTAAAATTCAAACATTTTTTTTTGTAACGTTACACTATTCCAAATTTTAAAAAAAGTTTTTGGGGATCCATTGCAAACAAAGTATAAAACCTCTTAAGATCTCTTATTATAAATCAACTGCTCATCGCTAAATTCTATAATATTTCTATGGTACTTAGAAATTTCATTTACCACAAGTGAATCACACTGAACCATTTTAAATTGAATTTAACTTAAGCATTTCCGAATATTAAAATTATTAAAGCCACAAAAATTTGAGTCCCATAATTAAACAGAATCATAATATTTGTTATAGGTTCCGAAAAGATCACATTAAAACACAGCGGGATTCCATTTGAATATCAAACATTTAATTCATTTTTAAAAAAATTGTAGGTTTGCAATCGGTCTACCGCGAATACTGATCGCATCTCTCCAATCATCATAACACTAAATCATATATAGAAAATTTCTTCATTATTAACGGAAATAATTTATCATATCATCTTATTCTCTACGAAGACGATGACTGCCTATGTGATGTTGAAGCGATGTTGATGATGATTACATCATTAATTTATTATCACCATATTTTTTATTTAACTCGTCTCCTCATCTTTTTATGACAATTTATAACATTTGTTGTGTAAATCTAGTATTTTGAGTTTTGTTAATTTATTATACATTTTTTTATTTTATGATAATTATAGTAATTAAATATCGAAAGAAATATTTTATTATCAAATAATAAATGATACGTTGATGACAATTAAAAATCGTGGAATACGATGAAAATTCACACAATTTTTATTCTTATTATTCGCGTTATTGATTGATTAATGACGATAAATTTATATAGAATTTCAACGGCTTTATTTGTGTTTTGGGTATACACTACGCTTTATTTTATGCTGTGTTTGTGATTGATGAATTTTTAAGACTCAATTTTTTTAATTTTATTTTAATTAAGATAATATTTTCTGCCTTGTTGTTCGATAAGTTGATAAATTATGTGTGGTATAGTTGTTTGTTATCAACACCGGTAATAAGAAATTTGCAAGTGCTGGTCCAATGGTTCTATTGCTAGTTTCTATCATTCCAACACCATAAGTAATCCCAATCGTAAGCTGACCCAACAGCTTTTAATTTAACATTATAAGTTCCTCGTCCGTTTCATCAGTTTTCACTATTTTTAGGGTGACTTTCCTCTATGTACATATCATCAGCTTTAAAACAGAAGAATTCAATCTTAATTATTTATAAATTGTGATTAGAAGGTTTCCAATTTAGTCGCTTACAGAAACAAACACGGAAACATGATCAACGAATAGTTCTGTGCACCAAAATACCAAAATACATTTTTGTACCAAGAATAACCAATTCTTCTTTAATCGATAAATATTTTGTAAATACACTAAGATTTCAATAAAATGTCTGCTTCAGTAAAATGTATACCATTTACTAAAAAAGAACCACATTCAATTGATTTATTTTGGTTCAGACTTTGATGTTGTGATTTTATTGATGTAAATACAACTGCCTCTTTCATTTCAGCTCAATATGTATGTAGTTTTTGGATATTTTTAATAAAAACATAAAACTTTACGACTTATTATTTTATTTTACTTGACTAACACTGAACTTCTCGGCTTCCCATAAACGATTGATCATTTCATTATTTAATTTTTTTTTTTGCCACGGCGACTAATAGGATATTCCCACAACTCGACCATTCTGGTTTTCATCGCCTCGATGTCTTCCGTCTTTTGGTTGATTCTCCACTACGTCTTCGAACATCTTTATTTTTCGTCTTGGTACACATCATCATGTTATGGCCTCGTAGTGGGTAAGTATTCATTTTTTTTCTTACTACAATGATAATGTATATATTTCGTCATTACTTTTACTTATAGGTTGTTATCATCAACGATGATCTCACTAGGCGGCAAAGACTCAGTGGTATTCACCGGCATTTCTTGATCTTCTACACTATCGCCATCCTCGGAGACGACCTCGATTTCTTCTGCGCTCGTAATATCATAGTGTTGTAGTGTTTCGTGGACCAGGAGAATCTCCGATTTTATCCACATCATATCGATCGTTGACCTTTACAGAAATTATTTTGTAAGGCCCCTGATACTTAAGAAGAATTCTGGGACCAGCTCCAAATTGCATCTTATTGATAGATATGTTATCATTCAATTTGCATATATGGTTGCTTTTTTCATTTTCTTATTATAATCCTTTCTGTTATCCGGTTGTACGCGTTCTATTTGACTGGATGCCTTTTTCGCAAAGTAGTTTGTTCCTCGTCAAAGCTGGGCTATTGCATCCTCAATATATTCATTAAGATGAAAATCTATCTTCAATCGCATCCGGGACTCCGAATAGCAATTGGAAAGAACTCATTTCTATCGCACGTTGCCAACCAGAATTAACAAAAATTTGTAAGCTATTAACATACCTATACCAGCATTCTGAGTTCTGCAACGACATCTTTGTTAGTGCTGGTATTATTATGCAATGTACTTTTTCCACTTGGCCGTTCCCTCTTGGACCGCCAGATGTAATCAATACGCGAGAAATGTTCTCCTCTGAACAATAATTTTTAAAATCATTCGAAGTAGAGGCGGTCCCTCGATCTGTTATTATTTTAGATGGACTACCAAAATGTTGTTTTTTTGTAATTCAAGTTTTTGGACTACTTCTCTTGTTGTTAGCGATTTCACATTATACATCTAAACAAATTTTGTGAACCCATCAAGTATTTACAACCAAGATATACCCATATTGCTTTCTTGTTGAAGACATAGGCCCCAAATGGTCAACGTAATATGTCGACAGCGGTAAGTCTGCTTTTGGTATAGGATTGAACAAACTCTCTTGGTTGCCTCCCTTTCGTTCGAAGAGAATACAGGGCACGCAATTACGAATTACATTTTAGATCTTTCCCAATAAACCAGGTATGTAATAATTTCGTTTGAGCGATCCCATTTTTTCATATCCAAAGTGACTTTTTCGTGTGTGGGTGTCTTTAATAATTTCGTATTGCATTCCTTTCGGGCTGCACAACATGTTGCAGCCGTCATATTCAATGCGATAAACCACTGCTCCATATAAGCAATCATTTTCCACTGGTCCCTTCTCTAGATATTTCTTTAATAATCGGAGATGCTCATCGGTCTGTTGAGGGAACTTTCCTTCTCCATAAATTCTTCAGCAATAACAGCAACTATTGAGTACCGACTCAACGCATCTGAATGCTTCATCTACGTACCGCTGCCGTGCTCGATAGTATAACTCCTTTTTCTACTTGTAGCTTTAAAAGCGGCGCAATCCATAACAATATTTAATGCGATACCTGGCTGATACACCCGAAACTTCTTCAATGCGTTTACAATGGCTAGCACTTCCAACTCATAGTTATTATAATTTTCACCAGCTTTTGTAGTTCGCTTACTGAAGTAATAGGCAGGATGATACGACTGATCTTTGCTTTTAAACTGCAATAATAAAGCTCCGAAACCCAATCTTGAATCTGTGTGGGTTTCAGTTTTTCTATTAGGTTTTAAAAATATGAAGGTCTGGCGGAGTAGATAGACGATTATATAATTCTCTAAAGGCTTGTTCTTGCTCGATACGCGTTGACAGAAATGAACATTTGCTCCACCTAATCATAAGTCCATACTGTGCACCCGTCTTTAGTACTTCGTTTAGAACCATTATGTTTGATTCGTAATTGCTGATTGGAATAAATATATATCATACATATAGACTGCGATGAGGGCTTTATCCATTAATGGCTTGAAAACTATACTTGAATAAATTGACTTAAAATTGCTGGTGAAGTGCATAGCCCGAACGGCATAGAAAGGAATTCATACTATAACCAGACGGAGTTAAAAATTAAGCAATTTTTGAGGTCTAGTGTAGTAAAAACACGCGCGCATGTAACTGTTCAATTTGATCTTCAATGATCGGTAAAGGGTATCGAGCCATTATTACCCATTGAGTTTAGTGCCGTCCTTTTTATTTGCTAGTACAACTGGTTTAGCTAAATCTGAATTACTAAGACGAATTATACCATCTCATAACCATTCCAGAATTTGTTCATTTCCCACTTTCTTTTCCGCAGTTGGCAATCTCCTTGGTGTTTGATAAATAGGAGAATCGTCGTTTAAAATTAGGCGAATTTGTGCGGGCTCTTTTTTAGCTTTTAGTGGTACGTAATTAATTAACAGATCATTTATTTCGGAGTAATACTTGTGGTTACCGATATTCAAAATATTTTCTTTAAAAGTGCAGTAAAAAGACAACAAATTATCGACCAATTTGCTGATCTTGATTTCATGATCTCATAGTTCTATCTTGGTACCATGAATAACATCATTGCCTACTAGTACACTAAGGCCTGGCGTACTTTCATCTTGTAAAATATGAACAGGAGCATCAAATAGCTCATCATCAGCTTCCAATAAAATTCATCAAACGTACCAGTGGTAATTGTTGCTAAGTTGGCAACACCTTTAATAGTGGTACCATTTCCATTGAGCTTTGGACTTCCCATGTCCTCATAAGTACTCTTAGCCACACAAGTGACATCACTCCGTCCTTCCGCTAGAAAACTTTTCATCATTCGACACAGCAGTGGCAGATCGTGAGAGTAGTAGCAGTAAGGCCAAATTCATTGCATTCGAAGCATTTTATTCCCTTCCTATATTGCTGTCCACTATGACTCATTATACCACAATTGAAACACCTTGAATTTCTTCTTGGAGGTTGATTCGGTAAAAGCTGGTAGATCTCATGCTTATTGTTTAACTCTTTCACTAATTGTATATGGTGCAACATATAACATTGTTTGTTGACTTCTTTATCAGCAATACTATCAATTGTGTAATGAATTATATCGATATCAGTCATATTTGTTAATCCGGTTGAAACGTTTCTTTGGGTTCTTTAGTTCGCGCTATCGTCTTAGAATGGATTTCAGCACTTGTATATTTTTTCCCGAATTCTCCTTTCAAAAACTGTACTATATTTTTATATGAATCTATTTCTTTCGATGTGCATATTGATAATTTTGCGGAGTAATAACTACTATATTCTCAAATTTATCCAGAAATATGAACCACTGAATATTTTTGCATTGAATGTAAAATATCTTTAAGATCCATCCGACTGAATCCTTGGTTGTCATCGCCACTAGCATTTGTTGTACCGGTTCACTTCTCCGTCATTAAATTTATCTTTTAGTTGTTTATTTTCCAATTGAAACCGTTTGATTTCCCTCATTTGCTTGTCCAATTCATGATCTTTAACTTCTTGTAACTGCTTTGCATTTAACTCGCTTTGCATTGGTTCTAAGTGAGTTTCAGATGAAACATTATTTCCCATAAAACTAGTTTGCATTATTCCTACCAGTTCATCAAGTTTCTTGCTAACTGATAATGACGTGCCACATTCATCAGACTTCATAGTGATGTCCGCTTTTCCTCTTTTCTTTTGCGTCATTGATGTGGTGAATTTATACGCGTAAACAAGTGTACAAGTCGAGAGCAATACACTCAAAGGTTTAACCGTTCGATCGTAGCAAACTCTGATATTTTTTTTTTGTTTTTTTTTATATTATCTCTGCAATCTGTTCTGAGGCCAAGGCTCTCCCAACTCTGTCACGGTTAGCTTTTTCCTTCCTTACTTTTACGCCAGTGTGTAGGCCACAATTCGAGGACGTACGGTCATAGGTCCGATTTTGTTACCATCTGCACATTGCATAGCCCCATGCCAGCCTATACTGGCATGGAAGATGGGTCGGCCTATGAATTTTGCACTCCGACAGGGGATCATAGATGTGTTCCATTTCATCACAGATCGAAATCTGTTGATGAAAATTCCCTTTTGCTTCCTGTCCCTATCGGGATTCGAACCCGGTACCTCCCGATCCAAACGCCAAAGCTTTAACCACTGTGCCATTTGGTCGGTAACTCTGCTATTACAGTGAAATAATGTCACTGCTTTGTATTTCTTAGCTGAAGTTGTTTGCCAGAATGTGGTCATTACATTGGGTTCTTCTGAACTCGGTTTCAATTAAAAAATAGAGCTAGATTAACTACAAATTTACAATGTTAAAGATTATTAATGAGCTTTTGTGAATTTTCCGAACCTCTGAAGCAGGAGAGCAAACGATAAACCGCTTTTTGAGAAACAATTATATGAAAATTTACAGGGCCCTAAGGGTTTAGTATGCAGCAGCTCTCAGTAGCTTAATAAATTAAACATTCATGAGAACATTAATAAGTTGCGGTGAGTTTTCCTGCTGATGGTCGATCAGCCTGATCGAAAAATACGGGTTTGTTATGAAGAAGTTCGATTTACTAATTCTATATACTGAAACACCTGGAGTCCAAAGAATGTTTTTCAGCGGAATGATATTTATCTGTTAGTTTTGATCCAAATCAATTCAAAAGTGCGCTAAGTATTCGGTAGAGGATTTTTTTTAAATTAGGAAAAATGTTAAGAAAAACCATTCGATACTTATTTTGACCACTACCAATTTTATATACTAAAACACCCCAAGCCCTTAGAGCTTTTAATGAAATAGCATTAATTATGTTAGTTTTAATTTAGAACAACTAAAAAGTTTGTAGTGAGGTTATATAACTTATAACTTATATACAAAAATTGAGGGGTATATTTGTTGTGGCCAACACCCGACATTATTTTACAAAAAATTAACATAGGTCTCGAATACATCACACTTAATTTCAAAACCAAGAAATTGAACCTTCCGGATTTGTGATAAAAATTATCTTGTATAATCAAAAATAATTATTCCTGCATAAATTTTAGAAAACCTATAAGTTCAACCCTTCTTGCTAATTTAATAAAATTGAATTTACTTAATTTCAAAAATTGAAAAATGTCTTACGAATGCTGACTCTTCTTGTACCAAGATGTACACCACATTGTCGGCGTTGAAATTCAAGTCAACTGGTTGCAAATTGTATTTAAAAAATTCCAATTTAATTTTAAATTTTGGTTCATCCAAAAGATTCTGAATGATTCTAAAAGTCTGGAAGCAGAGAAGAAGTCTTTTAAAAACACTGAAATCATCATTCGAAATGAGTATCCCCATAAAAGCTTCAAGCAGTGGTTGATAGGGAGTTGCATAAGGAATGACCATATCTAGAATAATTTCTTAATACGTATAGCTATGTACTTCGCTGTGACACATGAAGAGTACGCTTATAACATACAAGGATCAACGGTGTTCCGTAAATATAATGTTTAAGCGTCTTATAGTGAACGCCAAAAGTTGTCTCTTCGTAATTGAAATTGTTTTGTCCATTCCATTCCATGTATACGCCATTGTGCATGAGCTGTTACTGCTCAAAATGGCATATGGTGAGATATGGCGTGAATTTGAATAAATAAATTGTATATGCATTGCAGTGCATTAATAAATCAATAAATACAAACAGCATCTCTCAATTTATGGAAAAAGGTTTAGTATGAAGTTTTACAGAAGAGATGCTGAATTTTGGTAAAATAAATGTTTCTATAAAAACTCGGTTCAATTTAAAATATCTCTCTATTTTAATAATTTAAAGAAAAGCTTTTAAATCTGAAGTTTTACCCCGATCAGTCAAACCGTCTGGGCTGTTGGGAGGATATAAACATTAACGAAGCAGACAACCTTTTGTATTTTAACAAAAATTAAAAAAGGGAATTTCATATGCTCGTACCCGCAGAAGTGAAAGTATTCGTCACGCAAGAAATAGTCGATGAAATCTGTGAAATGGTATTGGACCATCGGATAATGAGAGTGCGTGAGATGGCCGAGAATGTAGGCATCTCAACTGAGCAGGTACATCTCAAACATCATCATCACACATTTAACATGAATATTTGTACAAGAAAAATCTATCCGCGAGATTGCTGCTTCGATTGTACGCACTCGGCCACAACCAACCGTGTAACCAATTCAAAGAGGTGTTTGGCCAACATGGATCCATCACAACACACCAGAGACCAAAGAATAATCAAAAAAGTGAGTTTCTCCTAGTGAACGTGCACCAAAGAAGGTCAATGTGGGTCTGATGGCCAAGAAGGTCATGACCACAGAAGCTCTTAAACATGGCCATCTTGGTCGGAACTCGGTAGTTTCGTGACCGATTATGATGGGATTGAGTATGTTGGATGGAAATGGGATTCCCAAATGATTTTTGGAAGAAGTTCTGAAATATGGCCACCTGGGACGTAACTCGTTAATTTCTCATCTGGTTTTGATGGAATTGTTTATTTTGGATGAAAATGGGATTCTAAAACAGTTTTTGGAAGAAGTTCTGGAATATTGTCATCTAGGAAGGAACTCGGTAGTTTCTAAACCAATTATGTTGAGGTTGGGTAAGTGGAATGGAAATGGAATTCTTATATGATTTTTGAAAGAAGTTCTGAAATATGGCTACCTGAGACGGAACTCGTTAATTTATAAATCGATTATGACGGGATTAGGAACGTTAGATGGAAACAGGATTCATAAATGGGTATTGGAAGAAGTTTAGGAATCTGGCTACCTTACCACTGATCCCCGACGAAATCAAAAAATTGCTACATTGTATTATTGAAATATTCGCAGTTAACACATACATGATGATGAAAGAGTAATTGTACGTTGTAGATGATAGACGTTTTTCACAACTACTTGATACTATTATGCAACTACGTGCTTGCAACCAACGGATTGTAGAACATAACTAGAAGAATGATTCTTGTCCTTTTGTTATTTAAGAACAACATTTAAATCATCCAGTAATATTTTGGCGCCGTATTGTAGAATTTGGCTCACGATTCCATGATGTTGTTTGTAGAAAGCATACTTAATTTAATCGAGTTCATCTTCACTTGGGTCTTGGATATTGACAAACCAAATGTTAAAGAGACGCTTAAGAAACCTGTGATGAGTAACCCAACTTCAAACTCGTGCTTGTTCGTTATTGCTTTCACAATGTGCGTTCCGTGTGTTTCCGGTTATAATCGACGAAGCTATTGCAAATTTTTCCTGTAGGGCCAAAATATCAAATTTTTTTTTAAATTCTTGTTCAAAATGTTGATGGAAGCTTTCCGTTTCCATTGTTTCATTGTAGAATATCCATTTTTAATTCATATTTTATTTAACTTTTCAGTATTCTGTTCAATGAAAACCAAATTGTTTATTCGTTACGAAGTTTTCATTTTTTATTAAAAATGTTTGATAGTAATCGCATGGAAATTCGCAAATTCTTTATTTATGTAAACTGCAAGATTTTCAGCTCGCTAGGTAACTCTAAATGAATAAGGTGGTGTACTGAAAACGATTCAAGCAAAATTATGCTACTGGTTATTGACACTACATGTCAGGGTAAGTTAGTGATGCCGCAAAACTAATACCTCATCAGCTTCTGCTCTTCAGTTTAGGGGCGACGTAAGCAGACGTCTATATTGGGCTATGATGTAACCAAGTTTCTGATAATACTAGATGCCTTACCATCCATTACCATTAATATTCTGTCCAAGGTTTAAGAACTTCTTCCAAAAATCCTTTGAGAATCCCATTTCCATTTCATTCCCAAATTACCGCGTTCCGCCCTAGATGGCCATATTCCAGAACTTCTCCCAAAACCATTCTAGATCCCATTTCCATCCAACATATCCAATATCATCATAGTCGGTTAAGAAATGGCCAATTTGCTTCCCATGTGGTCATATTCTAAAACTTCTTCCAAAAACTGTCTTAGATTCCCATTTCCATCCAAAATAAAAGATTCCATCACGGTCAGATAAGAAATTAACGAGTTCCGTCTCAGGTGGCCAGATTCCAGAACTTCTTACAAAAATCATTTAAAACTCCCATTCCCATCTAACATACCCAATTTCCTCACTATAGTTAACAACTGACCGAATTTTTATACATTATGAAAAAAGTTTTATGTTTTAAGATAATTCAGATCGAAGACATTAATTGTGATATGCGATAAACTGTCCTCACGATAAACTGTTTTACGATAAATTGTTCTGCGATAAATTGTTCTACGGTAAATGTTCACGATCAACTGACAGACACGATAAAAAGTTTTTCCGGGATGTTTTGGGCCAAATTAACAGGCATTATGCAAAAGGTGTTAATTAATAAAGATTGAAACTTTAACGGCTAGTGTTTTATTTGCAAAATCCAAAACGATTCTAGTCAAACGCCAGAAGTTCATAACTGGGTCATTCCACTAATATTTGTAATATTCTTACACATTTTTGTAATTAGTTTTAATAAACTTGACCCACATAAACATTTGTTATATTTCCACCCAAAATCATCAGTGTCTTGTTATCGAAAGAGGCTCTATATTAAACCAGAACACATTCGTTGTCGAAATGTCCAACAAATCTTTATAGAGATTTTTTTTATTGTAATTTTAGTGTCATTCATCTTTTATTGTTAAATACATAATTAGAAACCGAAAAAAATATTAATTCAATCGATAAAATTCTTTATAATAAACAAGTTTCTAATCTTATCTTGATTATGGACATAAGAATATTATGTATAGGAAAGAAATAAAAATCAAGCTAAGATTAATAAAAAATCGAAAAAATTATCTAAAATGTTACAAATTTTTTTTCTTATGTGATCTCTTTTGTAATTTATTATCGACGATAAATTTTCTGGTAGTTATTTGTAATGACAACATTTTATTCGATTTTTTTTTGACTGGTCGTTGGTTGGCTAGTTTAGTTTTAAAAAAATGTGTATGTTTTTTTAATGATTCTGGGTGCTATCGTTTGTTAGCTAATTTGTTCGTTCATAAGACAGCATGTTAGAGAGTAATAGCATCAAATAAAATAACAATAACAACACCAAAGAATTACTGTGCGATGTTTATTATGATGGTGTCGTAGGAGGATATTGATATAAACAATTAGATGTTCTCCAAAAATTTTAATGATCACTAAAACAAGAACCAAATTGCTATGATCGGAATTTCATTAACTAATGGTGTTCGTTTGGTCTTGAAGAAATGTTTGGATTTGTTTTAAACCGGTCTGAATCCTGCAACTAAATGATATTAAAAATTCATATTATTGCCAATAATATCTAATAAAAATTGGGAGGAAATAATGATAAACTAGCAAATCTGCTGGCAGAAATGTGTTAACGCAGTATTAAATTAAACAATTTATAGATATTTTTTTATTTATGATCACTACTGTACTATTTTGCTTAAATGAGAATAACTTAACCTAAAGAGTAATTTCTAAACTTTCCTAAAAATTTAAATCCGCCATTTTTGTTTCAATGTATGCGTAAAACTTCGTATAAATTACGTAGTAGTGAATTATAAATTATATGGAAAAATACAAATAAGTACGGTGATGAAGTACTTGTAAAGAGGTCAATTTGCACATCACAGGGTTTTCCCGAGCAATTTTCCCAATTCCAGAAACACCGCTACCAAATACTAAGCGCACTTTTGAGTTTTTCTGGATCAAAACTAACAGATATACACCACTTCTTTGAAAAATCTAGGGGCATAGAAATGGAATTACGGTTATCTGTTAGTTTAGAACCAGAAAAACTCAAAAGTGCGCTTAGTATTTGGTAGCGGTGTTTCTGGAATTGGGAAAATTGCTCGGAAAAACCCTGTGATGTGCAAATTGACCTCTTTACAAGTACTTCACCACCGTACTTATTTGCATTTTTTCATATAATTTATAATTTACTCGTTTATACGAAGTTTAGGAAATACTTCACTATCATGAGCAAACAGAAGAGGTGAATTCAAAACCAAACCCGATTAAGTGGACAGATGGCCAAACGAGCCACATGCTTATGCTTTACTCACGATACAAGCAAGATATTGAACCAAGGAAAAAATTTAGATTCAAGCGCCATATGTGGGACAGATTAGCGGTAGATCTGAACAAAAAATACAAGGAAAACTTCACAGCAGTCCAAGTTAACACGCGATTTAAATGTGTAATGAAAAGACGTAAAAAAGCAATTGACAATAACGACACAAATGGCTCCGTTTTTGTAGAGTGAGAATTTGAGATTGAGACTGACTTCATCGTCTCTATGGATGATTCTATACAACCAGATTAGTTGTTGTCTCATGCATGTATAAGCGGTAAATCCAATGGTCTGTCACCACTCCTTCGCCAGCACAATATATTTACATTGCGACCATCACCTACACCAACGGTACATGTAACGTCTCAATCTTCATTACCGATACCAGCAACGCCAAGGGAATCGATGGCTATGAGTTTGGCATTGAGGCGCGATACACCATCAACGTCACGGACCACAACCTCCTCGTCTTGCTCTTCAGCGTTTCCTGATTCAGAAGAAATCGAAACACGGAAACGAATATGACCAAGTTCAAAGCCAGGAGCTGCTCTCTCTAGGACAGAAGATAAATGAATTTATTTCAAAATATGTGACAGAAAAACTTGAACGGCGGGAAAGTGAAAGAAAAATGCTAGAGGAAAGACAGAAACAGAAGGATGAAAGGCACAAGGAACTTTAAGAAAAAGGCATAAGGAGAAAGACGAAAGAAGGAAAGAAAAGAAAAGCGAGACCAAGAAAAACCAAATGAGAAGCAAAAACATCAACGCGAAGAACTAAGACTTTTGGCTGAATTAATAAAGTTAAAAAAAACAATTAATTATTTAGATTAATTTAATTTAATAAAAGTTTCAGTTTATATTTAAAAAAAAATAATATATGGACTTTCAGATTTATAAATATTTACATTTTAGTTATAGGGAATTCATGGTGAAGTTTCGTTTGTCTTCACCGCGGCCTCTAACATCTGCTTCCGACATATTTTCTCTCACACATCTCGGTACCTTGGTATCTTCATTCTCTTCCTGGATTAGTGTTTCATCCCACGAATCGCCGTTGTCAATGCAAAGATTATGAAAGACACAGCAAGCGAAACCAAACTTGCTCATCCACTCTACAGTAAAAACATCCAATCTAATGAGCCGGTTAAACCTTAATTTTAGCAGCCCAAAAGCATTTTCAATTTTCTCTCTGGTTTAAGAATGTTTTTTGTTATAATAATTCTTTTTTCTCGACAAATTTCCATTTCCATAATCTTTAAAGGATGTCAACAGATGAGTAGGCGGTATGATGAGTAGATGGTAAGTATTTCCACAAATACCAGGTATCTTTTTCGAGATTGGAGATTATTTGGCACACCAATGAAAGCATCGATACATTTTTTGTTTGCGTCACAGATCCCTTGGTGCGTTATTGATATGAGCCGGTGCCGATTCACATACGTTGATTGTATTTTAATATGTTCGTGAGGTGAGTATGGGGTGACGACGTTGTTAAACCGAAAATGTTGGTCACCCTCCCGATAGGAACTTTTACTTGCAGTAAACCTGCAATAATTTTACAGTAATTAAGAAGTAACTTTCTGTTGTTTATTCATAAAATTAGTTACCATAAAAAGCTTACATTTGGGTTTCTCACCCTTTCGTCCTCCACGTGATTCGTACATTCCAATAATAAGTTTGTAAGCCAGATCCCTTGAAATTCCAAAAATTTAGCCGAAACTGTAAATAGAAATATACGAAATTTACATTAGTATAAAGCATAATTAAAAAGTATAAATAAAATGAATTTAAAACTTACATCTTCATCGGAATATTTGTGAACAACGTTTACAACTAAATTTTCAACTCTAGGCTTCTTGTTGTTTATCTTCCGAATCAATTTAAACACTTCGTCATCTGACGACAAAAAATTCAAACAAGAATCATCACTGGAGCTTTCGAATGATGAATATGATGAAGATGATGACGATACGAACGTTGTTGATGAAGAAACCGATGTTAATGATGCCGATGATGATGAATAAGATAATAATTCCCAAATAATTGCTTCGTCCATCAAATCATTCAAATCATCCATTTGAAAAAATGGCGCGCCGTTGTTTGTCGGCAACTTAAATTTGCAGTTTAATTTTTTGTATGTGTGTGTGTGGGTTTTTGTAATTGATCAGGGATCTAGAAAAAGTTCAAAATGAATCAAATACTGATCAAAACTAATGTCAACTTGTTGATCTGTGACCAAATCTTTTTTGCCAACGAAAATGATGTAAGTGATCATTTAAAAACTTGATGATCGAGGGGTACTTAGTTCAATAGTTCGAAAAAACTATAGGTAAGGTCGTGCTCTACAAACACGCAGTACTGTAGTATATTTTTTGTAATAATTGAATTGTAATATATTTTTAACGAACTTGATTACAGAATAATTAAAAATTATGTTTTTGGATTTGGTATTAACAACGACTAATCGGTCAAAAGTTGTTTTATTATTCCTGCAATCCGTTCTAGAACCATGGCTCTCCCAACTCTTTCGCGGTTTGCTTTTTCCGTCCTTAGTTTTACGCCAGTGTCGGCCAATTCGAAGACGTACGGTTAGGTCCAATTTTATCACATCTGCACATTGCATAGCTCCATGCCAGCCAATACTATCATGAAAGATTGGTCGGCCTATAAGTTTTGCACTTCGACAGGGGTCATAGATTTGTTCCATTTCATCACAGATCGTAATTCGTCGATAAAAATTCCCGTTGCATCCTGCCCCAATCGGGATTCGAACCTGGTACCTCCCGATCCAAAGCTTTTATCCCGAATTAGCCCCGCGTTGCCATTTGGCAGCGTCAGTATGGCTACAAGTCAAGAGATGTCACTTATATATAGTTTAATAATAACAAGGAACGTGCAGTTTGTCCACTTTGTAAAGGTTTATTCTTTCTTTTCGTGCAGTTGTTTGACAGTAGCGGTTTGTTCGTGAGAGTTGAGAGACTTCAAAGATAGCGTATAAAAAAATCGCCCCAAAACATCAAAAATAAAATACACGAAAAAGTAATTATATTATTTTATTGTAAGCTAATTAATTAACTTTCCATGTTGCCGTATGGCAACGCTGGACTGAGTTTAAGTTGAAAAATTTATATGTTTATTTACTTCATTTTCTAGAAAATTGAGTTTGAAAGAAGCGCTCGATTATTTGAATAGATGAAGAGGACGAAAATTTACCAATCGCAATTGTTTTCGAACCCCTGGATAATAAAGAAGGTGTTAGTGGAGAGGATGATGGTCCAGATGACTATTACGAGTTACCTGATAATGTGTGCCCGGCTCAGTTAAAAAGTGGATGCGAAGTCTAAAAAGTCAGATATTGAAGAAAACGCAGACAATATTGAAGATCTACTAATTTGCCAGTTTCTGTGACGGAAATGTCAAATTTTACATCAAGTTTGTTTACTGAAAAATCGGAGCTATTAAATTTTAAAATGCCCTCGAAAATTGGAGTGTTGGGATCACATATATCAACTGGTATGATGCCAATGATCAATTCGAGAAATTTGTGGATTATTATTCACTCAACCACATTAGTAAGCAATGTGATATTTATGCAACGTTTCTGCAAAAACCTGCACCAAGTATTTCGTTAAAGGAGCTCAAAGTTTATATTGGAATTTTACTAATACGAGTAAGTTGTTACGCTTCTAATTCTCAGTCTAAATCGAAAAATCGGTTCAAACATATTTCGCAATGTCTTAGTTTTGAAGATAATACCAAATAAATCAAACCGACAAAATGTGGAAGTTTCGACCGGTGACTGATCGACATAAAGCTAATTTTTTAAAACATTTTCATCCAGAACAAAACCTATCATACGTATGATTTCTTATTACGAAAAACATGGTTGCAAGCAGTTCATAAAAGGCAACCCGCTGAGATTTAGTTATAAGGTATGGTCACTATATACTCCAATAGGATATCTTATAATCCGCGTTCGAATACGTTTTACGAGCAAAACTTCGAAAAATGCATTGCACCTTTGCTCAACATGTTAGATGAGTTTCCTTCGGATGTTCGGGTGTTACCATTTTCGTTATATTTCGATAATTTATTTACCAGCATTCCTGTATTGGCATTTTTGAAAAGTAAAGGGCACGATGCTACTGGTACTATTCGCGAAAATAGGATTCCTATGAACTGTCCATTGCCTCTAAAAAAACAACTGAAGAAATGGGAGCGGTATCATGGTATCATCATTAGCAAAAAAGTAAATGATTAGAACATTCGATTGACGAAATGGGTAGACAACTCAGTCATGTCAATTACATCGACCGTATTTGGTGTCAACGCAATTCGGAGCATTGCGATATTCAAAAATTCACGTAAATAACGATATTTTTCGAAACCTTAAAATGAACCGTAGTTATTCCAACTTTCATAAATAATTACAAATCGTGCATAGACGCCGCAGTCTGGCTTTTCGCCCACAACTGCCTTTGAAGTACTAAGAATAATATAATACACTTTAGGGATAGCCAGGTATTAAGTGATGATTTTTGGTACCTTGCGTTTGGTTCACAGATCAGGCTTTTTCCTCACTTGGTTATCTCATGATTAGTGTGGTAAATGAAACTAACTACTTAGGCATTTTGATTCACTCTAACTTAAATTGAAAAGTCCACATGGAAGATTCTTGATCTTAACTGTTTAAAGTTTGTTTATTTCGCCTTAATGAATATTATCCTTCTGGTTGTGCTTTCGAGTCAATCATTCAATTTTATAACTTTTCAAACCACTCTATCACCATCATGGTAAATTTTCGGAAACCTGGCATTTTACCCTTACAATATTATGCTAATATTTCTTCAGTTTTTTGCAATATTCTTGTTCTACATAGAGTACATAGATCTGTATAACAACTAAACAAAACTATAGAGAGCAGAAAATCTGGCAGAACATTTATTGATTTCATGTGTTCTATTTATTGGTAATATTGGTACTTTTCACTGCCCAGAATCAAAATATAATGATTTTAAAGTAAGTGAATTGTCTAAATTTACACGTTGAAGTTCTGGAACTACGTTGTCCTCCAATTCACGTTCATAGGCACAAACAGTAGTGTATTCAGTGTGAACCATTTGTAAGCTCCGGTCCACCAAGATAACTGATGCTTTTGAGCCCACGTAATTTTCATTCCAGGCATTTGACCACATGTGTCAACATGTGGTGCTGTATAGAAATTAATAATTGCAAATCTAATCCAAATCAAATTATATCTTCACAGAGACTAAATAAAATGACGGTATGTAAAGTCTATTCATGGGCTTTAGCGATTAGCATAACGTTGTACTACAACTTTTTGTGCAATACGTACTGGTATATACGACCAGGTCATGTACAATCGATTTTAACTGCAGTGCAAATTCAGAATAATATAACTATTAAGTTTAAGTGTGATGTTAGGGTTAGCTGTGATTAATCTTCTCTTAGAAGTAGGAGTTTTTTATGGTATTGGTAATATCCATTTTCTACCGATCGACTGAGCGTTGGTCGAGAAATTCAACAATTACTATTCCATTGACAATTGGTTTTCCTGTTCATTTTTCACTGTGCATTTATAAGGGTTCCGATGAAGTTGTATGCTCATTCAATATTTAGTTGATTGGGAAACTTTTTTTTTCTTTAACATTTTATTGCGTGGCAATTGTGCTGTACGTTGAAATTTTGTTAGCTCTACTAAAAATAGGTGTCCGTCATTTATTTTATTGAAATAACACTAAAACAACAAAAGGATACAAGAAATATAATTGTTATATTTATACCCATTTCATTTAGCAACCGTCACCAACTATTGTTCCTTTATTAACTACAACTGAGACTGTGCTCATCTAGCAATTTATCTTTCAAATTAACAAATTTTACATTTCTTAAACAATTCTGATTTGTTGTGGTGAAATCCAATGTTTTGTAATTTTAAGTTGGTATTTTGACTAGGTCAAGTGGCCTCGTTCTTTAAAGTCTTCTTTCAACGACAGGGTTATCTATCACATTGCGAATATGGGGTTTCCATGTCCATGGAGCCTTATTTCGTGTTTGGCGGCGAGCTTTTTTATTTCATCTTTGATATATTCTATCTGTAAGTCCCTGCGAAGGTCTTCGTTTCTTGTGTACCACGGCGCATTTACGATGATTCAGTATTTGCCGATATAGCAGCAGCTTCTTGTGTATTGTAAGCTCAGAGCCTCTACCTATGAGCCAATATATCTTTCTGAACTTAATATTAAGTTCATCTTTTTTCTTTTAGACATGCTCTCTCCACTTGAGCTTGGCATCGAGTGTCATGCCAAAATATTTAACTTTGTTTGCATTTGCCACCGGACGTGAGTTAATTTTAATCGATAGAGGATAAGCATTTTGATATGTAAAGTTAATATGCATCGATCTCGTCTCATTAAGCTTAATTCTCCAGCTCTTAGTCCAGTTACAAACCGCGTTGGTAATCTTCTGGAGTTTGCTGGTTGTATCAGCGACATTACTTTCAATCGCCATGATTTCTGTGTCATCTGTAAAGGTGGCTAAGGTTCCTTCATCTGTTGTTGGAATATCCCTTGTATATAATAAATACAAGATTGGTCCTTAGACACTCCCCTGTGGGACACCGGCAGAGATTTTCTTTAGTTCGGAGTATTCATCCTAATATTTCACACGAAAATGTCTATTGGATAAATAAGGTCTTAGAATGTCATAGAATTGACTCGGTAGATCACTATGCAGCTTGAATTCCAGTCCACTGTGCCAAACTTTATCAAATGCTTGGGCGACGTCCAGAAATATGCTGGAGCATACTTTTTTACGCTCTAACGTTCTTTCAATAACGTTGGTGATTCTATGCACCTATTCAGTTGTGGAGTGCATTTCCCTGAAACTAAATTGATGTGGAGGTATTAGATGTCGGTTCTCAATTATTGGTTTAAGTCTTTTTAGTAATAACTTTTCAAAGAGTTTTGACCTAATTGGCAGCAATGAAATTGGCCTGTATGATTTTTTATCGTTAGGTGGATTATCAGGTTTTGCTATCATGATTACTTCTGCTACTTTCCATTACCACGGAACATGTTTTAGACGAAAGCTTGCATCGATAATGAGTAATAGCTTACGAGATCCTTTATCTGGTAGAACCTTGATTATTTGGCAAGTAATCAAGTCATATCCTGGGGCTTGTTTATCATGCATGTTGCTTTTCACTTCTTCTTTTAATTCTTTGGGAGTTACTGGGAGTATATCAAACTCATCTAGCTTTTGGATTGACATTATATTTTAATTGGCCGTTTGCCTTGGTAGTGGTTGAAAGGTATCCTCGAGATACTCCGCAAACAGATGAGCCTCCTCTTTAGGACTACTTGCTCAGGTTCCATCCTCCTTTTTAAGTGGAGACACTTGCATTTCGGGTCTTTTGAGTCCCTACGTCGACTTCCACAGATAATAATCAGAATTTTTTTCATTGGCCAGTCTAATTAGATATCTGTTGATTGATGCATTTTAAACTTCTTTAAGAAGAGATTTGAGACAGTTACCTAAATTGTTAAGAATTGTTTTGTTCTCCGGTGTTCTAGTTATTTGCCAGGTTTTACTTGCCCGTCGTTTTAGCCTTACCGACTCTCTAACTTCCGTTGGGTAGGATATGTTAAGCTTCTTCTTATTTGATATAATGGGAGTACTTGCCAAACCATCAAAGTAAATTGTTTCATTGAGTAATTTTAATTCATTTTACAACTAGTGAGAACTTCTTATCGGTACCTGAAGATTGATTTTTTCCTCTATTACGTTACGAAAGAGATCCCAGTTTGTTTTTGAATTTGTTAATGTGGGTGCACTCTCCCTTTGAATTACCATTTCACTGATTGTCATAATAACCGGGGAATGGTCCGATACTAGAGAATTACTCTTTTCAATGTGAATGTAGTTCTGGGATATACCTCTTGCTACATACAAGTCAATTAGGTCAGATATTTTTGTTCAATCACCTGGCCAGTATGTTGGGGACATGAAATTTTGATGTCTGCCTTACTTGCAGCAATTATTTACCTGTTGTCGTCGTAAATCTAGATCCCCAATAGATGTTTTTCGCATTAAAGTGACCTCCAATAATAAAATCACATTCAAGCGAGGTAGTCCTCTCTTTTCAGGTTATACCGGGGAGGACAATATATTGCAGAGACAGTAAGCTTCTGTGTTTAATTTGCATCCTTACAGTAGTGACTTTTATTGTTTCTTCCTCGATATTTGGTTTTAACAAACGAAGATTTAACTAGATGGCTTTCAGATATTAAGAAAATGTCGAATTTTTCTGAATTTAATAATATTTCTATTACTAAACTATGTTGAATAATGCCATTCGCACTCCAGATTGCTAGTTTGAAACTTGTTTTCTTATTTTACATTTTTTGTTGGATTGCGTTGAGGGAGTTGCATTTTCTTCATTTCATCAAGTATCATGTTGTTCAAATTTCTTTGGTCATCTAGCCGCTTTGTAATAGCTGCAGAGAGGTTCATAATGTTTTCCATACTTTGGTTATTTTCGGAGCCCATATGATTGGTTGAACACAAACCTTTCACTAATTGGGCAAGTTGACTTCTTTGCCCTGTGTTGCTTTGTTGAGGATTTTGATCCATCTGTTTTGATATTTGAACCCTTAGATTTTCGTGATTTTGCATTTGATTTCTTGTTGTATCTTTTAATTTTTGTAGTTGTTAAGCAACCTCACATCCTCGTTAATTAGCCGGATGTTGGCCCTTACAATTTGTACACTTGGCTGGCACATCTCTCTCTATTGTACATGCCTGGGGAATATGATTACTTAAACATTTGACGCATCTGGGATCCCGGCCGCAATATCTTTAGGTGTGATTAAATACCTGGCATTTCTTGTATTGGGGTATGTGTGTTGTGGTTCATCTCATTGGTTTGATTTTCACCTTCATGTGAAGGATTCCCTTCATTCCATAAATGTTTTGACCATTCTCTTTGTGGTCAAATACCAGCATACAAAGAATGAGTTCCCTTTTACTGATAATTTCGTTTCCTTCCTGGATTTCTGTTCTCTCTATTTTTAACAAAAATTCACTTCATCTAGTATTTTAAGACCTTTATTTTGAACGTCTTCTATTACTTCTTTGCTTCAGCAAGTGTGACGCAAACCTCCTGCCATAACTTTTATAGGTTAGGCCCGTCTGTTCTCGTAAGTGAACCCCACAGATACTTTCTGGCATTCAATTTCATAGATAAGGTTCTATAAGTATCTGAGTCCAGAGTATTAATTTTTCAAACGTCATTATTTAGCTCTGATACCTTATAGTCTTTGTCAGAAACCGATTTTATCAATGACTGAATTTCTGGGTAAATGGTTACACCCACAATAGTTATTGGTGGGGGTGCTTTTTCGTTCGGTTGCACCAAATTTGGGTAGAACATCTTTTGAATCTGGACTAGGTTGTCCCCTACCATTTAATAGCTCAGCCTTAAGTGAGGCGGCTATTAATCCCGTATTCCATGTCGCAAACTAGATACATAAATGATTATTCATCTTGAAATGGTTTGATTTACCAAATAAACACTTAAAATTTTGATCTATGAGGTACCGAATTCTTATAGTTAGAGACGTTTAAAGACAGTTTCATATTTTTTAAAACAATTTTAATTAAGTGATAAAATCAAATTGTTCACGTTTATGAAATTTAAAAATAATTAATGTTCTTTGGATCTGATTCAATGGACCCTTACTTTTGATTAGGGATGGGACACAAGCCACTCTTTAAAACCTTTTTAACCTTTCTCCTGATCAAAATCAAAATTATTTCCGGCTTTTTTCGTTTTAAAATTTTATTTCACAATAACGTTATCAATGTTTTTACGTTTGCCTTAAAGCTATCAATTTCCTATGTATAACACAGATGTAAGCGCCATTTGTGCATTGAGCAAAGTGGTGTATCAATTCCATAACCGCTTGTTCCCTCTATTAAATATGCTAAAACACAATATCAGTACAGTGAACAGCAGAGCAAAAACAACCCTATTCAAGCATTTTTAAATATTGTGTACATAAAAATCAAATTCAAATGAATTTCATATCAATAACCATCTCATAAAATACGTAAACAACAACAAAGTGGTTTACATACTGTATGGTGCCTTTGTAATATAAAAAAATCCACTCACATTTGAAAAGCGCGGGAGAAAGAAGTAAAAATTGGATCATTTACATTTTACTTCCTTTTTTTTGCTATATTATACACGCATATAACTCCTGTACAAAACTGGAATTTTTGTGAATGGTATTCATTTCAAGGTACCTTTACGAAAAGAAAAAAAATTAAATGGCACAAAGAGGAGCAGGATATATCACATATCAATGATATATTTTATTCATGTGTGTACATTTTATAGTGTATACATGCCTAAATGGTTAGATCCTATTTATTCAAATTATGTAAAATATCTCTTTTATATTTCGGTTAAATGAAAACGGATTTTACCACCGCATTGTAATGAAATTAGCCTGTTTAACAAGAGCTGCTAAAAATCTCGTTTCGTACATCTATCGGATTCTTTATTTTAAGTATTTTGTTGGATATGTATCGCAAAAACAGTTCTTCCCAATCTCATTTATTATTAAAATCGAAATAACAATGAACACATTTTTTTGCTGCTGTTCAAACACAACACAAAAAAGCAGCTAAAGGGGGCACTGTCCAAATGGACATTCGGAAATATGTTTGCTTTGGATGGGCAAAAAATCAATTTATTTTTTGCGGAATACGATTTTAATCAATCAAAAAAATAAAAATCGTATTTACGTTCGGATCATCTTTTCGTATTTTATGTATTAGTTCTTTTAAGTTTATTGTCAGAATTGGAAAATATTATTAAAAATAAAAAACTAGTTTCGTTTTTAAGAAAATGAAAAACAAATATTTTCCTTCATAGAAACCATTATGATGTTTATTGTCTTAAGTCCGCTCCGCTTTTTATGGTTCAAGTACATATACGGAATGGAATTAGATGTTTGCTATAAACATAGAATTATTGTTTCTGCTGCAGATAAAATTTTATATCGTCCGATATATAACTGAATCCATAAATAATAAATCCCTGTATATGTTTCTGTACATACGAAGGAAATTAAGATTATATTTCCGCCTTGCTGATAACTAATCAAATTCTTGGAAATTATCTTAAACATGAAAAACTAACTATTGGTTATTTTTCTAAATCAAAGATTTGTGTTTGCATCTACTCTACATATTACATAAAATCGTATTCCCATGTTTGTATTCTTCCAATTAATGTAAACTTGCAATGTGTACAAAACGAGAATATCTTTGCAAGCTTCTACGTGCATAATACGAGTACATACAAAAGCTGTGCAGTAGTAAGTTTCAATTTATATCTACCTTCGCTTGGTTTACCTTAATCTACTGCATATCATCGTTTTTAATCAGATTAGATTACACTACATACAGTCAATATTGCAAAAAATAAAAATTGAAAAGTTAAAAAAAGAAGAGCAGCAAAAAAAGTAACCAACTATTTCCATTTACGATAACAAACTATTTTTTTGTTTTAGTTTATTTTATATAAAAATTTATTTTATCTTTTATCTTTACACTAAACCAGACATGATTAAAATATAGATTAATAAAACTAAGGCAAATAAATAAAAAAATGGAAAATTGTTATGAAAACATGTTAAGTTAACAAGAATATATTTTTTGCCAGTATTATATTGGAAATTGCTTAACCCTTTGGTGGGTACGTTTCAGTTCAGAAATAAATATACGTAATCAACCTACGATACCTTTCAAATGTAATGCAATTATTTTTCTTTACTTTTAATAAAGTAGTCAACTCTTTCTAGGTTTTACATCCCATGAATGGATTTAAACGCCTGCACAGTTTGATTCATCCATCTCGATCCATCGCTCTTTCCCTCCAGTTTCGAGATTCTAGCATGTGTAGGTCTTGCTTGAGGTTGTTGCACCAGTGCAGTCAACCGGCTGGCCGTTGATTGGTTTTGTTGAATAAGATGATATCGCTGCCTTCGATAATTTGATTTATTCTCGTGGTTCATACAAACCTGATATTCGTTGTTTCACGTTTGTGAAGTTGGCCCAAAATGCTGGCCCAAAAAATTATATTTTTTGTCGTTTGCCACGATTTATCCACCAAAAATATTTCATAGCGCACGTGCCCTCGCTCTGTTGTAGTTTAAGGCACCACAAATAGGAATCTTAAATCCCAACTTGGTTTTGTGAATAAAACAATGAATTCGAGCAATTTTCTATTTATTTAATAGTTTCCGCTCAATGGATTTTTACGACTAACTAAACGTTTTCTTTTTATCTCGGCTCATGTCACTTTCACAACAAAAAGGGCACTAGAAAATTCGCAAAAAAGTACTAATAAATATAAACAGAAAAGGACTGATGAATTACTTAGCGATCGCGCGCACCCAAATCTATTACATATTTGTGTTCGCGTTAAACGCAATTGTGACATCAGCCGATTTGACATATTGGTTACAGTATTGGTAAGTAAATAGTTCGCATTGACTTTGTAATTGAATGATGACAATGTTTTCATTTGATTTCAGAGGTTTTAAACACAAATTGGAGTGCATTTCCATTCGTGTTGAACATCTGTGACTCTTTGTGTTGACTAGAATTTTGTTTATTTTCTAGGTGCAGATCCTAAACATTCCGCTGGCCACGAATCAATTGATTCATTAACTGGTAACCTGCAAACCTTGGATATTGGACGTTCCAGCGTCGTTCCATTTGACATTTTCATCTGGATCACACGTACTTTGCCATCCTTACCAGGATACACTTTAACTACACGGTAACTCGTCCCGTCATCCACTTCCCGGGTGGCAAATTTGGTTTACAAACCATAACGATATCATTTTCTGCAAGATTCCGTTGCGGGTGCTGCCACTTTGACCGTGTTTGTAAAGTTGTGAGATACTCTCGTTGCCACCGATGCCAAGTCCCATCGATCATTTGGCAAGCAATCCTTCTCGTCAACTATATCAGGTGTATACTTGTTGTGCTGGATGATGTAAAATAAAATGCGATGGTGTAGGCACCAATTCTGTCGGTGATAGAGGACGACTATTCAAAGCTGCTTCAATTTCGACGAGTAATGTGGTGAATTCTTCGATTGTGAGAATTTGTTCTAGTCTGACAGCTTCCCATAGTCCGCCCATATGAGGAGAACCAGGTGGGTTGAACTTGAACTGGATTCTCTCGTCCATAAAATTATTGGTGATTGTCGTTAGATTAATTCCAAAGAAATTTTTCATTTCTTTCAGAAAATTGGCAGCACCAACGAAATTGGTATCGTTATCACAGAAGATGGTGTGACACAATCCACGTCTGCCAACAAAGCGTTTCAATGCCGCCAGCATTGGTGGTTAGTTGCCGGCATAGTTACAAGTGCATGGCTCGAGTTGCCATAAAGACACACAAATATGCTTTGGTCTGTGGACTGGATCCTCTGGAGAGTTCATATATGAGCGAGCAGATATATTCACACGTTCCATTGGCAAGTCTCCCATAATTTGTCTCTCCAAACGTAGACGTTGTTTTATGTATCCAATGCACCTTTGGAATCTTTGGCGTATCAAATTCTGCGCTCCTATAATGCAATACCTTTAATGAATCATGGCCATTAACAGTACAGGTCCAGGATGACAATGATCATTGTGGATTTGGTATACGATACGTTGAATTATTGTCCATTTTGAAGACAATATGATGGGGTGCTTTGTGTTGTATGGTGCCAGACTATTCTTAATTCGACCACCTACTCGCATGACCAAGTCATCATCTAAGAAGGGTGCACATTGAAGTACATGGCTTTTGTTGAATACCGGCTTGTGATACAACAACTCTTTATACTCGTACGATAACTCTATGCGCTGCATCTCTCTACACAATATTGCATCTGTCCGATTAATTTCATCAACACTTAGCACGGCTGTATTAGATTTGACAAGACTACAAGCCCGACGAACACATGAACTGACGCGAAAAAATTTCTTGTAGTTCGAAAATTTTGAGTAGAGATATTACAGTGTTTTGTTTTCCCTGCCATGTTCTCCTGCCCCTTTTTTGCCATGGGTTACTATGTTGCTGGCAACCTTCGATGATTTCTCTTCAATATGTTCGGATACATCAAGGCTTGCCTGTATCGGCCAATAGTGCTCTGGTTGGGTTCAGAAGCTTTTTCCAGTCCACCATAACAGATGGTTCCTTAATTCGATTAACGATATGCCACGACTCCGCTGAATTGAATTGCGAAGGAATATGACGCCAACAACTTCTTTTGAACAGGCTTGTGATTTTTCAAACTCTATTGGCGACAAACGTAGCACATAGACAGAGTCAGTCCAAAGGATGATGCGTGTTAGTTTCACCTTGCTTTCGTTGATGACCGACTGTACATGACTTGTAAGAAGTTCAGCACCCAAAAGTTCTTGCCTTGGTAGACTCACAGAGCGGATTTCAGCGGTGCGACTGATTAACGATTACGGTTAATACCACCGCTGAGTAGGCCATCTCGCTCGCATCACTGAAGCCATGTAGTTCGAGTTCCTCATCTCCATCAGGTTTGCTGCCCAGCCATCTGCTCAACTGAATGGAGTTTGAATTTTGAATTTCTCGTCGTAACTTGAGCCACTCGTTGGGCATATCTTCTGCAAATGATTTTCGATCTGGCGGAGACAACCAGCCAAACGGATCGAACACTTGACGTGCTTCAGAGAGGATCGACATTTTGGTGTGAAGTTTTCTGAATGGAAGGTGTGTCGTGAAGCGAAACTCGTCTTGAATTGGATCCCACTAGATTCCAAGCACCTTGATTGTGTTCTTATGCTCATCCAATGATTTTGCATTGTTGGTTTGCGATAAAAATCTGGATCGCGTTTGCATCGCCCGAGTAATGCATTTAGTTGAGAAACGGTAATTGCTTGGAATCTTGGTAAGACGTAAGTTAAGTTTTAAACGGCAACCGCGTAATAAAACGTCCATCTTTGGACCGCGTTGTATTTTCCTTGTAGTGTTTGATACAGGCTTCTTCTTCTGTGGTCAATGCGTCTTGCTTGCTGTCCCATACATCCTCTATCTCTCAGAACTGCCGCAACGTTTTGTCTACGTCGAAGAGAGTGCAGTATATTTGGATCTTTTGGGCTTTGGTGACTGCACTTCCCCAAATTATCCACCCAAATTTTGTGTTTTGTGCGACCAGTTTACTGGGTGATTTGATCCAACCGTCTTCCAAGATTTTAAAAAATTAATCTGCCCCCAGCAAAATGTCGAGGCTTGTGGTATGATAGCGCCTCGGATTTGCAAGCTGCATGGCAGATAACCACTTCACGTCGTCGCGGTTCATCAATTCTGGCAGTTTAGCTGCTATTTCCGGAATTACTAGAGCGTTTACGGTCATTTCCTCAATTTAGTTTTATGCAAATAAAAGACTTTATGCAAATTGTGACTATGTCTCGAGAGGTGCCAGCTGGTGTATTTCCAATGCCCGCGATATTGATTCGGCCGTTGGAGCGCTTTTTCCAGAGTTGTTGTGAACATGACTCTGTTATGAAGGAGGCTTGTGATCCGGAATCGAGTAATGCTCTGAATTCTCGTTCTTTTCCATGATTGTCGACTACACATAATATAGCGGTCGGTAGAACTGCAATAACCTTTGATGCAGTCTGCAGAACTTGTGTACTCGGCTGAGTCATATCTGAAGTGACGGTGTCAGGTTTTGAATCAGTGGCAGTGTGCTTTTCCTCAATATGTAATGACTTATGGTACCTCCGGTAACAAATGGAACATCTGCTCTTCGAGTTGCAAAACTTAACGCGATGCCCAGCGTTGAGACAGTAGACGCATCGGTTTTGTGAAAGAAGGTGTTCTTGCCATTCTTTAACTTCCAGTGTGTGGTATTTTGAGCAATCGATCAAACGGTGAGCTTCCCTCAAGCGAAGTGGACAATAACTGGATTTTGACTCAACTGGCTCTGCAGTTGTGGTTAGTGCAGTGAATTTTATCGTAGGATATGTAAATTTTCTCGTAAGAGTAGCTGTGGTTGGTACTTTAACTGTATCAAGAGCTTGTCCTCGTGTATCCAGAAACATCAGAAAATCACCAAATTAGTGTTTATCTTTATTGACTATTTCCTGCACCCATAACCACTTCGTTTCATCATTCATCTTTTTAGTTAACAGATAAAGTAACCACCAATCTCGCGCATAAGCGTAGTCACCTAATGCATTCACACCCCGCAATGCTTCATCTGATATATCATGTGCTGATTTTACATTAGATGCAGTTGCTGTTGATAGTTTTGGTATGTTTAAGAACTTTTGAATGAATGCGTGAATTATTGGTTTTTTTCGATCATAACGATGATTTAAACGCTTCATAGCTGCTGTTGTATACTTTGCGTCAGTGATTGGGAGATGACGTACCAGCACAATGGCTTCACTAGACAAACATCGCTTTAGCAATGGAAATTTTTGTGACTGTGTATACGTTTCCATATTGTGAACAGCAGCGTTGAATAGATCCAAGAAGCTTTGGAAGTTGGATCGCACGAGAACGTAGGAATATCAAATGTTTTTTTCCTCCAAAGCATTACTTAATTTGACCAATTGCGCCAGCTGCAACAGTTTGACCATGTTCCAGAAGTTTGTAGTAAATGACTCGCTGAATATTCACTGAATATTCATTTTTACAAGTGATGTTGATGGCTATAGCCTTGATCAACTCATAGTTTTTTGTGTCTAGGATTTTCGTACAATACACACTTTTCATCACCCATAATGATTTTATGAACAAAATGTTTTATATATTTTGTACCGAGAAAGTCAATTCATGCAGATGTCAACTCTTCGATTTTTCTTTTCTTCGGTCAATTTGATGCAATGATATTGCTTGGTGAGTAACGCCTATCCATTCGGCAAGCCGAAGCTTGAGTAAGACGTAAATTTTCCATGGTTCTAGTAAAACTTTTAGTTCTTCGGCTTCAAATTGTTAAACTCCACCTGGATGTGGATCGTCCAGCCAAGGTTAAATCGTCATCACGACATCTTGCAAACCACCTTTTTACTGTGACTAACAAAATGTTCACACAAAGTCGAATTAATCAATTCCATAGCTAGAGTAGCATATTTTTCATTTGAAAACAGAATAGAATGCAATGAAGTAAATGTTGCTAATCAAAAACCTTATGAGGACCCCATCACTACCTCCTGAAATATCTTACTCGTAACGCCTAGAACTAGATATGTCCGAAAGTCTTAGTGAGACCGATGACCAACGCCGAAAGTCTCAACTTCCACTAAATATTATGGTTGTTCATGAATTGGCTGAATATAGGCCATTCTCGGACAAAAGGACAAAAGTAGAAAGTTCAGTTTAAATACTAAAAATCGGTAATTATGTTGTATATGTCTTTCTTTGAAACTCGAGGTCACATATTATTATTCTTTGATCCAATAATATTTGCATGAACCTATTGAAAAATAAGAATTATTTCTTGGCTGTTTTACATTTATTATATACGGTTACAATGGTTCCTTTAGCTATGAAAATTTGAATTTTGAGTTGAGTGTGTTCGACTTAACAGTCAAGATAACTGTTACTGTCAAGATAAAAAAAATTTAGGCTTCTTCAAAAATCTATTGTGTTTTGGGCTGACATCATTAAAACGTTGCTAGCGCGTTTTTTTGTGCTGACATTTGTGCCGCTTCACATACGAGTACATCGTTGTTTGCAACTTTAATTAGGCTAAAGAGAGAAAGAGAGGGAGAGAGGGATCTCGAATGACTATTATTTTAATCGTAGATATTATATAGCCAATAGAAGTCTGGGTCCAGTTTTTTGCTTCCGAAAGCCAGTACATGTGTTGGCATGGAAAACTCGGTATGCGACATCCGAGGTATTTAAAATTATTTACGTTATCAAAATTAAGGTAACCGCTTCCAAGATATGCCATGGAGATACATCTAGGTGTCCATAAGGATTTATTTTTGCTGCTGTTCACTTCCAAGCCAACTTTTTTTGCGTAGCGATCGAGTGTTATGAAACAGTACTTGATATCGCTAGTTCCTCGGACAAGAAGTACGATGATTCCTGCATATCCAAAAATTTGGACTAGTTTATTAAATATACATCGCGAAGTTTTAATGCTGTTGTTTCTTAACAAGTATACTGGAGCGCCAAATTGAACACCAGAAAGGTGAACATTTGAAAGGGGTCTACTACAGATCCCTCGATTATGATATGGGCGTTGGTTATTTGCACAAAGAATCGAGATCCTCCGATATTTCAAGTCAAGTCAACAAGTACAACATTAGCCAAAGCCAACATTTCGTAAGCTGGGTTCAATAGAGCTATGCCACGCAACCGTGCAGCGTACAAATGTGCGTAGTCTTAATTGTAGCTCTCCTGGGATGGAAGTAAGCATTTTTGCGAAAAGCTTTTATTTATTTTCGAACAGATAATTGCATCCATTGGATGAACGGTCTTTTGTGCTTATCTAGTTAATGGAGATGCTAGTTTATTTATATTTGAATATGACAACAAAATGATCGCTGCCCTTGTCCACATCTCTGTAGGATTTAACGTCGGATATGCTACTGGAGTGTTTCTTGGAGACTATCACATGATGTATTTGGTTTTTTGATCTTCCATCATTTGATTTACACGTTGCTTTAATGATTTTTTATGTGGAAAAAACGTACTTGGTATACGATAGTGACGCGTTCGCCGTTGTTATTACTTGTGAGGTATTTTCTATACTTCTACCGATTTTTGCATTAAAGTCACTCACGATGACTTTAATGTCGTACAAAGAAATGATCTGTGATTAGATTTCTTAGTGCTGAAACTTACCGTGTATATTCGCTTATTAATAGGGCGGAATTTGATGATATTATGTTGCTTCACGCACCAATCGACGAAAAAGCCAACTCCAATTTATCCTCCATTCTAATGACCGCTGTAACCAGGTGTGAGCAACCATTGGTGGTGTTATGTATCTCACTCCCGACCATTTTAGCTCTTGTAGTATGAGTACGTCTAATGTGTAGTTTAGCTTAAAATAGTGGAAAAACTGTAATCCCAATTATTGTTTGATGCTACTTTGATGGATTTAACTTGTTTTAAATGTTTGATATTGTTCTTAATAATTACAATAAATGCACCTCATTCATAGTGTCGTATACTAATAAATTAAGTTTCTGTTAAACGAGTGTCCGATACAAGACAAGTAGTCTTATCTGTCTGTTCTAAGTTTAATAGAAAACTTAGTTCTACAACATACTGTGGTAACCCATTCACGATCTAAATGTTAATTCTAAATGTTCTGTTCATTTGTAGTAAAGCATTGCTGTTAGCCATTCGTTGATGGTTGTCTTCGTATTCAAAATATTTTCAATTTTTGATCACTAATGAATTTTAATGATAAATTCTGGCCATAACCAATATTTGTCGGTTATTTTATTCTTTTCGGTTATATATTTCGGTTTTTTCCAGAGGTCTTCTTTTTCCAAAGGTAAAACGAGCTTCAAAAACTTCTGTCAGTCTGGCCTACTTCAGCTGCTCATTTTCTTTCTATAACTTAGCGATTTCATTGCAATTTTGAGATCTCATTTTTGCTATTCCGTTTAGTCGCGTTGTTCAGCATTTTCGTTTTCCTGCTGAATCACGGAGGGTTTTTCTAAGTGGTCGGATAGATATTTCTGAACTTCTTATGAATGGTCGTCGACCTGATTGGCTCACCATGACTGAAATATTCGTTAATGGGCAATACAGATAATTAATTTACAGGCCGCTTCGAGATGTAATGTGATTATCATTTACTTTGACTGCCAGTGAGTTTGTTTGTCACTTGCTCCGTTTTTGAGTCCTAGATGAGAGCCAGTTTGTGGATTAAACTTGATAGTTTCAATATAATTTACAATTTGGAAGAGTTCATTTAGGTTGGTTTTGGCCCGTAACTAAATTTGATCAATTGTCGCTAATAATTTTACGATAAATTTCACAATAAATGAATCAGTAATTTGCCTTTGGGGCGAGGCATACGAACAGTGTAATATAAGATTTATCGGATCTCAGCCTTCTGTGTTTGGTGGTCTTACGTAGATGGGTTCAGGGGTAATTCTCACCTGTAGATAAGATCGGTCTGACTAGTATGACTCGGTTTGTAAGAAAGTTGGCCATCATCAGTTACATATTTTTGAAGTGTAACTAAAATACTAAACACATTTTACACGTCGAAATGTTCAATGCTGTACTTTTGTTACAGTGCTTAATGTGTTGTACGAATCAGCATTTCTGTAACGACCACTTTTACCGGTAATATTATGGGATGTTACCATCAAATGTAATGGTTTCTCTTTATATCTGATTGCCAACTGTAAAACTACAACTTTTAGCAATAAAGGTTTGAGAATTACTTGGTTGAAAATAATTACTTAGGAGTTATTTACTTCTACATTATTCAGCGCAACTAAGAAATTTCTGAAGTCTTCCATTAGATTTCAACTTACAATTTTTAATGAAACTTAGACAATCGGATACGAGCAACTAAGCCATTCTGCTCCGATTGATTGTGATTAAGCATTTCAGTTGTTGGCTTGCCCCTGCAAGCCCAATCGGCTGGATTCAGGGTTGTTGTTATGTGTGTTAGTATATCTTGGGGCTCTTCGTTATTATTTGGAAAGCATGATGCCCACACGCATAGTATTGTTTCTAGTTATTGCAAGACATTCGTTAAACGATTTACTCATACATATTTGTCTCAGTATCAGTGTGACTAGACGGTAATTTGACATATCTGAGTATGGTAAGAAACTCAATTAATTTTAATTGATCTCCCAATTTTCGCCAATCGTCTAAAATAAATTGTGCCAGCGGACCGATCTAATCTAATCATTTTCAACAAGCTTCGTCGTTCAGTTGGCATTTGTATAATCAATGTCGCAGATTGAACTCTGCCGCTTTTATTACTAATATTTAATATGCCATTTTTCAAGAGCGATGACCTGCTTCAGCAGATCCGTTTTGGTATCAGATCATCAACATCAAAATCCCTGCCGATGATTGCTGCTTCCCTTGAAAATGGTTGGTATTTGTTTTCGACAATCTGTTTCAAATCTCGGGCAAATACAGAAGAATTGGTGTTGCATCGTGACATTGATGGCCCAATGAGCAACTTTCGCTTTAGCGGTCTGCCTGATTTGGCTTTGGCCAAGACATCAAAACGTGTCGAACCATAGTTGTGGTGTTCGTTTTAGTAACTGGACTGGTTGCATGAAATATCAATTTCGGATTTCATTCATGACTAATAACTAGTTCGGCAGTCAGTCAAGACTTATTTTGTGTGTTGTAAAATTTTTTGTGCATTCACATAAATTTAAAAAAAACGTTGCGTAGAATAAAAGTAAATTTATTACGGCTGCTTTTTGTATTAATGTAATTCTTATTTTTCGTCATATTTTCTTGTCTGTCGGCCCTGATTTTCGTTTTGATTAACCAGCCACACATTTTTTTTTTTTTTTGGAAGAATTTACGACTTCGTCCTAGTAAATGTTTACTGTTTGAACGGAATTTTCTGGTGGACCACAACTGTCACTTTTATGGAGTGGCACTTGTGGCGAGTAGCGTAATCTGCAATTTTCTGCAAACAAATTTTCGTAAAGAAAAATTGTTAAAAAACATAAAATATTTATTATTCATTCAAATTTATTGCATCGCCTTGAATGTAGGCCTCTTCAGAAATAATACACTATGCCAACGAATAATCCAATCATCAAAACATTTTAAAACCGTATTTTCAGAAATCGATTTCAGTTCTAGCCACGAATTCTCTTTTAAATCTTCTATCGACTGAAAACTGATGCCCGGAAATGGTAATTTGAGTTTTGGAAAGAGAAAAGAGTCAGCCGGTTCTGTATTAGGTGAGTATACGGTGATTGTTCGATGATATTTGTTGAGCATTTGGCCAGAAATTCGTTCACAATGACATCCTTGTTAGATGATGCGTTATCATGCTGTAAAATGCATGAATTTGCTTTCCAAAAACCTGGAATCTTTCGTCGAATGCCTCTAACGCCCAGGTAATATTATTTATTTACCGTCTGACCTTCTGGCAAGAATTCCGAGTACACAACACCGCGATAATAAAAAAAAACAGTCAACATTATATCTTGATTTTTGATCGAGTTTGACGTGGTTTTTTCGGTTTTGCCTCACTTCGAAGGCGCATCTCTAAAGCTTTTTGCCTGGTTTGAATGTCAAACTTATAAAACCACATCTCAAAACCAGTTATAATGCGTTCTATGAATGTAGGGTTGGAATTGACTCGTTCTAGCATATCTTGAGTGTTTTAGAAAAATCCAAGTATGTCGGAACTAGTCGATTAGTATTGATTCGTATAACACAGAAAATTCAGCGGCTATCTCTCTCAAACCTAAATGAGGCTTTTCCGTCACCATTCCCGTCACTTGCAGCGAGATAAATCCTCCACTACACAAGTCGATTCACCGTAAGCCTTCTATAATATTTTCAGTGATTCGGCACATGAAATTTCATTTCCAGTACAAAATTTGGGACCAATTCTGTGTTCGTAATTTTTATTCATTTTAAAAAAAGCAAAACTCACTTGGGATGAACTGATAAAATAGAGCACTGTAAACAAACTAGCTTCCGCCAAGATAGACGACAGTTGTGCCAACGCGACAAAACAAATTTATACATTTAGGATTAGTATTGATGAACAGGCGTTAAATGCAATACTAAAATATCAATATATTGGTTTTTAGGACTATTAATCTAACTCAGCACCTTTAACCGTATTAAACCTCCCCAGAATTATTTACACTAAGCTAGCAATTAACACAAATAAAAACTAATTCCCACTTGTCATAAAATATAATAAGAAAATAACAGAAATGATTTATTGATACCAAATAACTATAATAATCATGTACAGTAAGTTCAAGGCTCATTTCGCATCAGCAAACTATAAACAGAACGAAATTTTATTTTTTTTTGTTTGAATGTGAACTACACCGGAATATGAATTAACCATAAGAGTGCAGCTCCAATAAAAATTCTTAAGCGCAAGTTAATATTTTTTATGGTGCGCGAACACAACAGAACCCAGACATTATACATGGTTGGTGTATCCTATATTCGCGAGTTGAGTTCTTATAAATATTTGATTTATTTTATTAAAATGGACACTGATACCCTTACAGCTAATATGTTAAGATGTGATTATAACAATCTCATAAATCTCAATCTTTATAAAATTTATTGTATTATTATTGTTGTTTAGTTTTTGTATTTTATTATTTTCGTTAAAGAAACTCAGTTTTTTTTATTTTATTTCTTATTTATGATTGTTGCATGCGTTTGTACTTTTCAACAAGAATTTAAACTGATTTAAATTAAAACTTTATAAAAATAATAAAAACGCAATAAATTTATAGCTATAGTGTTTCTTGATTCTATATAAAATACTTAAAAGAGCAATGTGCATAAAAATAGCGACAATAGATTAACCCTGTTCATGCGGTTGAGTGATTTATCGTTAAAACTTGTTGTTACCTATACGGCATAAATAAAGAGTTGAAAGGTATTTGTTGCGGCCGGAAACATTACGGAGCCTTACCCAACCCCTTATTCTATGGAAGACGGTTCAAATTAAGACCTTTTGACCGATGATTTTGATTTCATTGTTGTTTCTGCAACTACAGCTCTCGCAACAAGCATATTATTGAGAGCGTGTCAACTACTATCCTTGGGTTAGAGTTTTTGCCACTAGTTTGTGTTGTTTCTGCTGATTATATTTAGTGTTTTCTAAAACTGTGTCATCGGAGTTCTCTGTTGTTGGTGGTTTCCCTTTTGCAAACCCGACATTTTTGTGATGGCCCTTTTAAATGTTCCGAGTCATGTTCTAAAACGACTCGTAGTTTCAACTATTCTGCTTCACACTAATTTACCAGGATGTAAATTGTCTTCTATTAGAAGAACCTGATCCTCGATGTTGATTTGTGGCTTTGCGTATCCACCATTTTTTTCGTTGTTGAAATTTTAGGAGATAGTCATTGCTCATCAGATGTCATCTTAACACTCTATGGATATATTATTTGGTTAAAACTCTTTTGTGTACTGTTGTTATTGATACGCCTGAGAGAACCTATTTTTTGGTTACGTCATTGAATAGTAGGTATATTGGCCAAGAATTAAACACTGACTCAACCTTGTTTAGTGTTGTTGTTCTTTCTACGTAGGTTAGTGTGATATTTTCCACGATCATGTTTAGGTCAAAATGGTTGTTGAAAATTCCTTGTTAAAATCCGCTGCCTTATGTTTTTACAATCGTTTTCACTAGTTGTTATATTCACCGAAGTCAATGACCGCAATCTACATTACCTTATTTACAAGGCAGATGAAGATCGGCTTGTTTTGTAACTTCTACTTTTGCTCGATTTTATTTGAAGAGGGCCTGCATAGTCGATGTCAATACAAATGAAAATCCTAACGGCTGCACTCTTTTGGAAAAGTTTTTCCATCACCCAGTTAAACCGTCAATTATAGCATTTAATTTATGACATATACTTCTTACCTGTGATTGAAAGCTTAAGTTGGATTTCCTACTGAGCTGATGGTTAGAGGAAAGTATTGCTAATTTAGTAATGAATTTTTAAATCTTCGTGCTGATCCTGAAACGTATTTATATTTTATAGTAACTTGCTTCTCTTGTCTGCTGCCATACACTTCAGCAATCGCTTTATTTCTACCTTAAAATAACTACGTTAGGTCTACTTGTAATTATATATAGTTTCTGTCTCGTATACAAGTCGTACTAATCTATGATTTATTTTTTGCACGTTTTTGCACAAAATGGCAAGTTTCAATTAGACTGTTGCCTGTTCTTCAAATACTTTTTAGCTTTCTATCGAATGTCCAGTCCACTAGATACTGCAATTCATTAGTTCCTCTGTGGTTATACCTCGGCTTGCACAATCAGATGGGTTATTATTTTATTTTGTGTGGTGCCATTTATGTATTTAGGTCAAGCTTCGGGTTTCTGACAATCTGTGAGTAACTTTAAGTTTAAACTTTTCAATATCATTTTTTATCAATGAAAGTATTATCATGAAGGTAGCGATTGCTTGACATCTTGCAGTAGTTTCGCCATTAACAGAGTTCAGTTTAACTCTAAGCGTACAAGTGTCACATTTTATTTTGTTGCCACCACTGTGTTCTAAAGCTGATGCAACCTAATCTCAAGTGCTCACTTTTAAATTGAAACAAGACGCATGAACTTCGACGAATGATTCATTTGTGAAACTGATCCTTCTTGCATTTTAAGATCATTAGGCATGAATAGTTCTTTTATCTAAATTAACATTTGTTATGAAATTTTTTTTGGTAATCCGGACCAAAAACCAGAGTTTTGCAACATAATTTTTGGTATAAATATTATTGGTGCTTATTATCCTAGCGGATAGTAAAACTTGGTTGTAATGAAAGGACTTTTCGTTTCGCCACTGATCCAGTGTTTCAAGGAAAGTATATGATCAAGTCAAAAAAGTTTCTTCAATAAAATTTTGGAGCTGTGACGGTTTCATAAACTTCATTTTAAAATATGTGTGCGCTGTGAAACTGCCTTGGTTGTCCACTTCTTTAAATTGGAGTCACCTTGCCCGGGTAGCTCAGATCATTCATTTTGAATGAGCAGAGCCTCTTTTATTACGTGGACAATTTTTTTTTTCATTTTTCGCTAGAAATTTTAGCACTCCGACAGCAAGATAACTTGCGCTTAAGTTCCCTATGTGATAGTTTAAAATGAATGTCCCTAAAGTTTTAGATCTTACGACTAACGTACGCGATAGTGTGTTATCTTATTATTGCGATCTGAGTCGGAAAACTGAAACATGTTTCGAAAAAGAAGTCAACAGTAAAAAGAACTGGATGAAAAATTCGTTAAATAGATTATCAAACTAATTCAGATTTTACGAAAATAGAAAACATCCATCCGTACCTTATTTTAAGAAAAAAAATTGTCGATAATTTTACGCGATATATCATCGATTTTCTTGTGAAATTGAATACAAACCCACCGCTATCACCTACATTATCAGCAAAAAATCTTCAGAAACCATTTCAGAAGGATACTGAACAATTTTTTAAATTATGGGTCTGTAACTAGGAAAAATTCGTCCTAAAACTAACAAATTTTTTTAAATGCAATTAAAAAATCCCAGACATGAAACGCATCGCAAGAATTTTCTTCGTTTTTTGAAACATCGGTTATTACCACTTGAAACAGACAAGGAATTTTTCTATACAAAATACCTTATGAAGCACGTGCGACACATCATAAAAGGATTAAGGACTTATAATAGTTAAAAACCATTCCATGAAGTAAATAAACCAATAAGTATGCTAGAAGGGTCCAACTTCCACACATGTCTGTGAAGCTGGCCCGAAAAGTTAGCACGTAAAACACTATGGCAACACTAATGGTTTGGGTCCAGAATAAATATAAAAAACCAAAATATAAAATAGTTGATTTGTTTGTGAGCAATATCGATTCGTGCTGGGCATTTTCCAAATTTTGTCGTATATGAAATTGATTGAGTGATATCGATTCGAGCTGGTCTTTTCCAAAAATTTGTCGGACATGAAACTGATTTTATATTAAAGTAGGACCAATTACGAAATTATTCAGAAAGTTTCAGAATTTTTTTATGATTTGTTTGCGAGCAATATCGATTCGTGCTGGGCATTTTCAAAATTTTGTCGTATATGAAATTGATTGAGTGATATCGATTCGAGCTGGTCTTTTCGAAAAATTTGTCGGACATGAAACTGATTTTATATTAAAGTAGGACCAATTACGAAATTATTCAGAAAGTTTCAGAATTTTTTTATGATTTGTTTGCGAGCAATATCGAAAAATTCAAAATTTTGTCGTATATGAAATTGATTGAGTGATATCGATTCGAGCTGGTCTTTTCCAAAAATTTGTCGGACATGAAACTGATTTTATATTAAAGTAGGACCAATTACGAAATTATTCAGAAAGTTTCAGAATTTTTTTATGATTTGTTTGCGAGCAATATTGATTCGTGCTGGGCATTTTCAAAATTTTGTCGTATATGAAATTGATTGAGTGATATCGATTCGAGCTGGTCTTTTCCAAAAATTTGTCGGACATGAAACTGATTTTATATTAAAGTAGGACCAATTACGAAATTATTCAGAAAGTTTCAGAATTTTGTTATGATTTGTTTGCGAGCAATATCGATTCGTGCTGGGCATTTTCCAAATTTTGTCGTATATGAAATTGATTGAGTGATATCGATTCGAGCTGGTCTCTTCCAAAAATTTGTCGGACATGAAACTGATTTTATATTAAAGTAGGACCAATTACGAAATTATTCAGAAAGTTTCAGAATTTTTTTATGATTTGTTTGCGAGCAATATCGATTCGTGCTGGGCATTTTCAAAATTTTGTCGTATATGAAATTGATTGAGTGATATCGATTCGAGCTGGTCTTTTCGAAAAATTTGTCGGACATGAAACTGATTTTATATTAAAGTAGGACCAATTACGAAATTATTCAGAAAGTTTCAGAATTTTTTTATGATTTGTTTGCGAGCAATATCGATTCGTGCTGGGCATTTTCAAAATTTTGTCGTATATGAAATTGATTGAGTGATATCGATTCGAGCTGGTCTTTTCGAAAAATTTGTCGGACATGAAACTGATTTTATATTAAAGTAGGACCAATTACGAAATTATTCAGAAAGTTTCAGAATTTTTTTATGATTTGTTTGCGAGCAATATCGATTCGTGCTGGGCATTTTCAAAATTTTGTCGTATATGAAATTGATTGAGTGATATCGATTCGAGCTGGTCTTTTCCAAAAATTTGTCGGACATGAAACTGATTTTATATTAAAGTAGGACCAATTACGAAATTATTCAGAAAGTTTCAGAATTTTTTTATGATTTGTTTGCGAGCAATATCGATTCGTGCTGGGCATTTTCAAAATTTTGTCGTATATGAAATTGATTGAGTGATATCGATTCGAGCTGGTCTTTTCGAAAAATTTGTCGGACATGAAACTGATTTTATATTAAAGTAGGACCAATTACGAAATTATTCAGAAAGTTTCAGAATTTTTTTATGATTTGTTTGCGAGCAATCTCGATTCGTGCTGGGCATTTTCAAAATTTTGTCGTATATGAAATTGATTGAGTGATATCGATTCGAGCTGGTCTTTTCGAAAAATTTGTCGGACATGAAACTGATTTTATATTAAAGTAGGACCAATTACGAAATTATTCAGAAAGTTTCAGAATTTTGTTATGATTTGTTTGCGAGCAATATCGATTCGTGCTGGGCATTTTCAAAATTTTGCGTATATGAAATTGATTGAGTGATATCGATTCGAGCTGGTCTTTTCCAAAAACTTGTCGGACATGAAACTGATTTTATATTAAAGTAGGACCAATTACGAAATTATTCAGAAAGTTTCAGAATTTTTTTATGATTTGTTTGCGAGCAATATCGATTCGTGCTGGGCATTTTCAAAATTTTGTCGTATATGAAATTGATTGAGTGATATCGATTCGAGCTGGTCTTTTCGAAAAATTTGTCGGACATGAAACTGATTTTATATTAAAGTAGGACCAATTACGAAATTATTCAGAAAGTTTCAGAATTTTTTTATGATTTGTTTGCGAGCAATATCGATTCGTGCTGGGCATTTTCAAAATTTTGTCGTATATGAAATTGATTGAGTGATATCGATTCGAGCTGGTCTTTTCCAAAAACTTGTCGGACATGAAACTGATTTTATATTAAAGTAGGACCAATTACGAAATTATTCAGAAAGTTTCAGAATTTTTTTATGATTTGTTTGCGAGCAATATCGATTCGTGCTGGGCATTTTCAAAATTTTGTCGTATATGAAATTGATTGAGTGATATCGATTCGAGCTGGTCTTTTCGAAAAATTTGTCGGACATGAAACTGATTTTATATTAAAGTAGGACCAATTACGAAATTATTCAGAAAGTTTCAGAATTTTTTTATGATTTGTTTGCGAGCAATATCGATTCGTGCTGGGCATTTTCAAAATTTTGTCGTATATGAAATTGATTGAGTGATATCGATTCGAGCTGGTCTTTCCAAAAATTTAATATAAAACTCAGTTTAATATAAAACTCAATTCATATCCGACAAATGTTAGAAATTTTTCAGCACGAACCGTTAGTACTCCCGTTCAAATCATAGAATTGTTTTGTAGTTTTGAGAATAATTTCGTAAAGGATCATGGTTTAATATAAAACTCAATTCATGTCCGACAAATGTTAGAAAGGGCTCAGCACGAACCGTTAGTACTCCCGTTCAAATCATAGAATTGTTTTGTAGTTTTGAGAATAATTTCGTAAATGATCATGGTTTAATATAAATTTCAATTCATGTCCGACAAATGTTAGAAAGGGCTCAGCACGAACCGTTAGTACTCCCGTTCAAATCATAGAATTGTTTTGTAGTTTTGAGAATAATTTCGTAAAGGATCATGGTTTAATATAAAACTCAATTCATGTCCGACAAATGTTAGAAAGGGCTCAGCACGAACCGTTAGTACTCCCGTTCAAATCATAGAATTGTTTTGTAGTTTTGAGAATAATTTCGTAAATGATCATGGTTTAATATAAATTTCAATTCATGTCCGACAAATTAGAAAGGGCTCAGCACGAACCGTTAGTACTCCCGTTCAAATCATAGAATTGTTTTGTAGTTTTGAGAACAATTTCGTAAAGGATCATGGTTTAATATAAAACTCAATTCATGTCCGACAAATGTTAGAAAGGGCTCAGCACGAACCGTTAGTACTCCCGTTCAAATCATAGAATTGTTTTGTAGTTTTGAGAATAATTTCGTAAAGCATCACGGTTTAATATACAATTTCATAGGTGATAAGTACGAATAAGAGAAGCATTTCATGTTTTACATATGTCAGTTTTTACGTATTGTACTAGTTGTATGATAAGATTGGTCATTTTTTATTATTTATGCTCAAAAATCAATTTTTATTAACTGTTTTATATCGATATGTTTGTGTTCGAATCATAGAAAATACATTGATTTTGTTTTCGTTTTTGATTTGTATCTCGTTTTATTTTTTTTATTTTAAATTTTCGTGCTAACTCTAGCTTATACTCGAACCCCTATATGTTTTTAAAATATTTTATTATCGAGCCTGCTGATTGCTAATAAAAATTTAGTTATTGGACTATAGATCAATTAACGAAACTACGTTTTGTTTGAAAACGTTCAGTTTTATAGTAAAATTAAAGATGTGCATGTTTTTATATTTATTATTATAATAAATGCTTATTTTGTGTGGTAAATTTTTTAGTACTATTCTTTGATAAAAGTATTACCATATGTACATTTTTTAAAAATACGTGCTAACTTTTCGTGCTAGCTTCACATCGGTCTTCCACACTTGTATTCTTGCATCACATTTTTTCCTCGTTTTTTTCCTCTTTACCTACAAACTAAATTTGAGGTGGGGATTTTGTGTTGTTAAATTTTCAACAAAATTTTTTTTGTTTATCGTGTTGTTACGCACTACTACAAAGACAATAAAAATAAATACGTATATACAAAAAAATTGCGTTAGAGGTTGGCAAGAATATTTTTGACCCAAAATTGTTTTAGCGGTCGTCTCGTGAAGAACAATAGTAAAATTATAAAAAAATAATATCTCTTATAAGTCAGAAACAATGGCGGAAATTAATTCAGTGCAAGATGGGTGGAATAAGGAACAAACCTTACTATTAATAAACGAGCTTCGCAAATATCCTTGTGTGTACGACCCACTTGATAATAATTTTACCAATAAAAAACTACGAAGTCAAAAATACAATAATATTGTAGAAGAAGTGAAAACAAAAAAAACAAATGTAACCGTGCCGGACGTCAAAAGAAAAATAAGAACGTTGCAAAGCCAAATTTCGAAAGAAAGACCAAAAATTCGCAACTCAAAAAAAAGCGGTGTAAGTAGCGATTCAGTATATCAGCCAAAGTTATGGTGCTACAATGAATTGGAATTTTTAATTAACTCTCATGGCTCCACACCAAGCAGTTCTCATTTGGATATTTCTGATGTAAGTAAAGATATTGTACTTTTCATATAACTTAACCTCAATTATTATTTTGTGTATTATTTTTAGTTTGGAATAGAGGCTAATGAAAGCCCCGATGAAGAGGAACGTAGTACAAGACTCCGTCCAAAAGTAAGTTGGAAAGTTTTTAGAAGTTTGGTATTGGATATACATAGATTTATATATATATATATATATATATATATATATATATATATATATATATATATATATATATATATATATATATATATATATATATATATATATATATATATATAATTAAAATATTTGTCGCAGTGTTTGACCAAACCATTGTCACTTCACGATTACCGAGAATGTGGCATTGTTTTGGGATTACAATCGCGTTACCTTTGTTTTTATGAAGATGAGTTTTATTCCAACTTCCCTTTGTGCTATGTGAATTTCATAATCATGGAGAAGATAACTCCAAGACTACAAGTGAAGTTGCTTAGCTTCGTCGTGCGAAGATCTCCTGGCAGTGTAATAACATATCAACGGTGTAGAGAAACCGAAACTGATGATAAAACTGGGAGATTATATTGATGAGTAATATCAATTTTTGTAAAATAAGTTTTTAATATTTTCAAGAAAGAAATAAAAAATCGGAAGAACTTCAAACTCAAGCAATTAACGCTTTAAATTTAGATTCAGAAACATACCCATTTGTACGACAGCGGCAACTTCTTCTTCGTCGCTTTCACAGCTTCCTCTATATTCACCCAATTTTGAAAATTCATCAGATTTTCCTTGTTCTCCATCACCTGTTCCGTATTGCAATAGCCCATCTTTAGAATCCGACCTACTAAATACACCGCCAAATACAAAAAAAATAGAAATAATTGAAATAATTACTGTAAAACCACCAACAAATTTTAAATCGACCAAAGACACCTTACAATTAGCAATGGATAACATTGTATTTGAAGATAGCTTATAATAACAAAATTATAATTTTTAAAGTATAAAATCATTTTTGAATTTCTTGTGTGATATTAAATAAACGTATATAAAAACATTTTGTTGCGCTAGTCCTTCAAATATTTCAATCCCAATTCCAGGTTGTTGACTTTAATGTAACTCCATACTCTATTTTGCGCGGCGGCAAATCTATTAAGTAAGTACGGTAAGTATGTATGTACTACAAGCAATGCAAAAAAAAATATCTACTTAGGTTTAATTTTACCTATGGCTATTCTGGCTTTCCCTGCAAATAAATAATTGGGGAAAATCTTTTCATTGAATTTGCTGATCCACTGACGGAATCAGTTTAATGTAAATAATTTAAAATCAAAGTTGAATGTAAAATTTGATCTAAAAATTTGTTTTGGGAAAAATAATAGGTAATTTTGTTTATAAAATGTTTACACTAACTAAACTGATTTCACAAATAGGTCATAAAAATAAAATTCAGAAATTTGTTTGTGATTAAATCCCCCCACCCCCCCCAATATCCTATTATGAGATAAATCTACACGAACACCACTTAGGATTAATTTAAAATAAAAAACGAAATTATCCCTTGAAAATGTATTTAATAGTAATTATTAATTAGATATAATTAAATTTGGCCTTCATTATTAAAATTTTCTGTCAACTGTTTTCTAACAGCATCGCCACTTTTTGCATTGTTTGGATTTGAACGAACTCCAGTTCCCTTTCGTTGAAGAGCCTCATATTCTTCAGTAAAAATTGAATCCTTGTACCACTTGCTGTTTTTAATTAAAAAATTGTGTAGTACACAACAAACAACAACACTTCACAATTTTGACACCTTTATCTTCATGCAGATGAATGGTTTTTTGACAGACCTGGAATCTATTGCTTAAGATACCAAAAGCCCGTTCTATAGACTGCCGAGCTCGACTTAAACGTAAATTAAAAACTTTTTTGTCTTCGTCAGTTGTAGTAAAAGGATATGGTGTTATTATATTTTCCGTTAATGGGAATGCATTATCCGCTACGATTACATGTGGTAATACCCTTCGATTCCCAACTAATTTTTTCTGTGGTAAATATTTATCCGCTTGCTGCAAAATATAATTTAAATTGGGCCGTTGCAAGACTCCTCCATCGCTTACTCGTCCATTGCAACCTACATCAATAAATAATTATAAAAAAGCGGTGCGTTGGTTTTAGCAGGTCTGAAACCTATGTGTTTACCATCTAAAGCACCAATACAATTAGGAAATTGGTATTTTAGTTTGTACTCATCGGCAATTTTTAACCAATCTTCTTCTGTTGATGGAAACTAAAATGAGAATGAAAGAAAATGGACAAAAAATAAATGTTTATACATTTCAAAAATAATATGTTGTTTAAATATTTTTTAAATAAGTTACCTTCAAAAATTCGTTGCTCAAATTTTTATAGATCGCGTCACACACTTCTAAAACTGCCATAGAAAGGAACGATTTAGACAGTTTTGAACTGTAGTCTAGTTCCATATAGCTTTCGCCGGTTGCTAAGAATCGTAAAGTAATCGCCAGTTTTTCTTCAGCTAATGGCGTCTCGTAAATGAGTATTATTTCGTTTAATATCACTTTGAATTTTGTGTAGAATAAAAAGGAAGAAATCTTCATCCATTCTGAGATAGTTTTTGTAGTCCCGCGGAATCGGTTTCAATTCCTTTATCAAATGTTGTGTGTTCCCAATAGTTTTTCTTGTTTTTCGATATGGTTTAATCCAGCAACTCCTTTTCGATTGAGGCTCTTCCTCCTCTTCTACGGCAGCTAACAATAAGCAGGCTGCAGCAGATGATATCAAAGCGGCAACTGCAGGAGCATTTTTAGTGTTTTCAAATACCTTAGAAACGGCATCAGTAACTAAATTTTCGTTGTGTGTATTCATTATTAAATGCGACAACCAAATTATTTTATATTTTCTAATAATCAAAATATTTTCATACGTGTACAATATGTTACACATTTAGTTTACACTTCGAAATAAAAATTAATTTTAAATTGTCTTGTTCTAGTGCGTCCAATCCCGAAATGAAAAGAATTTACATATACATAGATAAATAACAACAGTCGAAGAATACAAATGTAGACGAAAAGTGTTGTCGATATGTGTCATGAACAATACAAGTGTGGAAGGGCCCATTGTTCGACTAGGGTAAACAAAATATCATCATATCAAAATTCACTGTACACTTACAGAGCGTAAAAAAGTTAGTAAATTTTCGGTTGGAATGGAAGCAACGGTATTCGACGAACTAACGCATCACTTGCCAAAAACCAAATTTAACGCCTACGATTTAGGCAGTCAAAGCTGACTATTATTCAACAAAATAAATCAGTAAGCATTTACGGTAACTAGAGAACGTGGGCGTTGCTTATCGACACTATTGACGGAAGAAGAGATATAAACTGGAGAACACATTTAAAAACTATATACGTGACTCCAATAGCAGGTATACTGTAAACTCACCCATGAGAGAAAACGTGCCAACGTTAGACTAATAGAAATTACGCTAAACAAAATTTAAAATTTTAAACTTTTGGGGAATTCACTGATAGTCTGACGCTTAAATAAAGTTGGTTTGAATATGGTGTCTGAGACGAAATAAAAGGGGGGCATCCTTTACAATAATCCACTTTATGAAAATATCAAAAACTGATAAGGAGCGTAACATATACTAAAAGATTCATTTTCAACTGCCAACTACTTAACATACGAAGAATGTTGAATATTAATGTTGTTGTATTAAACCTACTTTAAAACTTTTATTTAATATTTTTATAAATACGAAATATTAAATAAATTTTGAAAATTTGAAGATTCAAAGTTATCGAAAGTTTATTATTAAACGCATTATGGCAACAACAACTTTTATTCTGCCTTATTGACAACAACAACAGGTAATTTTGACGAAAACCATTCCACTTTGCAATGGATGCTTGAAATTCGAAATTAAAATAAATTTTGAAGTTTTTGAGTTTTCACGTATATATTTCGAGTTTCCACAATGTGATTGGTGAGTTATCTATCAAACACATTTTGAAAACAACAAATGTCGTCATATTGACAAAATGAAATAATGAGCATTTACATCACAACTAATTATAAACGAAAGTTGTCTGGTGTTACTCCAACATGTAATTGCTACAAGTTTCACTTTCTCAACTTGCATCTTATGCTTAATAAACAGCAGCCAATATCACCTCCGGGTAACCATTCGAGGAATAAAAAGCTTCGGCTAAATTCGTGAGATCTGTAATGCTGTACTAAGATTCAAGACATAATTCTTGTAACAGATTTTACTATTAGTACTCAAGCCAGAAACCAGACCGTCGAAAACATAAGGTTAGTGAATTAAAAAAAACTTGTTTCTGTGATACAGAAAGAAAGTTACTTTCTGTATCACAGACACCATTTTTTTAAAATATAAATCAAATTTTTTTTAAATTTCTAAAATCAAATTAGGAATACTTACTGAGTTTCAATGAGTAGATAATATTTAGTAAGTTGCTTATTGAGTTGATCAGTTTTAATTAACCATAAATATCATATCATCAAACACTACCCCGGAAATGATTTTAAATGTGATCCTCTCACGCACGTATCAAGATCATGTGGGATATACCAGAAGTTTCGGAGGATCGGCAAAGTTAATTTGGAAACTTCGAAATTTAAGAAATTTTCTGACAAAACCCTTATATGTTGCATCATTCTGGAATTTATAGATGATTACATTATGAGCCAGGCAGCACACTAATATCTGTTTTATAAAACCGGAAGGTTTAGCACAATTTTCAAAATGGTGAATTATTTTCTTACAGAACGTCACAACCGTCTAAGATTCGCGGCCGCCTGTACGAAAGTTTTGCACGAGTAGCCATGTGAAGATGCTTAACACTGCCTTGAGAGGATATTTTCTAGAGCATTCAGTACCGAGACATTTTTTCAGAATTGGGATTTCGGTACTAGAGAGTGATAGAACCGGGTTCCCAGTTCTGCGTCCGGTGCTGAAAGTGGTTATATAAAAAAATTACGGTTTAAAAATTGGTGATAAATTAAGGAAAATACTCGTAAGTCGCACAATTGAAAAATTAAAAAGTTTAATAAATATGCCATTTTATGCCAGGTGTAGCTTCCGTTTTAAAGTGAGAATTAACGTGGAATTAACCTCTCTGGTAATGGTATGGTTGAGCTGTTCTTCCTGCGTCAATTATTTGGGATTTTCAGAAACATCGTCATTGTGGACTGTAACTGTCGGGTGGATGTGACGGGCAATGATGCCAATGGTCTTGTTTACAATCACTGTTTTTATTAAACGTTCAAAGTTTAAGACAGTCTGGGTCCAATTCCGCATACTCGTGTCCTTATGTAAGTATATTATAGCAAACTTCAAGCTGCCGTTCGGTATTCATTTATTCAAAAACAAAGCGAGTCGTCATTTGCAGAGCGAATTCACCACTCCCCAAGGTGTTTATCATAAACGAGATCGTCGTGTCAGCTGTAAGTAATGTCTTATCTAGAACGGCATAGAGCTTTTGCAGCTAACCTTATTGGTTCAAGTGTTGTCACTAAACTATTAACCATATTCCACTCCTTCTCATCGAGTGAAAATAATTGATTTGAGATCGATTAAAACTCCAGAATGCTGTGTTTTACTTAACGAAATTGTTCCATCTTCTATTTACATTCCATATTGTCTTTATGTCAATCAACAATTGTCATTTATTTCCAAATTCTTATTTGATGGTGAATATTGCCGTTCTTAGTTGGTAATTTATGAAACAACTTGGTCACAGTTCTTACTTTGCGGATAAGGGCAACTAGAGTATCTTTTCAGGTCTGGTTCTTCCTTGTTCAATTCAAGTTGGAACACTTCGTCTTAATCATTACCACCATCTAAATTACAGTCACTATCTTCATTACTAGGTGTTTCTCCAGCGTATGTGAGTTTCATATAGAGGACATCAACAGTTTTAATTGAATTGCGTCGGCGAAGTAGAGTTGCTGCTTGCAGGGAAGTATTTTTCCGAATTTTTTCTATGCTATCATACATATGATGTCTTCATGCAAGTTCAACCCATACGTCTGCAGTCTTTCTTCAATAAGCGTAATGTAGCATTCTGCGGGCCACGGTCCACTCGTATATCAGCCCCAAATTGCAAAATTTTAATTCAATGTGCGCTTTTATATTTAAATAGCGTCGGTGAAGTCCACTCATTGAAAGTGAGGCGAAATAGCTTGCCTCGGGATTCCAATCTTTGTAGGTCAATCTTATACTTTTGCCGAAAAGTTTGTCCATATTTTATCACCATGTCTCGAATTGTTGCGGCAGATTTTGAAACATCAAATCCATGCGCTATCAGCGAATTGCACATCTCGAACAATTAGGTTGATTGTCGATGTCTGATTTGAAGAACTATGCACATTGTTTCGTTTTTCTGGTGGTACTGTTGTTTCTGTACCTTCAGATGCAGATCTCTTCACAAGTTTTATTATAACATTGTGAGTAGATGTATTATGTTTCTGGAGGATACTTGTTGATCCACCATTTGTCTTCATTTGTTTCAGACATTGTTTGCATTTTAAAACTTGCCAGAAGTGTTGTCGCGTTGGAAATACTCCCATACTGGAATTCTTTCAATCAGCCGCTGGCTGCATTTTTCATATTTGATTATGGCGGACATTTCTAGGTGGGGGTTCATTAAAAATTTACGGAGACCTTATGACTTATGTGTTCTCTATAATCATAAATTGTCGCTATAATTGTCTAAGTATACATTTTGGCGCATTTTAAATATTCAATTTTTTAAACTTCAAATGAAATCTTTTAAACATCAAATGTTACAGCACCGAAAACCACAAATTTTGCTATAGTCGATCCCGTATTTCGACTGAAGAAAATGTGCGGAATTCCCGAAGGGATGCTTATTTTGAATGCTATAATATGTTCGATCCTTCTCAGCAATAAAATTAAGCGTATAAAATATAATAAATTCCGCTAAAGGCATTAACGATTGCGATTTCTAGCGCACCTGTATTTTGACTTATTCGAGGCTCCCTTATTAAAACACTCAACAGTAGAGTGAATAAGCTCATTTTCTAGATCCCATGCAAAATCCGAAAATAGTACGGCTGCCGACCGGAAAAAGCTAAAATTTGGTAAAACAAAGAACTATCGGTCGTCATTAAGGATGAGTCACTGGTTATTTTCGTTTGCTTCGTCAAACAAATTAGATGTTTGAATTTGTTAAAATTCCATAGATTATGAACTTAGAGCTTTGCGGGTCTAATCATGCAAAAATTATAAGTTCTAAACGAATTATCTCAAGAATCCGTTTTGAAGAGGGTGACAAAACCAAAACATCCAGTAATTAATCCTGAATGACAGTTGAAACGGTCCGTAACTTATGAAAATAATGTGTTCTTAAAAAATATTAGAAATAAATCGGTATTTTTAGATAAATGATGAGTTTTGAAAGAATTAGTACAATAAATCGTTATGAATGTAAAACCAGACAATAACATAGTCCTTAATGATAGATGGCCACACAAACCGTTGGATTTTTAAGATTATTAGTGTTAAAAACTTTCTAGATTCAAATTATTAAGGAACGTGTTGCAATTAAACGTTAGAAAGTACTCTGTACAATCAAAAATCCGGTCTCAGTTCAACTTTATTCTTGTGTCCAAAATTAAAATTAAATTCTCGATTTAGCAACGAATATTATAATTCAAATTATGGCGTCCATAATACTCAGTGAACTAACGAAATTGTTTGCAGATTTTTTGAGAGTTTTTATACAGGCGAAAGCCTAATTGAAGGGAACTCGCATTAAATGATTTATGAAGATCACCCTTGTTTCTATATTAGTTGATCTGTGAATAACAATGAACGCGGAACAGCCAATTATATTTGAACACGAATACTTCATACATTAAAATAAAATAGAAAATACCACCGAAGCCGCACATTAAGAAATAAATTATTCCGCAAAAACCATTAAATTGGTTGGGTATAATATATGGGTTTTACATAGCGCAGCCCAAACAATATACTAAGAACTAAAAAAAAATATTTTCAGCATATACATAATGTATGCATATATGTATGTATGCATGTGTGTTAAGTATGTACATTTATGAGCTTTTTTATACCAACTATAAAAACACAGTGATTTAAGTTTCAAACATTTTATAAATTATCCCTGCTGTTAATTTTAAACCGTCCGCATTAATTTTGTGTTTGTTTGTTGTAGACTTGACTCGTTTAATTCAAAACCAACCACAAAGTATGTATTGTGTATGTAGTTATTAAATTGAATTTGTCAATTAGTGTAACTTATGTGTAATAATATACCGACATTAAAATGTGTATACGTACGTACATTTAGGAACGACTAGATTTTCTTTTATTTCTCGTGCAGAACAATATAACCATATAAGCGAAGAAGTTGGGATTTCTTTTGTAAGATTATGTCTTTATTTTTAGACAAAACAATAATAATATGTTATGCTGTTATGTATATTATGTACGGATATACGGCAAGAGTAATCTACTGTTTGAGAACAAGAAAAACGGAATGGAATGAGGTTTCTTGTATATACTCGTATACCATATAGATTCCACAAGATCAATTTTTTAGATGTATATGCGAATACGTATAAATTTTTTATATTTATATTTTAATTGAAATTAATATTTAAAAATAAAAATAAAACAATAAATTTAGTACTGTGGAAACGCAATAAATGAAGAGACATGTAATTTGTTGGCAAATTAATTGGGTGCATTTTATATTATGACATTTATGGATGTACATTTCTTAATACCACATATTGAAATATATGTTGCAATTAATTTTTTAAATCAAGCACCAGTAGAGTCGAATGTGGGGCCTGATTATTGTGATCGATCGTAACAGGCTGTGTTGTTGTATGTAGAATCATTGTAAATGGTATAAAATTAATGTTTTGCCTGTTATAACGAGAATATAGTTATCCGTGCGTAATACAAGTTTACTTTACTGAATATGGATAGTATGAAAATAAATAAATACACGTAACGTAATTCATATAACATGTTTTGCGACATGAAACTACTCCTAAAGAGACTCAAACCAACAATAGCATAAAGAAAGCTTATTCCTCGTTACACACTTAAAAAAATATTCCTTATGTAATGCAAAATGTATTACATATAGGTCCTACGGAAGTCTCCATTACATAGTAATGCAAAGTTTGCTTTAAAAATATAGGGTTATCCAATTCAAGCTTGATAAAGTAAACTTGAAAAAAACACACAAAATGTTCGAAATGTATTGTGGAGGAAATGTGAGGTTGTACACATTACACATATTAGAAAAATTGATAATAATTGCGGATCAGTTGGCAGAATATGACCAAGGCAAGATAAGTCGTGGGGAAACGGATGATCTCTATTCGAAACCCCTCGACTAAAGCTTATAACAGTTATGCTTAAAGATAAAATCTTTAAAAGTGGCTACATATGTAAGGAATGTAATTTAAAATCGAAGATCTTTGTTTTAAATTTCTTCACACGGTATGTTTATTTAAATAAAAAATGGTTTTCAAAAAAGTTTTTCTGTACTTGTCTGCAAAAGCATGTCAGTTTAGGTGGATTTTTCTGATCGGGATGAAACTTCATACTTAAGCTTTTTCCTTGTTTCATGTCAAATATTTTACAATAAAATTCAAGTTTACTAAGGGAATCAGTTTTGTCCGCATAAGCATGTGATTATTTTTTTTAAACAATTTTAAGATAAAATAACAATAAGTTATCAAATCTTAATCACTAAATTGTAATTGTAAATCTGCGAGAGCAGAATTTACTTCTTATCAATAAATAAAAATTGCGTTATAGAGGAGAAATTTGTATTCTAGGTCAATGGTTAAATATTTCCCCATCAACCAGTGCATTTTATTCACTTTTAATTTGATATATGGTCTCGTTTCATTTCAATATGTTTTCGCCAAATCAACCGTCGGTCTAGATGGACGCCTTTTATAGCTAGATTTCGATGTCATGGATATGTTGTTACAGAATTTCGGCCGTCATTTATGGATTTGTATGGCTACATACGATTGCCGTATCATCTACGAAAGTAAACGTCATAATTTGCAAAGACGTTGGTAAATCTGAAGTGAAAATTAAATATACCGTTGGGCTGTGCACACTGCCTTGTGATACTCCAGCCAAATTTGGAGGTAATATGCAATACCTACATACATAATATCTGCGATTTGATAAATACAGCATCATAAGTTGGTAAATTTCTGGAATTTAAGACTAATTGCATAAAGCAGACCCTCGTGCCAAACTTTATCGAATGCTTGGGCAACATCCAAGAAGACGGCGGAGCAGTAATTTCTCTTCGTATGCTGACCTTATTTCTGTAGCTACTCGATGCACATGGCCAATGGTTCTGTGCTCGGCTCTGAAATCAAAGTGATGATTTGGGATGATATTTCGTAATCCCGGTGTAATATTTTCGATAATTGTGTTTTTCGAATACTTTCGAGATAATTGGGATCATTTTTATAGTTGACAATTTCCAGCACAATTTATTTGGGCCAGTCGTCCAAAGGCAATTGATTATGTGCAATAATAAACTTTACTAGTGAAGTTTTCTTTTCACCTAGTTAAAGTTGTGTTTTAATGCGTCTTATGCGGCGTTTCTTTGTTAACATTTTTTCTATTTCACCGGATGCTTAGGTATGTCTTGTATGTTTGCTCTTTGGTTTCGGCGCGGCTGAAACAGATGTGTTGACCAGCAAATCATTAAAGTTTTCTATAGCAAGGTTTATATCGTTAGCCGCCTGCAGTGTAGACGTCAAGTTGAAATGCGAACTGATGTACATCTAGAATTTCAAGCAATTTGTGCCCGATATTTATTTTTATGACTGAAAATTACAGATAATAACAAGTTAAATTTGAACGAAGGTTTTTTTTTATTATTGAAAAAAAAGAAATAATTTTAAATATTGATGACTCGGTAAAATTGATTTTTATGTTAATTTTTCAGCATTACGATTATGTATCTCTTAATTACTTAGAAAAACACTTGTAATTGATATATATGAATTATATGCTCTTAACATTAACATGGCACGAGAAATATACACGCATTTTTATGAATGTACGAGCAGAATCCAAAAGCTCATTAACACATTTTTTTATTATTTTTCTTTTGTTTTGCAATTTGTTAACACTGGCAAAATATTAACTGTGGACAGGTAAATTATATACTCGAAGCAAAATGTACGAGAATCTCAGAAATAAAAATAAGAAAACAGTTAAAAAAAGTGTTTGTGCTGAAATTTGAGTTTCTCTCAAGACGCCTTCATAGCAAAAATAATTGCGTTTAATTATATTCGATGGATATCGAGGGTTATCCAATTCAAGCTTGATAAAGTAAACTTAAAAAAAACACACAAAATATTCGGAATGTATTGTAATTTTTATTTCATTTTACAGATTGATCCTTGCCATTTTTAGTTAAACAAGATATCATTCAAATGTCCTCCACGGGACTTCTTACAGGCCTTGATTCTTTTGCGGTAATTTTCAATGACTTTTCGGCACATTTCGGGCGGTATCTCGGCCATTACCTTACGAATATTAGTTTTCAATTCGTCAAGAGTTTGAGGATTGTTTGCGTAAACACGATCTTTCGCGTAGCCCCACAAAAAGAAATCCAAAGGCGTTAAATCACAGGATCAACGTATCCACCAAGCGAAAAATGAGCTTCATCACTGAAGAAAATTTTGTTCGAAAAATCAGCATGCTCCATATTCTTAAATGGCAGAATGTCAACTAAATAAATGACAGCGTACTTGACGTTTATCTTTGACAGATGTCGGTATACAGATTTCTACTTTATCAACCTCGAATTGGATAACCCGTTATAAATTGCATTAAATCCTAAAATAGGAATAATATCTACTTTTAATGCTATATTCTATTATATTAGAAAACAAATTGAAATAAAATCTGATGAAAATTTACTTTAAAATTTATTAATGGATACATTACTAAATTTGTTTAAAAGTATTAAATTTTAAAGCAGACTGCAATTAAATATATTACTGATTGAATTTATATATAACTTATATAAATATTAGTTAAATATAACTGACATGGTTCCATAGAGTATACTTCCGGCTGGTTTTATATGGGTCCTGTATGTGCATATGCATAAAGCATCGTACTACTAGTGACATAGTTGATTATGTTTCGGCTGGCATGGTTCCGACTGGTATGGCCCCGGCTTAAAATTCAAAAAGTGGTGCTCAATGGTTCCGGGAGACGTGACGGGTACAAATATTTTGCATTATGGAAAATTTCTTATTTTTAAAAAAATATATTTCTAAACAAAAACTTGTTTATATTTTAATCTTGTCTTAAATGTCAGTTAAGGAAATACACCGCAGCAGAAATGTAAATCAAATCTATTTCCAAACTATACATTTTAACCTATTATTACTTAATTTTACGTAACACTTGGATCATATTTCTTGTAAAATATTGTTTGCGCCAAAGAATTAGATTTTTTTATTCGGATCACGAATTAGTTAAAAAAAGTCCGATGAACTGTAAATAATTCGTTGTTAATAATAAAGACAACAAATTTGTGTACCAAAGTTCTCACCGCAGCCAAGATGTACAAAAAACCCCTGCTCACCCACTCTAACACATTCTTTTCAATCATCACTTTGCTATTTATACAAAACGCGGAATACATTTTTTTTTGTAAATTATATTCTGATTGGTAAATGGTGGGTGGATTGGATTGCCTGATGATATATTGTGCCAATCAATCAGTCACTCTTTATATTTTGTTTTTTAATTAAATTTCTATTTTGATTTTCTGTTGTCACTTTTGGAATTGTATACGAGTATAATAAAATATTTTATGCGCGAATTTCTCGTTATAATTGACAAATTGATTTACTGGTTTTAAAATGTTTACTGTGTATAATTTGTGTAGGTACTCGTGTTAATTTGTGTTCTTCTAGAAACCAATTATCTAGTTTAACAAACGTCTAATGCTCATAGTGAATTTACAAGTACAGTGTTAAATATTCTAATTCTTTTTAGATATTTTAAAGCTGTGTGAAATAAAATGCAAATTCTTGCAATTTTTCTGTGTTAAAAAAAGCACATATAGTTTACGTAATCACACTCGTATGTGCAAACGTAACAGAAATGCTATATGCACATCCCTCCAAATAAAGAAGTGGCAAGTGAAATAAAAAGGAAAAAGTACGAAAATATGGTAATGGCAAAATAAATAAAATTATTCACTTTGAATTATGGGCTAAAGCCAAATGGTATAGGAAAATTGAATAAGGCAACCAGAACCACATACACACACCTACATTCTATCTATATTGGAAAAATGAAGCCATTACCCGGAAAAATTTCTATGCATTGTACAGTTCTCCCTATATTTTCCTTATTTATTATATTTTTATGCTCACTATTGTGTCGCCATTATAATATCCATATAATACGTACACACACACATAATAATGATGTTACTAAAAATAATTTAATGGCATTTATTCGCCACCACTATTTTACGATAAAATTTAATAATATATGGAAATCAGGGAAACTACTGGAAAAACGGTATAATGATCATAAATATTATTAAAAACTATATATAGATATTATTTATATTCTGTATGTGGCCATGTGTGTAAAGCACAAAAATCATAAATTTATGATATACCGGGTGTTTCTTTTAAACTGAGACGATCAAATATCTCGAAAAATAGCCACTCTACGGAAAAAATGTCCATAATCAAAATTTAATCATACCGCGGGGGAAATACATTAGTGCAAAAAATAGTCCCCCACCCCCCGCTTTGTAGGTGGGGCAGGGGTAACTTTTAAACTAAGATAGGAAGCCATATTTTTTATTGCAGATACGGACTCTACGACTAAAAGTACGTATGATTTGAATGAAATATTTTGTTCGGTTCATGATAGATGGCGTTGTAATTGACCAAATTCAATTTTTTCAATTTCTCCTTCTTAGAACACACGCATTCGATTCTGCAATACGTTTGAAATAAAAAACATCACGTTTTCATTGAAAATACTCGAAATTCGTCATCAAAACAATTTACTCAGTTTTGTATATCACATTTAACGTTTGTGTTATTTCTTATCTTCATGTTTTTCGTAATTGCAAAATAAACGATAAAATACTTTAGAATGGAGCGTTTAACTGTGCCAGAGAAAATTGAAATGGTTCTGGTTTATGGAGAAGCTGGCAGAAATCTTGAAAATGCTGTTGCTATTTACGCTCAACGTTTTCCGGATAGGATTCGTTCGCGTGCTTCATTTGGCCGTACTATCAAACAATTTATTACTGATGGAAATGTTCAACCGAAAAAGAGGACCCGTATAGCAACAGTCACTGGAGAAAATAATGAAATTGCTGTATTGGCAGCAGTGGCTCATAATCCTCATGTTAGTACACGAGAAATAGTTCGCGATTCCGGATTGTCCCTCACCAGTGTTTGGAGAATTTTAAAACGGCACAAGTATCATCCATATCATGTGTCTTTACACCAAGATCTTCATGGCGCTGATTTCCAAAATCGGGTAACTTTTTGTCAATGGGCACGTGAACAAATACAACAAAACCCCAATTTTTTTCGTTGCGTAAAGTTCTCTGACGAATCGTCTTTTACAAACCATGGAACGGTTAATCGACACCACATGCAATATTGGAGTGCTACAAATCCGCACTGGCTTGGTCAAGTTGAACATCAGCGTCCTTGGACTGTCAACGTGTGGTGTGGAATGATTGGCAACAAACTCACAGGCCCCCACATTATTGAAGGCAACTTGAATGGTCAAATGTACCGAAACATTTTGGAAAATGAACTGCCAATATTACTTGAAAATTTGAGCTTAGAAGTGAGACGGAACATGTGGTTTCAACATGATGGTTCTCCTGCACACTATTCGGTGGTGGCACGTGAAATACTTGATCGTGATTTCAATGGTCGCTGGATTGGTAGAGCTGGTCCGGTAAATTGGCCTGCCAGATCACCAGATCTTACTTCGCCAGATTTCTTTTTGTGGGGCTATCTCAAAGACAAAGTTTACAAACAAGAACCAAGAACACGTGAGAACATGATTGAGCGAATCAGAAATGCGTGTGCTGAAATTCAACCAGACACACTTCTCAGTTGTGTACAATCATTTGAACACTTATTTTAAGCTAAAATTATTTTATTCACCTGCCAGTTACATTAATAAATTGTTTTGATGACGAATTTTGAGTATTTCCAATGAAAACGTGATGTTTTTTATTTCAAACGTATTGCAGAATCGAATGCGTGTGTTCTAAGAAGGAGAAATTGAAAAATTGAATTTCGTCGATTACAACGCCATCTATCATGAACCGAACAAAATATTTCATTCAAATCATACGTACTTTTAGTCGTAGAGTCCGTATCTGCAATAAAAAATATGGCTTCCTATCTTAGTTTAAAAGTTACCCCTGCCCCATCTACAAAGCGGGGGGTGGGGGACTATTTTTTGCACTAATGTATTTCCCCCGCGGTATGATTAAATTTTGATTATAGACATTTTTTCCGTAGATTGGCTATTTTTCGAGATATTTGATCGTCTCAGTTTAAAAGAAACACCCGGTATATTACTGCGAGTAGTGGTATTTGATAGTTTATACTATAAAGTGGACAACTATTTAAAAAAGCTTCTGTTTTAGTTTACTTTAAATGTATTTACTTTTAAAAGATTTCTAATTGTTGATCACATAAATTTATTTAATTTAATTGAAAATTTTAGATATAGCAGGAGCTAGTTATTAGCACATCAATTTTCAAAAATTTATTTGGTTAACCGTGTGTACATTTTTTAAAGTATTTTTGTGGAATCTATGCTGTCATGAATAAAGCTGTGCATTTCTTGAAAAGCATTATACACCAGTCGTAACAACAAATGAAAGAATTGTAAATTTTTTGTTTATTTTATTTGTTTTCTTTTTCATCCCTGCAATCTGTTCAGGGGCCAAGGCTCTCCGCACTTTTTCGTGGTTTGCGTTTTCCTTCCTTACTTTTACGCAAGTGTCAGCCAATTCAGGGTCGGTCAATGAGTTTTGCACTCCGACAGGGGGTCATAGATGTGATCCATTCGCATCCTGCCCCTATCGGAAATCGAACCGGGTTCCCTCCCGATCCAAACGCCGAAGCTTTAACCACTATGCCATTTGGTCGGTCAGTTTCTTGTTTATTTAGCTAGTTACCGGTGTGAAATATTTCCTAATTAAATCCAAAGTAAAATAATCTGTATATGTATTAGTAAATATACACCAAAAATCAACATTTAGGCGAAACTATATTTTACATAAGGATTTTCTTTCGCAACAAAAAATATAAATATTTGTAAAGTTAAATATGCATTTGTGAATAATTGGTCTTACCGATAGGTTTAAAATATCAACAATTATTACAATTGCATTTGAAAACTAAAAAAATTTGAGTATATTGGTATAAAATTAGAATAAGCTTAAAATATAAATTTTATTAAAAGTTGCTTGGGTTTTTTAATCAAATCGATGACCACCTCCCAAAATCATCACAAGTCATGATTTTGGGAGGTGGTCATCTATTTCATTAAACAACTTTCAAAAAGTAAGAACTCTCTGTCCTAAGATACTTCTAAAAGATAGCAACTCTTGAGATAGGTGTTTTCGCTTTGTACTAGATCCAATCCAACTAGAAAACATTAGTTTTCCGAAAAATAATTAGGGGAACACTGGGTTTAATATTCGAAAGTTGTGGAGGCAAAAATTGAAGTAAAAACCCTTTGTCCTAAGATACTTCTAAGAGGTTACAACTCTTGCGGTAGATGTTTTCATTTCGTACTAGACCAAATCCAACCAGAAAACATGAGTTTTTCGGAAAAAAGAAACGAAAGACAGTTAAAGGAAAGAAAGTATGGGGTGGTTGGGAAGTTGATTGTGTATAAGTAAGTGTCGATTATCATATTCGTTTGTCACACAGATAGTGACGCTAAATGGAAGAATTTCCTACGATTTGTGAATTTAATTCGAGAGTGCTGAAATATACCAATATACAGAACAATCACAATAACACCATTACAATTGCAAAAAAAAACCAAAAAAGTAAAATATATAATAAAATTCGTGAATGCGAAAAAGTTAGTTGTTAAAATAGAATATAGATGGAAATGCGAAAGAATCAAATTTCGTACGCTATGCAGTAATTCGCCAGTAGTACAACTACATGGTATGTTCTATATATATAGACAATATTCCAATGTAGTAATACAACATCAGTCGTCGCGACCTGATGAGAAGACTGATTTTTTCAAATCAATAGTCTCATTTGTTCGAAACTGATTGTTGTGATTCTTACACATTAGCCATCTATAAGTCAAAAATTCAAACTTAATTCCAAAACATTGCTTATTTGAAATTTATTTTTTTACCGCTTTACATGTCAACATTTGGACATTTCTTTTCGAAAACATAATAATTTTGAAAAATTCTCGAACTAAACTAAATTGTTAAAAAGTTTATTTTGAAATTGTCAACGTCACTTGCAAAAGCAGAAATACCAGCATATCAAAAACCACCAGCTTCAACTGCCTCTGGAAATTCAAATCGAAACATTAGTTTTACATTTTTGCTGAAAAATTAATTTAATGGACTGTTCGTCATAGATTTGTCTAAAATTGGCGGCATTCTCTTATTCACCAAATTTTCTAATTGTTTCGGTACGCTATGTCGAGCTTCTGAAATTTTCGTCGACAACTGTGTACTAAAATTTGGTTTTGTTCATTGAAAATACGCACTTGCAATAAGCTCAACTGGTCACTCATTAGTAACGTGCACTTGGGCTGTATCCGTTGAATTTACGGAATTATAGTATGTTCCAAAATACGTTTATAAGCCAATGTACATTAGTTAACAACGTAAATGACTTGTCAGGTTCTGTCTACCGGCTCAATCGGCAATTTGATTAAGCGATGATGCTTTTATTGGGACAACCATAATCGGTTTTTTTTCCATTCGTATATTAAAAAGTTTTTGTTTTTCATCACTCGGTAAATTAGCGTACACCATAGAATTAGTAGCTCGTGTGATTTTCATATTGGTAAATAAGCGTACACCGAGAGCATCTTTAACTTAAATCACAGGTGTTTATCATGCTATTTGCCGTATCAATACTACAAAATAGTCGGTATAATCCACTTAGAGTATAGTAAAGAAACCCAGAAGATATTAGCGCCTTGAAATAATATTTCTGAATCTAGCACTGCATTAAAAAAATTAGAATTTTCAATTCTAGTTGGTAGCGAATTTATCAAGACATATTTTAACGTGGCCAAATTAAATATTCATAGATAATCATAACGCAGTACGATTCTAAATTCGCGACTATGAAAGGAATTCTCTGTACAATGCCGACTCTCGTGTACATATTCGAAAGTAATACTGTATCCTCCTTCATTACGCAAGTTCCATCCATTTCTTAAGTAAGAGTAGTTGTTGAGTGGACTGAATTATTATAAGACAATATGGCAAGTTTCATCACGTCTCCTAGATTTTTATCTTTTTCTTTTGGGCGTATGATAGTGTGTAGTCTTTCGACTGGGGAGTTACCGGTGGAGTTATACGGTGTAGTGACGTGTAATACAATTTGATATTTTCCCATCAATGTCTTAAGTTTTCCTCTATTTCCTATTTCATGATCAGCTATAATTTTACCTGGTAATCCGTGTTGACTGAAATAGTGAATTAGTGCTTCGGAAATCCTCTTAGTTATTTTTTCTTCTAACAGGTAGGCTGCTGCAAATTTAGTGAACTTGCCTATAACTGTTAGGAATTGTATTGCTTCCAATTGGAATATATCAATGTGTATAATTTCCATTGGTTTCTTTTTTAATGTGCTCATAATTTTCTACGATGCCACGATGTCGGCCTTCAATGTCGGTTAGAAGTGGCATAGACCGTACTACATTCACTTTAGGATTTGTTACCCTTGGTTTGGAGGACCTCATTGCTTTATACGCTTCTAAAACATATTGGAAACATTCATCTGAAGTGAAAATGCATGTCAGATTTTGAGTTCGTCCAAATAACTTTCGTAGCTCTTCTGTGATGGTAGTTTTTACACCTTGTTTATTTGGTATTTGTACTGCTACTTTTTTCCGAGAGTTGAAAAGCGTTTCAGTTTTAATGAGAGGTTCTTTTAAATTATCGGATAGGTAAATGACTAATTGTTTTTCGAATATGTTTGTGGAATTTGTTGTTGTTGGAATTAAATCGTCAGGTGTTGACAACATACATACTGGCTGTATCTTCTACTGAGGATGAACTTTCGGTATTGTTAACGTCAATATGGTTAGAACTGAGTTGGATGCGAAATAGAGCATCAGCATTCGTGTTCTGAGCGCCTTTTTTATAAACGATGTTGTAGTCAAGCTCTTCTAACTTTAATCGCCATCTCACAATTTTGGGATTTGGTTCATTTAGTGAAAACAACAAAGTGAGAGGTTTGTGGTCCGCAATGATGGTAAAGTATGGTCTGAAATATTTCGTTGTCCATACTATTGCTAAGAGTTCTTTCTCGATGGTCGAGTAGTTTGCTTCGTTTTTGTGAGTGTACGCGAAGCATAACAAATTGGTAAATCTTGTCCTGTTGTACCCAGGGATAGAACAGCACCTATAGCGACATTGATCGCATCGTAACTAGGTCGTATAATACCCTGATTTAACATTTTGTTGATTTGTTTTTCCACTTCTTGTTTGTGGATATACGGATATCTATCGCTTTTTGAATATTTGGGTTTTTGATCTTCTAACTCAATGGCATGCTTAATGGCATTGGTAAAAGATAGTTGATTGTCTTCTTTTTGGAAAATTTCTTCGAATTGGGAACAGATTTTTTCTATACTCCTTTTTTCTTCGTAATTCAGATCAGATGTTCCGATTAGCTGTTTTATAGCAGGAGTATTACAGTCCATTATGGGTTCAAAATTATTAATTTCTGTGTGGTATTTGCTAATTTCTTCACACTCCATGGGGTGTTCAACTACGAACTTTTTTGCTAGTGGACTATAGTTAACAACTTCCACTTTAGCGAAATTATCTTTGCTCGATTATATACCTTCTGGTTTGATCAGATTTCCGTTGAGGAGTTGAGGTTTAATATACACTTTGCCATTTTCTATGGTGACGGGTACACTTGCTATTAATTTGCTTCGTGGAGCGATATTATAAATTGCAGACATGAAATTTAAATAAAATTTTAGTGGGATTTGAACTAGTGGAGTGATTAAAAGGAATTGACCTAGGTCGAGAGTTATTTTTAATTTTTTCATTGTTTCCATACCAATTAGACCATTAAAATAATTATGGAATTTGAAAAGAATGAAGTCAAGTTCGTCATTAGTTTTAAATTCTTTAATATCTTTTAACTTAACCATTTTATCAACAGTCGTGTCATTAAATAAGGTAGATAGGGTTACTGGATTTATTTTTTGTACGAAATTATTTGGAATCAGACTGGAATCAATAAAGGATTTTGTGGATTAAATCTACGTAAGGTAACTGATAGCCTTTTTGATGGTGGCTATTCAAACTTAGGTATCCGAATGTTGATTCTCCGAGGCTGGTCGGCAAAAATGTTCGTCCTCAAACTCAATGATTGGGATACTATGATGTTCACTTTGTGAATTTTCTTCAAAATATTCATTCATACAGGATTCTTGTTCCTCGTATGAATTATCATATTCTTGCTTTTGATAATACTCATCCTGATAATAATATTCGCTTTCATTATTATAAGGATTCGATGAAATACTATGTAGTTCTTTAACCTGAACTTTTGCTGGGCCATTGTTGTTGAAGCGGTAAGGCTGATTTATTGGGTTAAATTGTCGTTAAAATGGTGGTTTATGATAGACCGATTGTTTGTATCCCTTATCATTCGATTTAGTATCCATGGGTTCTGGTTTATAGTGTTGAATCGGTTCAGGAGGTAATCCTCTTCTTGTGTTTCCAAATTGTGAATTATTTTTTTGAGTGAAGGGGCGATGATTGATATATTAAGATTTATTACTGTTAAAATTTTGAGGTCGATTTTGATTGTACTGTGGATGTTGATTATATTTTGGACATTTTTTATATCGTAGAAATGGATGTTTAGGCGTAATTGGTTTTTTAGGTTCTGGTGGAGGAAACGATTTATTTTTCATGAAGACTATGTTCTGTTCTTTCAAATAGCACAGTCTAGAAGTCGGAAGGTCCGGTGGCTATATTGTTCTTACCATAACTCCAAGGGAGTCTCTCAAATTTGCCGTGAACACAGAAAGGCACAAGGAATCACACCATTTGGCTTTCTGTTCTGCTGCATTTAGGGTATTGAGTTGCATATTTCTAGAATTCTGGTGAAATAAACTTTCACGCTATCGTTTTTTTGTGTAATTGCGTGTATGTCTCTAATTAAACTGTTTTCGTCTCGATTAACGCCGTACGATTCTAAATTCACGGCTATGAAAGAAATTTTCTGTACAATGCCGACTCTCGTGTAGATATTCGAAACTAATACTGTATCCACTTTCATTACCCAAGCTCCATAAATTTCTTAAGCAAGAGGGCGGCATACAGTTTCGGCGGCCACACGAATGGGTTCTGTGTCAAATCGAATTTTATTCCCTGTTGGATTTAAAAGTTACGTATAAATATTAGGGTATTCGACTGATGTTTTCGGAATAAAATTTTTAAAGTATGATTGAGACATTTTCATTGAATTGATTTCATTGAACTTCCGTGGCTCGAGGAAGTTTTATTTGAAAGCTCTGTATTAGGTCTTAACATTTAACTGTGTGTAAAGAACTACAAAGAACAGAACTTAAAATTGTACTAACACAGCGAAACCTTTGCTTCACCACATATTATATACACAGGAGTATATCATAGCTGTTTGAAAATTTTTGTGCGAACTTCTTAATGTGAAGTAAAAATGAAACCAAGTGTTTCCATTAACAGAAGAATTCAGCAAAATTTGCTTATTGCTGTAACAAAAATAATACTTTTCGACATTGTCTACATTCTCTACATTTTAGACATGATTTTTTAATTGTATACATACATTCTCTACACGTGTAGAATATTAATTATCTACGCGGTGTAGATAATACGGTACAATCCTGGAACTATCTGATTTATCAACAGAAGGCAATGATAAGAAAGCCATTTAATCTTCAGAGCTTGAACCGGAAACATTTGAAGCTTGCACGGTGAGGACAATACGTTTAATTGGTTAAACTTAGAAAGCCACAACCATAACAAAGTCAGCTGGCACCACAACATTGTAAAACGGAAATCAATTGATCATTGTGAAGTTCCTGATTTTTCAATTAGAATCAATGCGAGGCAAGCCTGCTGTTACCGTATAAAGCCAGTCAAAACCATGCTAGGCGGAACCAACTCAATTATGGCATAAGCACCACAATGCATTTGGCATCATTATACACTTACTGATTCATCATCTGAAACCAATATCAAGCCACCGGAGTTGTATAAGTCGAAACCATTAGTAGTTTGGCCAATGTGTATATAATCCGCATAAATGGTTGTGCAAAATATAACCTTTCAGTTGAAAATGTAACAAAATTAGCCAGACCCATTACAATTACAGCCGGGCTCATATATTTATCTATATGGCATAAATAGTACAGCGAATTGTGTATCATTATGGGGCGAGCCGATACCATATAAAACCAGCCGGATCCATGTGTGCCAAGGCCAAACCAACTAAAACTCATGCTGTACAATTCACTGAGCATCAATCTGCTTTAGCTGATTTTTTAGGTGAAACCAATAGTTAGTTAGCTCGAACCAATTAATGTCAACCGAAATCAGAGATTTATGAACAAGAAACATCAGGAGGTTGCACAATGATCACAAACCGCTTAAACGTTTGTACAAATAAGTTTGCAGTCGTAACCTTATTAAGCCAGCCGGAACCATGCCAGCTTGAACCAAACCAACAAGGGCACAAATAGCACACCGTAATATCTCAGTTTTTTTAGACCGGAATTTTAGGAGTTGAAAACTTTTTCGCTTTCACAAGTAGCACAGAGTAATTGGGATGGTTGGATAATTTATAAACTTAAATTAGGTAGAAGAGCAACACCAGTTAGCACAATTTTATTCTCAGCCAAATGCAGTAAATATTTGTCAGTATCATATAAAGACATTACAGCAGAAGCCGAAATCACTTGAGATCAGTGGAATCTAGCAGACTTTTCTGTGGTTCCCGGAGACCACTATTCGGTTCTGGCTGTCTTTAATTGGTTTTGGCAGATATTGTAGTGATTGAAACTTATAAATCAGATAATGTATACAATGCATTGTCTACGTGTGTCATATTTTGTTTGCTTCCAAAATAATTTTGACTATCGTTATATGGTTCCGTGTGAAAGTACCGGTCAGCTTTATTTGGCTCCGTCTGACACTACATAGTTCCGGTTGAAATATCTTATACTGCTCAATGATTTACAATGTATTGTGCTACTAGTACCATATAGTTGGTTTGGTTGAGGCTGATTTCAACCGAACGATGTGACGGACACATATATTTGTTTCAGTTTTCCATGTATATGTTTACAACTCGTGCACGCCAAGAAATCAAATCACACAAGTTGTTCTTGACATTATATCACCGCACATCACACACACAGGGTCTACTGTACAATACAGAAATTACTGGCATCGGATTCGCCCAATATTATACACGACACCAACAAATCAAATGCATTTTCACATTTCTGACTCGATAAACCTACTCACTTTACTACACAAGTACGTTTGCAGTTTGCAAGATAACGGGCTTTGATATAAAATTAGCAGTAAACCTCTAAAATTTGTGCAATTCAATTGAGTCGAAAAATGTTGTAAGTTATTTTGTGTTTGTAATTAAACCGAATAAAGTGTAAAGTAATCAGGGTAGTGTTCAAGTGTTTTATTCTATTCGATGTGAAGTGAAACTGTTATTTCGTGTTTTGGGTGTAGTGAGCATTTTATGAAAAATCAGCTGTTTAATTTTTATAATTAAATTTTTGGTGTAGTGAAATTTTAACATACCGTGAAAAGGATGATACAATGCAGCGTTTAAAGTAAGCTTCCATATATTAATTTTTTATTTTTGTTACGTTTTAAAAAGGACATGGTTGTTCGAAAATTGTTCTACTAATTTTAACTAATTAAAATCACTGACATACTCACGTTCTTCAACATGTGGTGTCGATTGCCTCTCTATACAAGCTTTCAGCTTTCAATAAGAATTTACATTGAAACTCATAAACATCAATACTAATTTTAAATCCTAGAATAGGCCAGGATCATCAAATTATTCGAAGTGGTAAGCTTCTGTTTACAAGACAATAGTTGACGTTGTTGAATAACTGAAAATATATCCCGTAAAAACTATGGGGGTTCTGAGTGTTCTTGAGTGGTTCACCTTCTTCGTAAAATGGCCAAAGTATGCATACCACAGAATAATAAGCATGGGTAAACTACCTGCCATTCGTCGGTTTCGATGTTAGCTTCTGCTAGCACTTTTCGTTTCCATTATACAGCTGGTCGTTCAGTTTTCTTTTTTCTTTTGGGTTTCACTCCAGAGATCTAATTTTTACGACACTAGGCGACTTTTTCAGCATGTGGCCAATCCATTTTCACTTGCGCTTTCTTGTTACAATCTTAATGACTGCTTGATTCATTTTTGTAGGAGTTCATAATCTGTTATTTGTAGATGATTATTGATTTTATGTGAATGCTTCAATGTTTCGCAACCGTACAGCAAAACTGATTTCACACACGAATTGAACATTCTTAGCTTGACATTTCGGGATAGTGTAGATATGCTTCAGGCTTTGAATGACATGTTGAATTTTGTAGGTTTGTCTACACATACCGGTGTGGGTATTTGTACATTTAGATCGTCTTAACATTCTTAATACTCATTTTGAGGCCAACCTGTGGAGCTGTGATTAATCTGCGTATTCCGGATTATTGAGTTTTTCCCTAAATCCCTACTAAATGTCGTTAAGGGATGCGGTATCTAATTTTGTCATGAACCTTTCTAATACTAGTGGCCACAGAAGTGGTGAGAGTATGCATTCTTGACTTAGTTCTTTGCAGTTATGGTATGGTTCACTTTGTTTGGTCACCTTTCGCTGGAATCGGTTTGTTAATCCTTCCTTCCATATTCGCGGTATTGGGCCATAATTTCATACTTCTGTTATTACTGATGAAAAAGTTGCGGAGACTGCTTGCTTTAACATTTTACCAGTTGGTTTTTCGATGACATAAAAATATTCCTTCGTACGTGTTGATGTAGTGCATGCCTATGTTGGGTTGCTACAGTGACTTTTGCTGTCGTGAGAATGTTCTCAGTGTATTGCCTACGACCACTTCTTGCCACTTGAGTTGTCGGCGTTGTTCAATTTTCTTCCCAGTATTATCACTGATCCTATAGTTTTGCATCTGTATTCTTGGTACCTGAGTGCATTGGTAGCTGTTTCGATACAGGAGTTTTCGTCTTATCTCCACTGATGCCCAAAACTGATGGATTCTGGTTTGGTTGGTTTCGAGCGTGACCTTGAACGCCACGTGCTAAGATGATATTCATGAAAATTTGGCTCTTTATTTCTGTAGAAATCTACTGCCTCTCATTAACTGCTGTTTTGTGACGTAAATGGTGTTGAGTCCTTTAGAGATAGCAATGAATTAAGGTTGTGTTTCTTGTTTTTGAATGGAATCTTACTTTAAAACTATTTGGTTATTAACTGGATTCCTTTATTAATTCCTTTAATCTGTTGCCAAGATGCTGACGTCCCTTGTTCATATGTGTAATCATCTCATCAAGAGAATATCCGATATTTTCCTTCTTTTCTTTCTACAATTTTACCAACTTTAAGGCTTCTATTAGAGTTCTAATTTTTTAATTTCCGACTTATGTCCGTGCATGATGGAGAATCGATATTTGTGTTGACCGGTTTGTATTGTTTCTTCTTGTATTCATTTCTGTAATCATTTTTGGTTTCGAATCAATCAGTGATTGATCCCGAGTAACATAAAGAAAAAATTAAGAATAAATTCGTCATCAATTCAAGAAATCATTGGTATAATATAAATTTTGGTTGCCGTTTGGGAACACGAAACTGTACTCGTATATCCCATCTAGCAGAACACGGAATAGTATATCCCATCAAACACCCTCTTCCTAGCTTTCCCAACTTATAAAGGAATTTTATCGCCTGCATAGTGGTCGCCTGCATATCGTCTTATGCACAGGTCTTGTTCGATGTCATGCACCAGCAACTTCGGTTTTTTTTTGTATGATACACACCAGATTGTTGTTGGTGGTACACCAGAACCTCTAATATTATCTAACCCCAAAATTTTTGGCATGGCAAAGCGCTGGTTAGCGGTTGATTGGTTCTGACCAAAACAACATTGAATGTCGCCAACGATATTTTCGGGAATTGGAATGTTTTTTACACGTACGACTCAATCTAGCACTTTGTAAGCAATATTAAATGGAGCTATGCCGCGATTGTTTTCACATTTAAGACAGTCACCATTTTTACTGCAGAGGGCATCAATGCAGCCTTCTAATTCTTCGGCAGCTTCTTGTTGTCCCAAATAGAGACGATAAGGTCGTATAAATTTCAAGCATTAGTACCACCTGCCGACATTCTGTCGAAACCGGGTGCTTTTCCATTTTTCATTCTGTTATATCTGTATCTTTTTTCTCCACAGTTATAAAGATGGCCTCACCTGGTGAGGCAGTTGCTATTTTGAGGAGTACTTCTTCATTCCGATTTAACTGATTTAAACTGAGAAAACATCAGCCGCGTCTATTCTCAGTTCTCCTATTCTCGTCTTTGATGGCTGCGCTTCTTGGGTGGAATTATTTGGTAGCCAGATTTCTGGCATTAACAAAACAGTCCCTTGAAATTAATTGTTTAATTGTACAAACATATTTTCTTCCAATCGAAACTAGAAGAAAATATTTTTGTTACATGTTCTCATTTGTTCGGGATTACTTGGCACGAGGTTTATATTATGTTATAGCTTTTTAGCGCAGATATATTCTGCTAGAGTTGTTATATTGCTAGCATTCAGCATTGATCATCGAACTGTCGGTGATGAATGCGACATAATAATCCTAGGTCTTCTTTTAGGGTTCACAACATAGGTAATTTTACGAGAGAAGGTTGTTCCCACCACTCAACGGTCTTGTTACGCGTATGAGTTACGTACTGGTGAAGAATCTTACGACATCCAGTTTGGAAAAGCTAATTTGGGATTTGTTTTCGGCACCAATAACTCGCCGTGAGTTGTAGTGTCAATTACTAAGAGCAGATTTTTTTTTGTATCGCCTTCACGGTGAACCGTAAGATTTGTTTAGAGTTGTCTAAAGAGCATCTCGAGGAGTTAGTCTTAGACTAAATGGCCTAATCTCGCACAAATTCTATATCAAATACAACCATGAAACTCTTTGGAGGTCGCCAAACTTTTTAATGAGATGCTGCGATGTAAAAGAAAAAATCTTGTCAGGGATAGTTAATTAAAAAATTCAGAAATCATAGATATTATTTTGTTGAAATAATCGGTTTGGAATTCAAGATAGATTCTATTCTTCAGAAGTTATGAAATTTTTGTCCAGATTGATATTATTGTGTGTCGCGAACAGTGGAATCGAACTGGTTTCTATTTTATCGTGAAAGTGTCCTGATACAAACCAACTTAGATCGTTTATTTGGGAATACGCCCAGTTATTAAAGAGTATTTTTGAGTGCAATTGATGAAAATGAGGGTCGGCCAACGTAACTTCGGGTGTAAGTGTAATTAAATGCACTCGATGGACTCGGGTAGTAGATCAATGTTATTGTTGGTAGGACAAATGTTTCGATTGATGTTTCAGGTTGCCAGCTTGGTCGTACATTGAGTTTGTTTATTCCTCTAGTGTGACCAGCGATGGAATTATCCAATATAGTTATTCATCAATTTTTAAATTTTGTTGACATATAAACGCTAGTCATTGTAAGGTGGTCCCAAAGAACAGTAAACAACATTTAAATGCAATTTCAGGAAATCGAAACACCCCGGTTATTTTTTGTAGATCATATTAATGAATTTGATTTGACTCATAGATGGAAAATCTATAAGAATCCCAACAATCAGTTTCGAATGGACCAGATAGACCAATGTACAGAACAGTCACAGCAACTTTGAAACATCTTAACCGACTTTAACTGGAGAATTCTACATTTTGAAATTCTCAGAAATATGTGTACGAAACAAATGAATGAAATACTTGCAGAGAACACGGTATTTCAGTAAAAGGGGGATCAACTGTTAACTAGACCATCAACATTTGAATCAAAGTTAATTCAAATAAATTCACTGTTCGACAGAACAGTGAACTTTAATTTTAGAAGAAGTTTAAGTCTTTTATTAGAACTTTAATTTTAGAAACGAAATGACGAGCTGCCTAATTCATGGTCAATGTAAATAAATAAAATAAACATCACTGAAATAAAATCGCATGGAATTCCGGATTATCAAAATTCCCGAATTTTAAAGTATCACGGAAATAAAAATTCCAAAAATAAAATCTCGTAAATAAGAGATGCAGAAATAGGTTTCGTGGATTTCGAGATATTGATTTTAGATAGATCGACTTCTGATATGAGTTTCAACGGCAGATATGAAAAATTTACCAATTGAATGAGACTAAACCATTTCAACTTGTTTAGTCTGGTCATTTTACACGACACGGGGTTTTTAAAAAAATTTCTCTTTTGAATTAAACCAACCTCTTTTTCAAGAGATCATAAACTACGGAAAATGCATTATGAAAGATCAATATGAGTTTTATACCGGGTTCTGAAAAATGTCAAAAGTGACAAGAAGTTTTTTTCCCTCTATTTTTTATTTATATAACTACGCTACACATATTTATATTTATTTAATTCATTAATTAAATTTAATTATAGATATAATTTATAAAATATATTTCTTTAGTTGCTCAAACCTCTAGAGGTTTTTGTTGCAACTTCAAATGGGATATTGGTTTCCATTCAGATAAAATCTCTGAAACGACAGCAATTTTGATACAAATATCAACGATTTTTGTTTCTTTGTCAATTTTAAAGCACTTTCCTCTCCCTTTATTCTCATTTTTCTAGTCTCGATGCTTTCCGATTTGTCTTCTCCAATTTGAAATTCTTTATCGAGTTTTTTTTCCATTGTGCTTCAATCCACATTGGGGAAGTGATCACAAATGGTTTTGTTTGTTTTACAATTTGTGTTCCAGCTTTTACTAAATAACCAAACTAAATATTTTTTCTATATAGACATTTGGATTATCATTTTGTTCGTAAACAATTTGGGACGCCTGGCTATGTCCCTCTAAGTTACTGCTAGTAGTGAGCTGGTTATTAGACGTTTCAGTAGTTGTTACTGTTACTTCTTCTCCAAGAGTGAGTACAACTTCCTCGCTAATTGTTTATTCATTGAAATTTAGTGACTTCGGATCACCCAACCCATTGCAAATGTTTGCATCAACAAAAACGAAATCGTTGATTTCATTAATATTAAATGTTGTTGGGTCCTTAATTGTCATAAATATCTGGAATAATAACTTAACATTTTCGTCGTACTGTTTTAAAGTTTGCGGGTTTTTTAAAACTTGTTCAAAGAATTTAATTTTTAAATCGAAAACAATTTCCGAAAAGGTTTCATAATTTATAGAGCCATCGAAACAAATAGCGAATTGAATTGATTTTGAAGTATTTGTGGCGTAATGCAGTTATCAAAAGCTTTAAACAGTAAAGGGACAAACTTCTCTTGTAAATTGAGTACCCGGATTTTCTTTGCGCTATAATCGGCGCTATAATCATTTTGATCCTGGAATTTTTCAACGGTTTAAAAGCTGCTTAGTCACAAGGTTGTAAAATACGAGTTGCGTTTGGGTATAAGGAAATAATTATTATACCCAACCGCACACAAATTCACTTACCTTCAGGGTCATGTGTGTGCTATGACCATCGACGAAAAAGATTTTTTTTTTATATATTTATTTATTACAGCTGATTTACAAATCATCTAGTAATTTATCTTTCATAATTTATATTCTTGTTTGGAGGGTTGTAGCCCTTTGGCTAGTCCCCTTTACAATTTTATTATTTTTTTAGTCGATCCTGATTGGATCTTGTAGATCTTACTAGGTTTGAATCATCCAACATATGACGTATCTCAGCATTTTGGTGTAGACTAATGCGTTGCATGTGTTTTCTCGTGTGTTTGTTTATTTCTTCACTAACAAAATCCATCTTCAGATCTCAATGGAGGTTATCATTTCTTGTGTACCACCATAGTGTATTAACTATTTCACGTAGTATCTTGCTTTGGAGTGACTGGATTATATTGAAATTGGTTTTCTTTGTACAGCCCCAGAGCTGAATACCGCAAGTTCACCCAGGTTTTAGGATTTGCCGGTATTTTAGCAATTTATTATGAAGAGTTAACTCAGAATTTCTTCCTAAGAGCCAATCTATCTTTCTGTATTTGATGTTTAACTTTTTTTTTCTTTTTCGCATGCTCTTTCCACTTTAGTTTCGTGTCTAGAGTCATGCCTAGATATTTTGCCGTATTTGCATAAGGAATTTCCTAGGAGTTCAGTTCTACTGGTATCCAGTTGACCATCTTGTTGGTAAAGTTTACGTAAATAGATTTTGTTTCATTAAGTTTTATTCGCCATCTCTTGGTCCAGGTACTAACAATATTAGTAGCTCTTTGCAATTTGCTTGTAGATTCTTCTATAAAATAGCAATTCTGAATTAGCAACTGTTAAGATAGCTGCATCATCCGCAAACGCCGCTATGTTAGTCTCCGCTATCGTTGGCAGGTCCGAGGTGTATAGAACATCTAAAGTTGGTCCTAGAATGCTACCTTGTGGTACCCCTGCTGATATTTTCTTTATTTCTGAGTATTCGCCATCTAATTTAACTCGAAAGTGTCGGTTAGATATGTAAGATTTTAGAATTTCATTGGTAAGTCTCTTTGTAATTTATATTCCAAACCTTTATGCCATACTCTGTCAAAGGCCTGTGCTACATCCAAGAAGACGCTTGAATATACTTTCTTTTTTTCAAGTACGTCTTCAATTATGTTTGTAATTCGGTGTACTTGTTCTATTGTTGAATGGTTTACTCTGAAGCCAAATTGATGTGGAAGAACAAGATTTCTTTTGGCTATTATTGGTTTTAGTCTCTTTAGGAGTAGTTTCTCGAATAAATTGGAAATTATTTTGAGTAAGCAAATCTGCCTAAACGAATTTTTGTCATTAAGTGGTTTGTTGGGTTTAGGTTTCATAATTAGTTCTGCTACTTTCCATTGACATGGAACGTGTTTAAGTCTGAACACTGCATTAATTATTTGGAGAAGTTTACGTAGACCTTTTTCAGGAAGATCTTTTACTATTTGTCCTGTAATTAAGTCATATACTGGAGATTTCTTTGTATTTAGGTTGAGATTGATTTCCTCTTTTAATTCTTGTAGTGTGACAGGAGATATACTGCAGTTACCCATTTTATATACTGGTGGTGTGTTTTCCTCTGCAGTTTGTCTAGGTAGTGGCTGAAACGTGTTCTCGAGGTGGGTTGCAAACAACGAAGCTTTTTGCTTTGCACTTATAGCCCATGTGCCATCTTCATTTTTTGCTGGTGGAATTTGTAGTTTAGGTCGTTTTAAACTTTTTGTCGCTTTCCTACGAAAAAGTTAATCGGAAATTTATGTTGTGACTTCCTATATATATGGGTAGAAGTGCTTCGATATATACTCATACCTCCATGGTCATCCATCCATTTTCTGAAATTGCCAAGGCCCAACGTTGTCATACAAATGATTATCGGCGAAATAGTTTCACCACTTGCACTAAATGTACACATAACAGTTAAATTGGATTTTGGTGCTCCCCGGTCAACTTCATAAATATTTCGTGATCCTTTGGCAGCCAGAACAGATCGCGTTTTCGGCCACAACAAATACTTTGTTTCGTCGCCGTTAAACACTAGTTCTGGTGATTCCAGAATACTTAAGTTATTGCTTTCGTTTAAATATCGTTTAACTCTGGTACTCGCTTCTGTTACAGGATCTAGGACTCTAATTACTACATTCTGATTACGTTTAAGAAAACTGTTAAACCACCCCTTCCAGGTGAGTTATTCTTAAATGGCTTTATTCGTTGGTCTCCGTCGATAAATTCCTTAACACACTCGAAAACGTCCTCTTTTATTTTAGGAAATCCTTTTTTTGGCAGGTGATTAGCCATTCCACAAAAGTATGCTCCTCACTTTTAGTTAGAACTGTAGGACCTAGTTCTGTTTTTTTTTTGTGAATATTTTGCCGCAACCGAAAAAGTATGGTTGAGCGCGGGATATTGTGTATGTGTGATGCTTTTTCTTTGTAATACGTGTATCTCCAATTTCTAATAACGCTTTTTGAAGAATCTGTTCGTTATAAGTCCCTCGCTTTTTAGGCATAATTGTAACCTAAATTTCATTAAATAAATTGAAATGTAGTTAGCAAGTGGCATGAGCTCGATCGATCTAATTTTAAGGTGACAATTACTGTAGCAATGCGTACACAATTATTGACACCACAATGTCAATAGCTATAGCAAATAGTTACAATTATTGACAGTCTAGGACCAATTACTGAAATTATATCAAATGTTGCTATAGTCATTGCACCTAGCATTTTAGATTATTTAGAACGGTTGAAACTAAATTTTAAACATTTTGTGATCATAAAAACATTTAATTCATTTAATTGTAAACCTGATCATTTGTTTAATTAAATATTGCAGAACATTCACTAACCTTTAGAGCAAACCAGAGATGACAGAGCGCTCAATTTACAGAAATGACAGTTAATTCCATTATTTACAAACGTACAAAAGCATTTTAGTGGGAAATATTCAGAAAAAGAGTTATCCGCAATGCAATTCAAGTGTAATAATGTGATTGCTCTATATTTGGCTTGAAAACCACAGCCGCAGATTGCTAACCAGTTAAAACATCTGCATGTGAATAAAATGTTTGTGTATCGCACCATAAATCGTTATAACGATACTGGCAGCATTGCAAAACGCCATGGTGGTGGACCAAAACACACTGCAACATCGCCGTATATCATTCTTAAGGTTAGGGCAAAATTGGCTTTGAACCAGCGCCGTAGCTCCAGAAAAATGGCTCGTGAGGCGAAAATTTCGCTCGAACGGATGCAGCACATATTGAAAGAGTATCTTGGACTAAAGGAATTCAAATTTCATAAAACGCATGGTCTCACCGATGCTCCAAAAAAGTTAGAGTGGAAAGAGCAAAGGTTTTTGCTGCTCGCATGAACCGCTCGCTTTTTTTGGACCGTGGTATCAAGATAAATGCTCAAATTTATCGGGATCATGTGTTGGAGGGAGCGTTGAAGCCTTGGGCACAATAACATTTCGGCCGCAGAGTCTGGACATTTCAACAGGACTCGGCGCCGAGTCATAAAGCGCGCGTCAATCAAGATTGGCTGAGAAACAACGTTCCGCGGTTCATTTCCACTGCCCAATGGCCACCAAATTCACCGGATGCAAATCCGCTAGATTTCTCGGTTTGGGGTATTTTGAAGAGCAAGGTTGGGACAAAAAAATACCAAAGTGTCGATCTTCTCAAGCATTGTGATTTTTATTTCATTTTACAGATTGATCCTTGCCATTTTTAGTTAAACAAGATATCATTCAAATGTCCTCCACGAGACTTCTTACAGGCCTTGATTCTTTTGCGGTAATTTTCAATGACTTTTCGGCACATTTCGGGCGGTATCTCGGCCATTACCTTACGAATATTAGTTTTCAATTCGTCAAGAGTTTGAGGATTGTTTGCGTAAACACGATCTTTCGCGTAGCCCCACAAAAAGAAATCCAAAGGCGTTAAATCACAGGATCTTGAAGGCCAATTGACATCCACCAAGCGAAAAATGAGCTTCATCACTGAAGAAAATTTTGTTCGAAAAATCAGCATCAACGGCCTGTTTTTCCAACACCCAATTTGCGTATGTTAAATGCTCCATATTCTTAAATGGCAGAATGTCAACTAAATAAATGACAGCGTACTTGACGTTTATCTTTGACAGATTTCGGTATACAGATTTCTACTTTATCAACCTCGAATTGGATAACCCATTATATATATATATATATATATATATATATATATATATATATATAAATATATATATATATATAAATATATATATATATATATATATATATATATATATATATATATATATATATATATATATATATATATATATATATATATATATATATATATATATATAAATATTATTAGTGACAAAAATGAAAACATATTCGTTGGTTTGAATGGTGTTTATCATGTTCGCTGGTCTGAACATGCTGCCCTACGGTGACTTGTAGTCGCAACTTATACGCTTGTTGTTGAATTTGCAATGTGTTGGGATTTCGATTTGCATAAAATGATTATCGTAATGCTGACTGTTATCATCATGGCAAATAGTATATATGTGGTAGTATAATGATGAACGTCATGATTATTAAGACGCTGGTAATGTACTTCAGTCTGCTTCAATGTTTTAATTGAGTTCTCCAGATCTTCAATATCGGAATCGTCATTGGTGGTGATTAACCTTTTCTCGATGACATGCGTTGTTAAATTGAAAGCTGGTATAAACGATTTATTTAAATATGTTGTATAACTAGTTCTGCTGTATAGAGTGAAGGTGTCCCCACTCAAGGTGCAATGCACCGGCAGGTGAAGAATTCCTGTACCGGAGATGGTTATGGGATTGATGGTATTATTGCATATGCTATCGAGGGTATACTGTTTGTCTGCAACAAAGATCCAACTATTTGACAAATACAGCTGAATCCATATCATGCTAGGTGATGTTGATGTAACGGTGCAATGGGTTAGAGCTTCTTTGCTGTGGTGTAATAAACCAAGTTCGCAGCTACCACTCCTAGCTTGATCTTTTTGTAACGGTTGATGAAGATTGCACAGGAAGTGTCGTGATTGAATAAGTTTACATGACCGAACATCGGATTCTGTTGATAAGTAATAAGCGTGACGCTGTAAAGATACCATCAAGTAGCGTGTGGATGGTTGAATGTAGATGTATGATTCTTCGTGAAGTGTTGGTACTGGTATCACATTTAGAATTTGAAATTCTTCCCTGTCGATTAATGGAATTTTTACTTCAAAAATTACCTTGTCATCTATTACGTTTGTTTTAAGCTTGAGGAGCTTGTGTAGTTGTTTTAAATGGCGAGTTGGTAAGTTCAAGTGACTCGGTAAAGCCTGTTGAATTTGATGTAATTGTATTTCCAGTTAGTTGGGAGTAAATAATAGATTATTGATGCGTTTGTGGTGTACATCGGAGATGACATCTATTAATGCTTCTTGCACATCCTTAAAAGTTATTATTGCTACAATAATTCGCAACGTTGCATCCATGAATTCCTCATGAAACAATACAGTCGCTAGTTTCTCTTGCACCACTTTGTAATGATTAATGGTTAGTTCTCTGTCACGCTTAATGATATTGGTGGTGGCTTCTGTGATAGATAGTTGTTTCTTAACCAGATCGTGTATGTATTCCTGATTTTCAGCCAGAGATTCAATTTGCTGATTATATTTTTCTGCTGCTCTTTGATCGAGTACCCCAAAGAGTTCGTTTGCGATATTGCCAACAATGTCAAGTGGAGATCTTTTGTCTCGTGTTGTAGTTTTATCCGGTTGTAATATTTGATTTCGATCTTCTACTTCGTTTACGAGGTGGGTTACTTGTTTAGCTATAACATAGCATGTGTCTTGGTTTTTCATATAGGTCGCGTTACAGCTTCGTGATAGATCCTTGGTGGCATTCCGTATGTAATTTAATTGAAGCCAGTAATTCGTTAAATCATAGTATATTATTAAGTTCCACTCACTCCGAATTACATTGGCTCTCCCAATTTCATCAAAAAATATCCCAGGTTGAACCGAAAACCGGGTTATGTTAAGGTTGGAGGTAGTTATTGCCGAAACCATTAAGGATAATATAGTTGTACTATACAATATTGCCTTTACCCAGGGATTAATTTTACATATCTTCATCTTTCGTGGTGGATTTTTAGGATGCAATTTGTTGGCTAATTTTGCTGCAGTTTCTCTTACCTGTGGATCTGCTGCTCCTCTCATCCAATCCCGAGCTGTTCTCTTTAAATTCCGTTGTTCATCTGTGTGGTCATAGCTGCCATTTGTGCGTTTTTGTGAAATCCTCTGTGGCGCTACCGTAAGTGAACTGCCTTCTAGGGCTTTTGATGATGATTCAGACTCTGACGTGGTAATTGTGACAAGGTTAGTTTGCATTTTCTTTGGTGCTTCTTGGCTGTTGATCCTTGTCTTGATTAGTTCTGGTGTAGAGTGTTGAATGGCTTCGTTTAGTTGTGGTAACGGTGATAGCTTGGATATTGGTCTCTTAAAGAGGGTGCCCCCGAGCCCGCGGACAGTTGCCACTCGGACTTTGTTGTCACTGCCTGGGTGTACCTCGGTTATCCGTGCTAATAACCACTTTGTCGGAGGAAGTCGTTCATCTCGGATTAAAACTAAGTGACCTGGTTCTAAGTTTTGTTCTGTTTCTTTCCATTTTCCACGTTGTTGTAATTGTTGAAGATATTCTTGTGACCATCTGTTCCAGAAGTCTTGCTTTAACTTCTCTATTAGTTTCCACCTACTTAGATTCCCGATTTTTTCGGTTTCCAATTGCTGTTGAGGAGGAGCAATTAAGGCATCCCCTATCAAAAAGTGACCTGGAGTTAAAACGGATAGGTCTGTAGGATCGTTGGTAACTGGGCTTAACGGTCTCGAATTCAGGCATGCTTCTATCTGGGCTACTACTGTTGTTAATTCTTCAAATGTGAGAGTTTGGGCTCCCGCTACTCTTTTTAAGTGATTTTTTGTTGACTTTACTGCTGCTTCCTAAAGGCCTCCAAAATTTGATGCAGCTGGCGGGATGACAAGCCACGTTGTACCATCCTTTGCTAAGCTTTCTTTGAGTTTTTCGTTTGCTTCCTTTAGGGCCTTTATTCTTTCTCTTTCTAGTTCATGATTTGCGTCGATGAAATTGGTACCGTTGTCGCTATAGACATCTGTGCATAGGCCTCGCCTTGCTGTGAACCTTTTATAAGCACCAATTAAGGCTTCCGTTGTTAAATCTGACACTACTTCGATATGCACTGCTTTTGTTACCATACATATAAATATGGCTAGATACCCTTTATATGATTTATGACCTCTGCCTTTAGTAGTTCTTACTTGAAAAGGTCCTGCATAATCTACCCCAGTTCTGGTGAATGGTCTAGCAGGGATGAGTCTCACTTCCGGTAGATTTCCCATAAGTTGGTGTCTTATTTTATTATTGAATCGATGACACCTAATGCACCTCTTATCTGTTTCTGTTGTTGAACGCACCTTCGACCGTTAATAATCCAAAAACGTTTTCTAATGTACGCCAGAGTGAGCTGAGTTCCTCCGTGCATGGTTTTGACATGGGCTTCATCTATTATCAATTTTACTGCTGGATGCCCTGGAGGTAATATTGCTGGATGTTTTTCTTCATATGAGAGTGTTGGAGAATTTTGTAATCTTCCTCCAACTCGTAACACACTATTTTGTCTACAAATGGATTTAGCGAGAGTATTTTGCTCTTGGTAGCGATCTCTTTGTTCTTCTTCAAGCGATTTATCTCTTCACTATACTCTGTTGCTTGTAAATCCTTTATAATGTATATTAGTGCTACTGAGAGTTCTTCTGCTGTTATTTTTAAGGAATTCGGTATGAGTTGCTTTTTCATACTCCTTGTAAACCGAAGCACGAACGCCATTACTCTTTGTACTTTACTCAAAGTGGAACATCTTTGTAGCAGGTGAGTTAGTATTGTTGAACTATATACTTTTGGTAATCAATACTCTAATTGCCGTTGCTTTCTGTTCTGGAGGATTGCTTAAACTTAGTGGGTAGGTTGGAATTGGTATCGTTGACGTTTGTAACCATTTGGGCCCATGCCACCATAGTGGATGAGCTTGTAGTTGTTCTGGTTTTAAGCCTCTGCTGGCGCAATCTACTGGATTATCAGTTGAACTTACATAACTCCACTGCGATGGTTGGATCATTGTTTGTATTTGTGACACTCTGTTTGCTACAAATGTCTTGAATTTGTGTGGATTTCCTTTTATCCAGCTCAGGGTTACCATTGAATCTGTCCATGCATATATAGTTGTCTTGTTAAACCCCATGTTTTGTAAAATTGATTGTAATAATTTGGACAGGAGTAGAGCACCACATAATTCTAGTCTTGGTAATGATACCTTGGTTTTGATGGGAGCCACCTTTGTTTTTGCTGCTATCAGTGAGGTTGTTGTAATGTTACCATGTACATCCATAACGGAGTAATAAACGATGGCTGCATATGCCTTTTCGGATGCGTCACAAAATCCATGTATCTGTCCCGCACTGCTGTTAGTGTGTTTTATCCAACGCGGGATCCTAATTTGTTCTATTTTGTGGAGTGCCTTCTTGTATTTATTCCATTTTCCGTTTATTTCTGTTGGTAGTTCTTCATCCCATGACCATCCTGCTAGCCATAATTCTTGCATTAATAATTTTGCTACAATTACTATTGGAGAAAGCCATCCTAAAGGATCAAATAATTTTGCCGCTTCTGATAGTAACTGTCTTTTTGTTGCGACTGAGCTATCTTGGGGAGCGTTTACCTTGAATTCAAAATGGTCGCTAGTGGGATTCCAATATATACCAAGTGTTTTTATAGTATTGTCTGGTGAAATCTGTAGTTTATCATTATTCCGTATATTTTTGGGAATGTTTGTTAAGATGCTGGAATGATTACTTGCCCACTTATGTAGTTTAAACCCAGCCCCTTGTAGTACTTGAATGAGTTCCCATTGCGCTTTTAATACTTCATCTAAATTATCTCCCCTTGATATTACATCGTCCACAAAAAAGTCTTTTACTAATATTTTTGCAGCTAGAGGGTGTGTCTCTGCCTCATCTTGAGCCAATTGTTTTAACGTTCTTATGGCTAAATATGGCGCTGAAGCTGTACCAAATGTTACAGTTGTTAATTGGTAGTCTTTTGATAGGCATTGTTGGTGAATGCCTCCATACAATTTTTTGAAAGCGTTGATCGTCTTCACATATGTTGATTTACCGATACATCTTCTCGATGTCGGCAGTGAATGCGAATTTATATTTTCTAGATCGCAATATAATTGACATTAAGTCGTCTTGTATTGTTGGACCCACCAGTTGATTGTCGTTGAGACTTGTACCATTGGACGTCTTAGCGGAGGCGTCAAAAACTACTCTAAGTTTTGTTGTTAAACTGTCATCTTTTATTACTGCATGGTGAGGAATATAATATTCGCCTACATTGGACTCACCTCCTTCACAGGGTTTCATGTGACCCAAATCTATGTATTCTTGTATACAATTCTTATAGTCAACTGCTATCTTCTCTGATTTGTTTAGTTTTCTCTCCAATTGCAAAAATCTGGCTATGGCTTGATGTCTGGAATGGCCTAATGGAGTGTAGTTTGGTTTGAAAGGCAGACTAACCACATATCTTCCTGTTGAGTCTCTGCGATGAGTTGTTTTATAATGTTCTTCTGCTAGTTGCTCTTCGTGGTTCATTCCCTTTTGATCTGCGATTTCTTCTAATTCCCAGAATTTTTTTATATTCTCATCAATTTCTGGTAGTGTTATCAATGAATGAATTTTGACAGTTTCGCGATTTGTTGGACCGAATATTATCCATCCAAATTCCGTTCGTTGGGCGATCGGCTCTCCGCTTTGCCCTTTAGCTATTTCGTTTAACATTATCATTGGATAGAAGTCTGCGCCCATAAGTATGTCAATTTTTCCAGGTCGATTGAAGTTTGGATCCGCCCATACCAAATCATTGATGTGTTTCCATTGCCAAGCGTTGATTAGTTGATCTGGTAATATTTTGGTCAAATTATTAATGACTAATGCTTTTATTTGAACCGAAAAATTTGACGGGAACCTTGGTTCTAAATTACAAGTTATGTATTTATTTATTATTCCTGCAAAATCCCTGCTAATTTTACATGCGTTTTCTTATACTGTAGAATAAGTCTCTTGGCAGCTTCTTGTGTGATAAATGTTCCTTGTGAGCCTGGATCAATTAAAATACGGACACATTCAAGTTTGTCTTGTCCCACCTTTATTACTGCTACAGCTGTACCAAGGAGTGTAAGCCCTTGATTTGATGGGTTTTCTTTGTCATTTCCCATGATCTTAACTGCTACTTGTGTTGTTAAAGTTGTTGTTTTACTTTTCGTCAAACAAGCTTAAAATTACCGAAATACATTAAAACCAACAAATATACAATACATAAATAATTTTACATTTATAAATTGGCATTAAAAGAAAAGCAACCTAGCTGTCTATAAAACCAACTATAATCACTTATTCAAGATTTTCTATCACAATCTTTAATTGTTTGATAGATTTGTCTAAACTTTCAAATAATATGGATTAATGTAATCTAACCTGTTCATTAGATTACCTCTGTTTGTGACTCCGTAGAATGGTTTTATTTTCAATATGGTTTTTCCAGTTGTTGTTGAAAATCCAGTTGAATACAAATATTCTTCTAGTTGTTGTTTGAAGAATAATTTACTGTATTCCAAGTGCCGATTCTTATTTGTTGGCTTCGAAGGACCAATGTTTATAGTTGGAATAGTGCGCCTACCGTGGGTCGGAGCTTGTCCACTATTCTTAATGAGACTTAGACTGTTTGTAAAAATCTGATTTATTTATTCTAAATGTTTGGCTTTTATACAAAATTCATATAATTAAGTACCTTAACAACATATTAAATTTGTTTAGTTTACATTATTATAAAAGTTATAAAACGCTGGGTTATAATTAATTTTGTATAGCTACCGAAATATGATCTATTATTTCCTGATTTATATATAAATTTTATTAATGGAAATGATTAACCTAAACCGACATATATATATATATATATATATATATATATATATATATATATATATATATATATATATATATATATATATATATATATATATATATATATATATATATATATATATATATATATATATATATATATATATATATATATATATATATAATATTATTAGTGACAAAAATGAAAACCTATTCGTTGGTTTGAATGGTGTTTATCATGTTCGCTGGTCTGAACACGTACCTTTAGTTTGCAAAATTTGAATCCCAATTAAAACTTAAAACTGTAAAATTTGTCATTGTTCCAAAAACACCATTTGAAAAACAACAATTGCCGCCATTGTCTAAGCAAAAATCAATTGTACGTTACTTTTGACAAAAAATATGTACAAAATCCTAATATACGCGTAGACACCCAACTTCTGTAAGCAGGTGACTTCATTCAAACGATTTTTAAATTTTATACCAAAGGTACCTAAATACAATTATTACCTACATACTTGTAGACAGACCACGTTCACGGTTTTTATTATTTATTTACTTTTCGTTAATAATTTTCGTTCACAACGAACAATTTCTATAATTACGTAACAATTTACGATACTTAACAAGCCAATTTAATAATTTATGATGCTATTCTCTTTCGGTTCTCGACTTTTTTCGACTTCTTCATATATGAAAAGTAAACAATTGGTAAGTACACGTTCGTTGGAAGAAATATGAAGATATTCATTAAAATATCATTAAGAACCAATTTTGGGGATGCTGTTAGTATTGTTGTTGCAATATATAGATATAGGTTTGTTTGTTCACAAGGAAGAGAATTCCGAAAATAAATAATCAAACATCTAAGATTGTTTGTTTTACGTCGTCGTCGTTATTATTGTTGTTATTAGGCTGGTGGATTGAGAAAAGAGAAAATGATTCCCTAAAATGTTGCTGTTGGTATTCCTTCGGCATAATTTTACGTTTTCTTTTTTATTGTAGAACCAAACCCTATAATTTTTAATCTAAATAAATATTAATAAGTCGAGACGTGGCTCCTCAGACAGAGAAAAAAATAAAATAAAAAGGCTGTTGGTGTATCGTATACATCGCAGGTTAAATGATTTGTAAACTCAATATAAAATAGTTTGTTTAGGTTGTAGATTAGTAACATATCGAAAGGCGCCTAAATACAATTGTAACTGGTATGTGTATACAACACATGTTTATTTGTACGTACGCGACCATGAACTATTAACCTGGACCTACGTTTATGTAACATACTGAAGATATATATACGAAATTGTTAAAATTCTACAACTTTGAATAATAACCATGGCATTATATCATCATAAAGACGATGATAATAATAATACTTAGATGAATAAAAACAAGTATATGATCATAATTTACAAGATTTTCGAGCGAACGCCCACATTTCGTTTATACAAACAGAATTTTGGTTTCTCCTCTTTAGACATTTTAAAGAAATCAATAAATTTCTGTCTTATTTTTTATGATTTACTTCTCGTATTTTTTTTATTACGCTGAAAAAAAATGTTTTTTAAGTTCCGCGCCGCAACCCATAATACAACAAAAAACAGGATGAAATCTTTGTGTTATTTACTCGTATATAATGATTTAAGAAATACGAGTAAGTATAACAAGAATAACAACAACAATAAAACATTGGCTGACCCCTTATATCTAATGAAATTTATTATAATGAGTATACCTGTGAATTTCATCATCATGATCATCGAATGCACAATACTAGTGTAGCTCATAATTGAATTTGAATACAGAAACCAGAAATTATTAAAAAGTGAGTTTGTGGGAATTTCTTTGTTATAGCAAGACGTTCTTAAATTGATGATGTTTGTTGATATTTGGTTTAGTCAAAAATGTTCGTTTGAGTAATGCAGAAATTTGATAATATTTTAAAAGCAAATTTTAGCGTGGCGTCACCGTCATCGTGGCACACACATTTTACAGCTATATAGTTTAATACAATTCAATTAGAAGTTAAATCAAACTATATGTAAATTTATAGTCCCTGGAGCAACAAGTCTTACTCGGTCAAAAATATTTGAATTAGAAGTTTATACCTAGTACTACATTACATTACCAGTGTTGTGCGTCTACGCGAAATCTGAAATTTTCGATATGGTATATGGTGTCGAAAATAGCATAGACAATTCATTTTGGCGTTGACAATGTTATTGTGCCCATTGTTTTTCAGTTGGGATTTATCATCTTATTTTGTTTCCAGATGGAGCTTTGTACCCACATTTACTCCGACAATGCCACACATTTTGTGTATTGAACGAGAATTTTGTTAAAATTATTGAAAATTGTAATGGATGATCTTGCTTCAATTTGAGATTGAAAACTTTGTCGCATTTTATGACTCACTGACAAACATTTCAGAAGTAAACGTAAAAGTTATCCAGATATACATAAAGAAAAGGTGACAAAACGACCAACAAATTGTGCAACAGTTTCACAAGTGATGACCCATCGAATACTTAAAATCACTGCAACAAGGGTTAAATAGCACACATCGAGGAAAAATGTTAAGGTTGTAGACGTCGTTGTAATAAAAAAAGGCAATGTACCATGAACGCGCTAGGGATTAGGAAAAATACAAGCAGCAAAATCTGCATACTTCCTGTTGAGTCCGGATGATTCAATGCCTATGTTTTATTTAGAGGTGAATGCCGGAGCACCTAAAATAATGGAAATTTAATTATTCAAAATTTGTATGTACATTTGTGTTCAACTATCTAGTTTTAAAAAAATCAGCACCACAAATATTTTATAACTGAGTTACAAAGCAACTTTGGAGATTAAAATCTTTCAATTCATTATTTCCATTACATATTACATTAATTTCATTAATCAATCAATAAAAAAACAAATTTATGAGACATTGAAATTAAAGTAAAAGATTGAATCTATAATTATCAACTCAAATAACAGTTGCGTATATTTTATTTGGAAAACCAGCGAGAATCCAACAATTTTTACAGGGTAGGACGAACGCGAAAGGAAAAACTTTCTAAACCACATAACTGGTAGTTCACAATAAGTAGGAATTTGTAGCAGGAAGCCTTTGGCCGCAAACAGAAACGATTATTTGCTACCACCACACTCAAGACACTTTATTTGAATAATAATTTTTTTAGCGAATAAATTATAAGACTTCAAAACTTCTGGAAAGCGAGCTGCTTATTGGAAGTCCATCACTTTTAATATAAACTTTGTTCTTGTATGTGAAATAATTTTGAGTTAAGATTTCTTCTCATAATTTTGAGCACCGCTTTATGTAGGGGACAAACTACTAAGAAAAACTTATACGTAAACAAGTTTTGCAACTATACCAGCCTAGATCAATTTTTCAATGTTTAAGTGTAAATGTTTATTTTTGACAAAAATTCTAATTCAACAAAAATTCGGCCCTTGTCAGCTCATACAAATTGATTCATCAATGAAACTTTATACTTAAGCTTTTTCCATAAATTCCACGGAAAGTGACAGGTTTCATAGAAGCATTTCCGTATTTTGCAAATATTTTGATAAGACTTGTATAGGATTTCCAGTCCCCGGTTTCGAGTACCCGAGAACACGGGTAATTTTGCCATTATTCTACTACTGGAATACACGGGTAATTGCTTCGGGTATTCGAGTACTACATTTAGTAGTTGTTACGGCAATATATAAAAACATTACTACATAAATATTAGAAGAAATATTATATCAAGACGACACATTGCAGATGAGGATGATGATGACAATGGAAGAGATATTGTTGTTAAAGAAATATCGGAACATGAAGCCTTTTCTCTAACTTCAAACATCAAGCCAGCTTTAGATATGATGCGACAAAAGATAAGATTTTTCAAGAAATCAGCAGTTCGAAGTGATATTTTATCAAAGTATATCTAGTGTAACAAGAGGGAAAAACCTTAAACTAATTTTGAACTGCAAAACCCGCTGGAATACACTCATGTTTGCAGTTAAACGATTTCTAAAATTAATTAACTGTACTAACTCAGCATTGAAAGAATTAGGTTCGGAAAAATTTGCTGACGAGGACACTCACGTTCTAAAACAAGTTTTTTTAGTATTGGAACCTTTAATGGTTGCAGTTAAAGAACCTACTAAAGAAAATTTCAATCTTATAACTGCTGAAAGAACTCTTATACATGTGTTCAAAAACAAATAGAAATTAATACACCTTTTGCACAGGATATAACTGAACATTTACAAATTAAAGTTGAGGAACGACGGCAAAAAACTTAATAACGTTATTATTATTCTAACATTATTGTAGGCATCCAAAAAATACCGATTTTTTAAGTTACTCATCAAAAACAACAATAAAACAACAGCGAACAAAATAAACTGTTTCTGGATATTTTCAATCCTCTCAGAATGACAGTGGTAGGAGGATGAACAAACAGGAGATGCATGCTCCAAAATGGACCGAACAAAGCATACGTATAATGATGTCAGAGTAAACGGGTCCTTGCAGTTTCGTTTAATGAAGCCAAGCATAATGTACGACTTCGAAATAATGGTGTTAACATGTCTGGTAAATGTAGCGTCAGATTCAAAGATCACACCAAGATCCGAAATGAACTCAACCCGATCAATGGTTTCGTTGTACAATTGATATTGATAAAAAACTGGCGAGAGGTTTATTTTGCATTTACTCACGTTTAAAGCCAGTAAGTTGTTTACTGACCAGCTGCAAAAGCGATTTAAGTCGTCTTGTAACGTTTCGCAGTCTAGCACGCTAGAGACCTGGGCGAAAATCTTTATGTCACCTGCGAAGAGGAGGCAATTGGCAAATTTAAAACATTTTACTACGTCGTTAATAAACAATGAAAATAACAGTGGGCCGATATGGCTACCTTGAGGCACGCCGGATGGCGCCAACGATCAGAGCAATAAGAACGCAAACAGTCGATGGGAATGAAATCACAGTCGATACTCTCCAACTTGCTAATAAGAATGGAGTGATCAATCATATCTAAAGCATTGCGAAGCCTGTGTAGACAACGTGAAACTGCTACTTGGAGTTTAGACTGTCAAATAGATGACCACAAAATGAGGACAAGTTAGACACGGTAGACCTACCGGGATAAAATCCATGCTGAAAAGGAGAAATTGGTCACTTGGTATGGAAGTGCAATACTCTGTGAACCATGGCCTCAAACAGTTTGGGTAATACAGAGAGAATGGCGATCCCACGATAATTACTTACCATACTTCTATTACCCGCCTTAAAAATTGGATGAACGCATGATATTTTCCAGGGATCTGGAAAAATACTACGACGAAGGCTTTCGTTAAACAAGAAGATAACTGCAGAGGTCACACTTATGGCACAACGTTCGAATAGGATCGGTGGAAGATCGTCATACCCCTTGCTAACGTCGAGAAGGAGCAGTTCATCGAGAACCTCCTGTTCGGTAAGTTTGAAATGATCGAGTACAATAGAGGTGGAATTAGTAGGAGACCCGGTGTCTGTTAACCGAAGTGGCTTGTAAACCGATGCAAAAAATTTGGCAAACAGATTGCAAATGTCGGATGGCTGACTAGCGATGGAGGTTTGTTAAGACATATTCGACGGTAAACCAGATACCTTTTTGTTCCTGTTAATGAAGTTCCAAAATTTTTTGGGATTGTATGTCAAAACTCCGTAATTTTGCACTTCGTAATTATTGAAAAGGAACCAACTAAGAGTCTTAAATTCATTGCGGGCGTTAACGAAACCGGAATAGTATTGTTCGCCGTAAAGCCGAGAAATTCATTCAAGGATGCGTAGTCGGCCATTCTAAAATTAATGTGAAAATCGTTAGAAATAAATAATTAGTTGTGCATTTAGTATAAAAAATATTTATCGTAATTGGTCTGTGATAAATGCTCTCGCGTCCAGTGAAGTCCAAGCATGGAGCAACATCGGCATGCAAGACGTCGTGGGCAAATAGCAGGTCCTGGTATTTCCCTTGACTGTTGCTGAAGCGGTTAAGCTGCGTTCTGGATGTGGAACCGAAGTAATCGATGACAGTCAATGCTTTCTCGTCGGTTGGGGATGAAGAGAACACATCGTCGACATCGTTCCAAGATATACCGGGTAAGTTAAAGTCACCCACGATGATAATTTGATCACATCAGCGAACTGAAGGTAAATATAACGGCTGAGTAAGTAGTTGATAAACATGTTGTAGACATCCCGGCCGGATACATATGGAATATAAACGGCGACAGCGACAATTGAGATTGTAAGCTAGTCTGATACGAACGGCAATGACATCAAGGCAGGGGTGGCAGGCGATCACTTCATTGGAGACTGAATTCTTTACAGCAATTAAAACACCGCCGCCTCTACAACTGGTGTCAAAATCGTATCTGTCCTTTATTTGAACAACATAGTCTGATGGAAAGTACTCTTCGGATAACATATTGATGGTAACCCAGGTCTCGTTGATTATTATAACATCGAAATCATTGTCAAGTATGCCTTAGCGGAAATCCCTGGTTTTACCGCGGATACTGTAGGCATTGTGATAGCAGATAGAAGTTTAGGCGTTGGTCCGATTTTTTGATATGCGTGGATAATTTGTAAATGGGCGGATTGATGTGAATCATATACTTTAAATAAAGAATTATCTATTAAAGAACTTTTTTATGAACATAAAAGACTGTTTAATAAAAATCGTCACTATGGGATTAAAGATAATGGTTACTGAAGAAGAATCATAGAAAAATAATTGATCAACTAAAAATTGATAAAATTGAACATTTCACAATTACCGAACGATTTTACTGCTGATGAAATTAAATCTGGTTTACATCTACAAGGCATAAATACGGAGTGCAGGCATAAATGCAAACGCTTCACCACCAGGTTAAACAATTCATCATACAGCAGTTCATTTTTCACATTATACTGCCAACAGAAGTATAACTCAATGCCGTCGCTGTCAAATGTTTGGGCATATGAATCCTCACACTGTAATAAAATTTTTAGGTGTGATAAATGCAGTGGAAACCATCTTACCAAAGAATGCAGCACTGAACCGGCAAATTACAAATGTGCCAACTGTCGGGCAGCTCACATTACTTCTTCCAAAGAGTGTCCTTAATTAAAAGAATACAAAATAATTAAAGAAAATGTGAAATGCGAAAGATGCTACCTCCAAATATAAACAACTTTAAGGATTTTCCTGGCACGGTAAAACTGAGGTTGACCCCAATACATTTGGGATGGAATATTGTGTTCAATAAAAGTAGCAACAGCGGCATAAGTAGCAATAATTAACATAAAAATAACAATACTAATGACAGAATAATAAATGACAATGCATACTGTGCAATCTGTCAAAGTGCACTAATAAAACGGATCAGTTTGAGGTTTGCTTTCGCCTTTCAATTAAATATTTGCATATCACCAAATAATGAAACTGTTGAATTTGTGTATTTGGAATGCTACTAGTTTGACAAACAAAATTGATGAAACTTTTAAATAATAATATCCACATAGCTACCATTACTGAAACTTGGCTAAAACCCCACAAAACATCATATCATCCAAAAATTTTAGTTTATAGATTAGATCGATTGAATGCTATTCATGGGGGAGTAGCTATTATTATAAATGAAACAAAAAAGTCAATCAAACATTCCCGTCTACCAGCTTTCAATTTTAAACGAATTGGGAATTGGTTTCAACATTAGTACTTGCAATGGTCATGTTAAAATTATCACTGCTTAGTTTTCAGGTGGAACTGCTAACGCAAGACTAAAGGACTTTATTAGTGACATAGCGGAATAGCTCTATTTAACCAATTGATTAACAACAATTTTACTACCGAAAACCCGAAAGAACCTACGTATTTTTCTCCCAATTCTAAATATGGTTCGGTATCAGAATTTGTAATAACCAATAATAATAATAATAATACAATGTCAGAGATCCGAACTAAATATGAGCTCAGTTCAGAACATTTCCTAGTATTATTTCAATTATATTCAGACAATATAAAGCTTAAACATCCAGTACTTATAGTTAAGGACTTGCTGGTTGGTCCAAATTTAGAAGTATGATGCTAGAGAAATAGAAATACCTAAATCACCAATTAGAATACAGAGACAATCTGAATCATTCAGCATCCCCGACTCTATCAAGATGCTCATGAAACTACGTCGGCAATATTTTAGAAATCACAATAATCTACGATCGATTTAAACGGAAGAATTCAAGGTGAAATTCAGGATCTAAGAAACATATGGTTTCCAAGATTATTGGAATAAATTATAAAATGTTAAAATTGTTTAAGATGTTGCGCAAGCGTCAACGACGAATACCCACTGTATATCTTAATAACACCCCTATACTAAAAAATAGTGATAAATGCAATATTTTTACTGAAAATTTTCAAAATTATGACTCGAATAATTCTGTTGTATAACAACGGCTTTAACTGGATTCCCGTTTTTCTGAACATAATAAATTGAATGGCTCAATAATTATAAATCAGAATTAGCTTAAAAGCTACATTAATATAGGCTCAAAAATAAAAAATAGCCGAGGGACGACAGTCTAACCAATCGTTTTATTAAAAATTTTCCACGTAAGGTATTTTTAACCCAAATCTTACTTCGCATAATTCCTATATTTAAAAATTAATGAATTCGTAATATCCACAGGCATACTAACGAGACAGCAATTCGGTTACCGAAATGAACACTCCACAGTTCATCAACTAAAAATACTGTCTGATTGAAAAAGCATTTGACAGAATATGGCATGATGGGTTCGTATTATACAAAATGGTCAAACTAAATTTTCCCTCGTATCTGATTAAATTAATCCAAAATTGTATGACAAGGCGATTTACACGTCATCAAAGTGTCCAGGTGAAGTAGTGGATATCCTCCAAAAAAATATTGACGGTCTCGTTGAGTACTGCAATAAATGGAACATCAAATTGAATGATAGTAAAACAGGTGCGGTATTCTTTCCTAGAAGACGAGCTTCCCGATATTTACCGAGCAACGAAGATTTTAAAATTAATAATTCCAGTTAAAAATGGCAAGAACACGTGCAATATCTAAGAATTACATTTGGCAAAAAATTAATGCTACTGAAGTTAGCCGAAAATTTCAGCTGGTAAAAAACCCTGCTTTATCGACATATTTCGTATCAGGTGGTAGCACAAAATTCAGTTGATATTAGCCGAAAATTACATGTTATTGAAGCTAACAATAAATTTTCACCGAAAAAAATTTAAATAAATTAAATATCACATAATTCGAATGTTTAAAGGTCATATGAACTGGGTTAAGTCAGACAAGCTCGTAATTAGCTGGATCTCACATTTATAATTTGTCGTGTTGGGGGACAATGAATTTGAGTTATGGCACTAACAGTGAACACCTATGCTAAAAATCAGGCCATACTTTATGTAGCATCATAGTGAAATAAATTACAAACTGGACGAATGTTTAGTGGTAAATTGTACTGGGTGTAGTTAGACAGACTGGTAATTAGCTCACATTTATAATTTGTCGTGTTAGAGGCCAATGAATTTGAGTTGTGGCACTAACTGTGAACACCTGAGGTCTAACATCACCCAGTATAAATTACCACTAAACATGCGTCCAGCGTTTAATTTATTTCACTATGATGCTACATAAAATATGCCCCGATTTTTGGCTCACTTTGATTAAGCATGTGAAGTTATCCCAGTTTTTCATCCCAGGATTTTTTTTATTATTATTTACACGAAACTATTATATTCCATCCCAGTTTTTTCATTTTATACCTCTATAAGACGAAAGAAATTATAGACACAACAACAAATTATCCCATCCCAGTTTTTTCGTTTATTTGTTGTTCATGTAAAACAAATTCATACTTGGAAATAATGAATTGGGTTTTGGTAATAGTAATTTTGTACGAGTAAATTTCTAGTTCAAGATAACAATACGCCAAAATATTAGTTAAAAACAATAAGATTAATTTATAATGAGGACCCCAGTGCCAGGCGTATGTTAGGATTGGCACAATCTTCCAGCTTCGATATGGCCCCATATAAATTTATATGAAAATCGTTTATAACTTCCAAACCCTTCCTAGGCCGGAAATAGCGATTCATGTTTCGAAATGGTATGTAATTGAGTGGTTGCTGACCAAATGGCCAGCACCAGCCGTATGTTCAAATTTGAGTAAATGGCCAAGTTCCAAAATCTCAGTTCAAAGTAAATAAACTTTTGTATCTCTTAAGAACATTCTAGGCCGGAAATGATTCCTTAGGTTTTGAGTTGGTAATAATAAGGGCAAACTATGGTAAGCACCCCAGTGCCAGCCGTATGTTAGGATTGGCACAATCTTCCAGCTTCGATATGGCCTCATATAAATTTATATGAAAACCGTCTTTAACTTCCAAACCCTTCCTGGGCCGGAAATAGCGATTCTTGTTTCGAAATGGTATGTAATTGAGTGGTTGCTGACCAAATGGTCAGCACCAGCCGTATGTTCAAATTTGAGTAAATGGCCAAGTTCCAAATCTCAGTTCAAAGTAAATAAACTTTTGTATCTCTTAAGAACATTCTAGGCCGGAAATGATTTCTCAGGTTTTGAGTTGGTAATGATAAGGGCAAACTATGGTGAGCACCCTAGTGCCCGCCGTATGTTAGGATTGGCACAATCTTCCAGATTCCATATGGCCCCATATAAATTTATATGAAAATCGTCTATAACTTCCAAACCCTTCCTGGGCCGGAAATAGCGATTCATCACCACATACAGCACCAGCCGTATGTTCAAATTTGAGTAAATGGCCAAGTTCCAAAATCTCAGTTCAAAATAAATAAACTTTTGTATCTCTTAAGAACATTCTAGGCCGGAAATGATTTCTCAGGTTTTGAGTTGGTAATGATAAGAGCAAACTATGGTGAGCACCCTAGTGCCCGCCGTATGTTAGGATTGGCACAATCTTCCAGATTCCATATGGCCCCATATAAATTTATATGAAAATCGTCTATAACTTCCAAACCCTTCCTGGGCCGGAAATAGCGATTCATCACCACATACAGCACCAGCCGTATGTTCAAATTTGAGTAAATGGCCAAGTTCCAAAATCTCAGTTCAAAATAAATAAACTTTTGTATCTCTTAAGAACATTCTAGGCCGGAAATGATTTCTCAGGTTTTGAGTTGGTAATGATAAGGGCAAACTATGGTGAGCACCCTAGTGCCCGCCGTATGTTAGGATTGGCACAATCTTCCAGATTCCATATGGCCCCATATAAATTTATATGAAAATCGTCTATAACTTCCAAACCCTTCCTGGGCCGGAAATAGCGATTCATGTTTCGAAACGGTATGTAATTGAGTAGTTGCTGACCAAATGGCCAGCACCAGCCGTATGTTCAAATTTGAGTAAATGGCCAAGTTCCAAAATCTCAGTTCAAAGTAAATAAACTTTTGTATCTCTTAAGAACATTCTAGGCCGGAAATGATTCCTTAGGTTTTGAGTTGGTAATAATAAGGGCAAACTATGGTGAGCACCCCAGTGCCAGCCGTATGTTAGGATTGGCACAATCTACCAGATTCCATTTGTGGCCCAAACCATAGTTTGCCTTTATCATTACCAACTTAAAACCTAAGGAATCATTTCCGGCCAAGAATGTTCTTAAGAGATACAAAAGTTTATTTACTTTGAACTGAGATTTTGGAACTTGGCCATTTACTCAAATTTGAACATACGGCTGGTGCTGGCCATTTGGTCAGCAACCACTCAATTACATACCATTTCGAAACATGAATCTCTATTTCCGGCCCAGGAAGGGTTTGGAAGTTAAAAATGATTTTCATATAAATTTATATGGGGCCATATCGAAGCTGGAAGATTGTGCCAATCCTAACATACGGCTGGCACTGGGGTGCTCACCATAGTTTGCCCTTATTATTACCTAAGGAATCATTTCCGGCCTAGAATGTTCTTAAGAGATACAAAAGTTTATTTACTTTGAACTGAGATTTTGGAACTTGGCCATTTACTCAAATTTGAACATACGGCTGGTGCTGGCCATTTGGTCAGCAACCACTCAATTACATACCATTTCGAAACATGAATCTCTATTTCCGGCCCAGGAAGGGTTTGGAAGTTATAGACGATTTTCATATAAATTAATATGGGGCCATATGGAATCTGGAAGATTGTGCCAATCCTAACATACGGCTGGCACTGGGGTCCTCATTATAAGGTAATCTTAATGTTTTAAACTAATATTTTGGCGTATTGTTATCTCGAACTAAAAATATACTCGTACAAAATTACTATTACCAAAACCCAATTCATTATTTCCAAGTACAAATTTGTGTTACATGAACAACAAATAAACGAAAAAACTGGGATGGGATAATTTGTTGTTGTGTTTATAATTTTTTCCGTCTTTTAGAGGTGTAAAATGAGAAACTGGGATGGAATATAATAGTTTCGTGTAAATAATAATAAAAAAAAATCCTGGGATGAAAAACTGGGATAACTTCACATGCTTACTTTGGTTCACTGTTAGTGCCACAACTCAAATTCATTGTCCCCTAATACGAAAAATTATTAATGTGGGATCCAGCTAATTACGAGACTGTCTAACTTCACCCAGTTCATATGACCTTTAAGCATTCGAGTTATGTGATATTTAATTTATTCAAATTTTTTTCGGCGAAAATTTATTGTTAGCTTCAATAACATGTAATTTTCGGCTAATATCAACAAAATGTTGTGCTACCACCTGATACGAAATATGTCAATAATGCAGGTTTTTTTCGGCTTAAATTTTCGGCTCACTTCAGTAGCATAAAAAATTAACTAATTTAATTAAAATATTAGAAATGTTTTCTCTAATTTGCATCTTTTAAAGATTTAAAATTAAATATTTTTTAAAAGTATTCGAATGAGTCTTTAACATCACCGAAAGCACTCAATTGACTTGTAAAACTAACTTAACTTGTAAAATTAAAAACGAAAATGGCGAACAATTTATTACCGCTTTTTAGAATTCAATTTAAGCATACATTGGCTGTAAAATTTTTAAGGAAATTACCGATGCACTTGTGAACATGTTCGATTATTAAATGTCGATTATAAAAAGGATTTTAATTTTGTTTTATTTCGACTAACGAGAATCATAAAACCTTATTTATTGTTTTGTATAATATTAAAAGACAAAAAGTTAGCAAATAAACTGGACATAAATATAACAAGCTGGCAACCTTTCCACAACCGTACTGATATATAACTATGCACATGGTACAATGTGCACACATAGTAATTTATTTTCAGCAATAACAATAAAGACACAACAAGTAAATCTATCCTTAAAATTATTGTCTTGTTGACTTAATGAAAGAACATTATAAATTTTTAAAAAGAGCTCCTTGTTGTTGTGTCTCCCAGTGTTTTTTTAAATGATAATGAAAATGGAGTTGGAAAAAGGATATAAATATTATTACCATAGGTCACGTAATTTTCAGGTTTTTTTATAAATTTTATGTTGTTAGTACTTTATAAATCCATAAATTTCAAAATCCTTTTGGTACACAAACACTATAAAACATATTTTTAATGTACAGTAAAAGTTACTAAATATTTTGTCCTATACATAAACAAACATATGTGGAAGGTAATAAAGGCCATAAGGATATTTATTTTTAGTGTTGCTACTTGTTTAAACTATAATTATTGATAATTTAGTACGATAAAATATGATGTATGTTGTATGTGTCTCATCCCAAAACTACTGTACCATTACTGTATATGTTAACATACAGCATATCTTTGAAAGTCTTAATTTCATTAAGTTGGCCCAAAATTATTTATAAAATAGTTTTAATGTTGGAAATTTTTATGTAAATATAAAGCTTATTTAAGAAACTATATGATAGCTTTACATATATTTTAATTAATGTCATTGATATTATTATGTGTCAAGTAGTAAAAAGCTTCTTGCTCTTTTCATTTTATGTCTTGTAAGATAGATACATTAATTTATAAAACATGGGTACATTTTATGTTTGGCAATATAATAATTTAGAGCTTCTATTTTGTTGGGTTAATACTAATTTCATATACATTTAACATTAATTATATATTTGTGCATAGCATGTTCGAGATTATACATTACAGTATATAAATTATTTATATTAAGATAATTTTGTGTGATGGTTAAATAAGAAATAATTTACAAGTAGATATATAAATTTAAAAAATACCAAATTCATTTAAAGTTTTCATACTTTAAGACCTGCCTGATTATTTCCAAAAGGTGTACTCCGGTTAGAGAAAATGTTAAGGTTTCAATAAAATTTTGAAGCATTATAAAATTAACATTTTTTTTTTCAAATTTTAAAAATAATTTTAATGTTTACGATTAAGTAAACTTGGCGTGTTTTCAAAGATAATTTTTCACTGACATCAGTGGAAATTAATATTTTTATTTTAACTGCAAAGTGCAGATACTTCCATCCATATGTACATTAAACAATATGTATAATTCCAATTTTTACTATAGCAAGGAATCTAAAACAACCGTTTCACAATTAATTTGGTGTAATTTAAATTATAAATCAATAAATTTTGCAAATTAAAAAGAAACTCATTAAACATCACCCCATCCAAAAATGTACTCCCTAATGGATTGTTTGAATGCCTCTAATACTGCACCAACACTGTAACGAAGTCTGATTGGCCCTACAAATTTTCCATCGGTAGATGAACACGCTGAAGGCCACTTCTTTGTCAGAAAATATATATTATTGAATCGAATTAGAGTTGATCGCCTTTCTATGTCTAGTGTTTATAGGCTTAGTTGCAATGATTGTAGTTTCTCCTATATTGGACAGACTGGGCGCAATTTTGGAATTAGAGCTAAAGAACATTTATCTGGTTGCAATCAATCAACATTCCATAATCATTTAACTTTAGAAAAACATACAGCTAGCTAAAACAATTTAGACATATCACATATACAACCTAAAAGCAGACGTTTAGATACCTTAGAATCTTACGAAATTCGAAAATCCATATTCCTTAACCAAAATATCCTTAACGAACATATAGAGAAATCCGTTTCTCACCTATTACAGATCCCGCCCATTTCTATTCTCACACTCTTAATAATATGACTAATACGTCGGGTAATTAACTGCACTTCAATATACCTTGAATTTTGTTACTCAACCGATGACTAATCGCTTACCTGCTATTCCTCCCCTTTTTTATTAGTAATTTTTCCGTGTAAACAACAGATGGTTGGAACGATCAATAGATTAATTTGTATTGCCTATTTTTTGTCCCTCCGTCTTTTACTTCCTTTTGCTTATTTCTAATATATATTACTAAATTTTTATTGATGACCTAACAAGTCGAAATCGATCGAGTAATTTTTTAAACTTTTTTGAACAAAAATTTTAAAATTTTTTTTTTTTTGAAAGTAATTAAACGAGTGGAATAATGTGCTTATTAAGTATTATGAAAGCATTGCCTTTGGGCGGCCGTTTTGAGCGCGGCTAAGCTCAGAAGAAGTGGGGTGGGGTTTCAAAGGACGAATTTAAACGTGCTAGACCACTTAGTGTTGTTTATTAAATATAAGAAAAAAAAATTATTATGCAATATAATTTAACTTAATTGAACCAGAACTCAAGTTACTAGATAAAAAAGTTAGCACTGTAACAGTTACACTGACCCGTGAGGGAAACATACTTCCCGATTAAAGATACATGACTCAGGCGAGCAGATATTCATCACAACTAAAGTGAAACTTTAAATCTTATGAACTAATTGCATAATACCCAGAGTGAGCTGATAATCACACCCATCATCACACTACTCACCTTGATCTCCAAATAAAATGATTCGTTTAATGTCGCATTATTCAGTTTGCAAAATAAATAAACGTAATTTAATTTTAAGTTTCCCCAAAAAACCCATAATTTATTTAACAATTAAACTGAAAGTAAGAAAATCTCGTGAAGCGAGAACATATGAATTCATAATTTTACGTGAAATGAAAAATATCGTTATTATAAAAGTGACAATTTTATACCTAAGCTACACCTGTACCGGTACGCGACAACTCGCCGAAACCAACTCGGCGACGGACAACTCGGCGATGGACAACTCGGCGATGGTCAATTCGGCGACGGGAAACTCGGCGACGGTTAACTCGGTGAAACCAACTCGGCGACGATAAATCAATCGGTGAAACCAATTCGGCGATGGTCAACTCGGCGATGGTCAACTCGGCGGCGGCAAAATCGGCGACGACCAACTCGGCGACGACAAACTCGGGGACGGTCAACTCGGCGATGGTCAACTCGGCGACGGACAACCCGGCGACGGTCAACTCGGCAACGGAAAAAATATTGAAAACAATAAAAAATGAAGGTGAAAATGGATTAATTGCGAGATTGCTGATTTTTGGTCGCAACGAAGTGTAAATAAAATATGGTGCATGTACATCTTCGAGGTGTGCATGTTTAGTTTGTCTGTGTTTAATAGATGTAATATTAGCAAACTAATATTTATTAAGCTTTGTGGAATAGATGTAATATTAGCAAACAATAAATTCTAGTTGCATAATCAAATTGTAAATATTAATATGTTTAATAGCGTAATTGCCAATTTTTGCAGGTGGATTTTTACCAAGTATCAGTATGTAAATTTTAGCGAATAAATTTGTATTCGATAGTCGATACTACAGTACCAATTTTTGCGATTTAGCTAATGGATTCAATATTTCAGATATAGGTGACCAGCTAGTGCAAATGAATTTAACGGGCCCACGATCGCACCAATGCATGGCGCCAATCGGAACCCCGTGTAATAATAAGCTGAGATATGAAGAATAAAAGTATTACAGCCCGAAGTGCGAGAGACATGAACAAATATAGCGGGCATGCACAATTGTGACGAGCCCTTCTTATACAACGTTGCAGTAATATGACATAATATGATGTCATCAATTATCGATATTGGGCTGATGATAGTGCGCGGATGCTACATTTTACATATATATGAATGAAATTTATGTATGTAAATGTATCTGTGGCTTTCGTCAGCAGCGTTTGCAGATTATTCATTATTGTGTTTATGTCAGTGGAAGTCGAATAGATCGCAGTGTCATCCGCATATTGATCGAAAGGTACGTCATTTGTAAAATGATGTTTCATATCAGATGTGAATAAATTATATAAAACACATGACATTGAAATATCGTTCATTGAGAAAAGATTTAATTATTCCAGTTAAATATGGGGGCAAATTGTATTTAACCAATTTATGTAGCAACCCATTATGTAACACTTTATCAAAAGCTTTTTATTTTTTTATGTTTAGTTGTTCTTCATTGAAGTTGCAAATTCTGAGCAATTGATGGTTTGTGCAATGCCCCTGTCGAAACGCGAATTTTTCATTTGGTATAATAGAGTAGCTATCGCTAAAGTGTGTAAAACGGCGTAATATAATTGTCTCAAAAATTTTACATAGTCCATTAAGATGACTAATACGTCGGTAATTTTCTACATTACTTTTGTCCTTATAAGATTTTGGTATTGGGAAAATTGTAGCTATTTTCCAGATTTTTGGAAAGTAACCAATTCTAAGACATGAATTAAATAAGTAAGTTAGATAAATTACTCCTTTATAGTGAATTTTAGCAAAATGTTCTGCAAATGCATTTGATTTTTCTGTGTCAGTATGTAACATAGTAGGATTGTTTTGGGAATCAATGTATTGCAACGCAGGTATTTTCTGTTTCCTTTATTTTGTTAGCCGAAATAGCATTTTCCTGTGCGATTCATTAGCTGATATGTTAGAAATACATAAATTTAAAAAAACAAACAAAAAATTGATAATCTTAATGTATAGGGTGTTTCAACAGGTGCGCTTCAACTTTTTTCCGATAGGGACGGCGAACGACGCCATATTTTTTATTAATCTTTTGTCATTTGGAAACTTCATTAGTATACATTTCATCATGGAAAGCTACACACGTGAACAGCGATTGCAAATCGTGCAAATTTTTTATCAAAATAATCGTTCTGTTGCTGCTACTTTGAGAGCATTTTACGGTCCATTTAACAAGCCAGCCCGTTCGAAAATCGACCGTATAGTGGCAAAATTTGAGTCTACGTTTTTGCTACATAATGTTCCGGTGCCCTCGAAAGCAAGAAGTGCTCGACGTGTTGAAAACATCGCAGCCACCAGGGCTTCAGTTTAAGAAGACGCGAATGTGTCGCTCACACGACGTTTGCAACAATTGGGCCTTTCTGTGACATCATTGTGGCGAATTTTACGTGAAGATCTTGGCCTAGACGCCGATTCGTGAATTGGGCTCAAGAGCAAATTGAAAATGATGCAGATTTTCACCGAAAAATCATCTTCAGCGATGAGGCTCACTTTTGGCTAAATCGATTTGTCAACAAGCAAAATATGCGTTACTGGTCAGCAAGCAACCCATACGTGATTCATGAGGCACCGTTGCATCCCGAAAAAGTCACTGTTTGGTGCGGATTACATGCCGGCGGCGTCATTGGGCCATATTTTTTCATCGACGATAACGATCGCCACGTTACTGTTAATGGAAATCGATACCGCGATATGATAAACGATTTTTTTTGGCCGCAATTGAATGGAATGGACTTGGACGACATGTGGTTTCTACAGGACGGGGCCAAATGCCACACAGCACTATGATTTGATACCTCTAGATTATTTTCTTTGGGGTTATGTGAAGTCATTGGTCTATGTCAATAAGCCGGCGACGTTGCAAGAGCTCAGAGCCAATATAGATCGTGAAATTGCTGGCATTTCGGCCGATTTATGCGAAAGAGTGGTCGAAAATTGGGTTCAAAGATTGGACTTCGTAAAACGTGCACGCGGTGGTCATGCAAAAGAATTCGAGTTTCATACTTAAACGTATATGTTCAAATTCGTTAATAAAAAAAAGTTAGTTCAAAAGTCGAACAGTTTGTGTTTTATTCAAAAAAAAAGTTGAAGTGCTCTTATTGAAAAACCCTATACCTGAGCGAATTTGTACTTTGTTTGGTTATCTTTGGTTTTGCTGAATTGTTTTTTACTTTTAGGGTAGTTTTTGTTTAGAAATTTACCATCTTCCGTGGTGGTATCTTTGATTTAATGATCGTGGTATAAATGTATAGATCGTGGTTGGGGTGTACGCTTGAAGAGTGCCAATTTCGTTCGTCATCCACTCTAAGTGCATACATATAAATTTTGCTCTGCATATTGTACGGTGATCGTCGGATTAGGGATGTTCTAGCGGTGAACGATGAAGTTCTGAATGAGGAATGACTCGGAAGTGAAAGGTATTGTTTATCGGGATTGAGGATGGGTGGGGTGGGCTCGGGGAGGATCTTAACAGAAGGAAATTCCCATGGCATTTGTATGACGATCTTAATCGTGTTTTTTGTTCACCTTCTACTCGGCTATATTTTGATTTCAAAGATTTACTGATTTTAGTGATGTTCCTGTATCCAATTATTCAGCTTCTGAATAATAAATTATTATATTTATTGGATTTTAGCGTAGAGTTATCGAGGTTTATCATGATTAAGCTAATTTATTTAGTTCTAATGAAATTGTTTGATTACAGAATATATTTGAAGCTGTACTACTTTTTCATTAAAAATTAAATTTTAATTTAAAAGTCTATCAATGTGGCCGCAATTGGTTGTAATTAGTAGTTTTCCTTTTAATTCTTTTAACTAGTAGATAACTACTATTCAAATTATTGATTTAGTTTATTTGGGAATTTAAGAATCTAGAATCGTCCGAGATGTTTAATATTAATACTATCCTTTATAGTAGGTTTTCTTTATAGTTTCATGATTGGAGAGTTAACAATACTGAGTTTTATTTAATTTAATATAATTTAATTGTATATTTAGGATTTAATTCGTTTTACGTCACTGGGTTTATAAAGCTATTTTAATTGATCAAACGAATATGATTGTATGGAAAATTGAGGTATCGGAGGAGGGAAATTTATAAAGTTGCATAGCAGCCAGTGTTGCCTGATTCCTGTTAAAATTAAATTTTAATTCTAATTAATATTTTTTAGGAAGCTTGCAAATTTTCATGACTTTTTGTGGAAGCAGTCAAGGTAGGAATTACAATGACTATAACCGGGTTTGCTGATGAATTTGGTATTTCAGCGGATGTTTGAATTTTTGAAATTATGGACGGCTTGGAGACCACAGAATCAAATTTAAATACAGACAAATATTGCTGTACTTAGATAATTTTTGTGTTTTTGGAGTTCATGGCATTTTAATTGAATTATTTTCTAGGTTGAACGGGAGATTGTAAATTATTAAAGGTTTTGGTTAGCTTGTTCTAAGTTGGATAAATAGTTATCGCGTTACCCATATTATATGGGTGGAGGATATGGATAAAGACTTACAATAATGAAGTTTTATTTCAGGAAATTTACCAATTCAAATTTTTTATGATCTTGATTGCTGATTATTTATATCCGAAAAACAAAAATTATTGTGCCGTCTTGTGGTTGTTCTTTATTAACTATTGACTACTTAGGTGACTGTAACCAGGTCAAGTCTATCATATCTAATAACCTTTCCTAGCCCTCCGCTTTGTTATATGTGTAAGAGGTGTACGGTAGACCCGGCGTATCCGGGATCCTTGCTAAGTCTTGGCTGTACATCCTAATCAATCAATCAATCAATCAATCAATAAATGAGCGTGAATTAAATTGTGTATTATGAATGTATTTATTGTTTTAGCTGGTTTATGTATAACGTTGATCATTATTTAATTGAATTATTAAGTTCTATTCGTAGTGAATCGTTTTATTATTATTGTATTGTTAGTATTATTAATTCATGACGTAGTTAAATGACCACAGTTATTTATAGGTTGGCGATCCATTAAGCTTGCTCACATTTTATACGGTATTATCAACGAGCGTACCCTCAACACCATGAATACGGCTTTTGCATTCACGTAAATTTCCACTAATGAACTTAGCACGAATAACATAAAGAAATGTAGAAGTTTTTCGATTCACTTAGATTGGCCAATTTGATTCACGATAGTTTTAATCACAGAAATACATAACAATCTTAATTTAACTTTTCACTGTCTTGGGTACAAAAAAAATTTCAGTATATTCACTAATATTTTTCTCCCATATATTCGTGCACTACTTAATTAATTATATAATTATCTTTCTTTCTTCTATATCTTTAACCTAACTGAAACTTTGTATATTCATACAATTATTAAATAAACATTAGGTACATTATTTGAGAAGTTATAAGTCCGATTTCAAGTCCTTGCTTATCACCAAAATTAATTTAATTAAACGTTATCACGCGAGATCGAACCTTTTATATTTTCTCGATTATTAGGTATCGTCTTTTTAACACCGATCCTACAAATTTTAACGTCAAAAATCCCTATCAGTAATTTTTGATAATAAAGGGGAAAAAATTGCACCCACACCACGACGATATTTTTTCTAAATTACAACCGATATATGGTTCAGATGCTTTAATTAATAACTAATGCCGGGTTTACATTGTACAACGTAACTTGGCAAAATTATGTGGCGTTCGATGATTATTGAAGAACGTAACAACACTTGCAGCACAATTCAATGAAAATGGTACTAGAATATTTTACAAATTAACTACAAATTTGTTACATAACCAGCAGAATTTTGGATAACGTTTACATTGGAGTAATATTTCTACTTAATTTAAACGTACTAGTATTTACATTAGCTAGAAAGAGAATTTTTTTTTTATATAACGGGTTATCCAATTCGAGGTTGATAAAGTAGAAATCTGTATACCGACATCTGTCAAAGATAAACGTCAAGTACGCTGTCATTTATTTAGTTGACATTCTGCCATTTAAGAATATGGAGCATTTAACAATCGACCAACGCGTTAAAATTATTAAATCTTATTATAAAAATAGTGATTCTGCCGTATCCACATTTCGCGCTTTACGAGCAGATTATGGTCGTCATAATCGTCCTACAAAGCAAACCATATTGAATACAGTGAATAAATTTGAACAAACTGGATCTGTTACTGATATTGTAAGGTCTGTGCATCATCGAAACATTCGCAATGCTGAAAATATCGCTTCTGTAGCTGAAAGTGTGGAAGAAGATTCAAATTTGTCAATTCCTCGTCGAGCTCAACATTTAGGCCTATCTTATGGCTCATTATGGCGCATTTTGCATCTGGATTTGCATCTTCATCCGTATAAAGTCCATTTGACACAAGAGCTAAAGCCTGCTGACCATGGACAACGAAGAACATACGCAAATTGGGTGTTGGAAAAACAGGCCGTCGATGCTGATTTTTCGAACAAAATTTTCTTCAGTGATGAAGCTCATTTTTCGCTTGGTGGATACGTTAATAGGCGAAACTGTAGAATTTGGGGCTCAGAAAATCCACAATTGATTGTAGAGAAGCCATTACACCCGGAAAAAGTCACTGTTTGGTGCGCATTGTGGTCTGGTGGTGTGATTGGGCCGTATTTTTTTGAGAACAACCATGGACGAACCGTTACCGTCAATTCTGAGCGCTATGGCCGCATGTTAACCGATTATTTTTTTACGAAAATCGAAGATTATGATCTTGACGATATGTGGTTCCAGCAGGATGGAGCAACCAGTCACGTAACACGATATTTTGTTCCATTTTAAATACAAGTAATTTCAACGTTGACTTTTCAAGTTTATTTGACGTTATTTCTTCATGGAAAAGTTAGCGGCATCTACATTTTTTTAATGCGTTTATATGGGTATAGCCGTGTTGGTCATATTTGTACCATAAGTTAGAGCAATAAATTAACAAATTTTTTAAATCATAAAAAAATATGAAATATATTTAAAAAAGTTAATTTTAAATATAATACTCAAGAAAGTAATAACAAAATTTTTATTTTTTTTTTAACAACTTTATTGATATGGCTACTACAATCTTAAACATTATTAATTCATTAGTAAGGTTGACATTAGTACTTATGAGATAAGCATAAACTTGTGTGGGTCTGCTGGACCAGTGTCCAGTTACCTTGGTTTATAATTTTCATACGGTTAGCTCATGTGGTTTGATTCGTTTGAGCCGCCTTATTTCGTTTGTACTGTTCAGTAGTTGTACGGCCTCAAGATTGGTGTGGGCAAGAAGTCTCTTCTCATGTTTTATGGCACATTCGCGGATAACGTCGTCTATCAATTGTATTTCTAAATCATTGTGGATTTCCTTGTTAGTCACAAATCGGTAGGCGTTGGTGACCATTCGAAGAAATTTATTTTGGCTTCGTTGTATAATGTCTCCGCAATCGCTGGATAAAAGTCAGAACATGTTTCTTCATGAATGACTCTGAATTGGCGATCAGAGAGGTATGATTCAAGCAGCTGGCAATAGTTTTGTGGTAGAATTTTGCCCATTTTGAATGTCAATCCCTCATGACAAACCCTATCGAAGGCCTGGGATACATCCAGAAATACGGCGGGGCAATATTTATTTTCTTCTAACGCTTGCTCTATTACCGCAGTTATTCGATGGACTTGATCTATGGTGGAGTGGTTATTCCTGAATCCAAATTGGAAATCAGGAACGTTTACCATTGGCTTTAGACGTTTTAGTAGCAGTTTCTCGAACAGCTTTGATAAGGTCGGAAGCAGTGAGATTGGTCTGTATGATGTTACTTCTTGGTTTACCTGGTTTCTTTAGCATAATTATTTGGGCCATTTTGAAGCATTTGGGTACATACTTCAATCTCATACAGGCATTAAATAAGTATGTGATCAAGATGATTGCTTTACGTGGAAGTTCCTTGAATAGACCCGGTGATATTTCATCAATTCCTGGTGCTTTTTTATGATTAAGATTTTTGTCGATTTCTTTAGCAATTTCCATTGGCGTGACCCTTTTAAAGTCCTGATTTGGTTGATAAACAGGTGTTACATCAATGTTGGATTGAATGTCGAGTGATTGGGGTTGGAACACTGCTGCTAGGTGTTGAGCAAAGAGTTCCGCTTGGAAAGCCCTACTCAAGGCTCAACTGCCTTGAGCATTCCTTAAAGGTGGTACTCGAACTACAGGTCGTTTAAATCTTCTGGTTGCTTTCCATAACGAGTAGTCTTTATCCATTTCTGGACCTAGCCCGCTTAAGTAGTTATCGAGGCAATTCTGTTTGAAATTTTTGATTAGTCTATTGACTTTGTTACTTATTCGATTAAAAGTTGTCTTGTCCGCGGGATTTCTAGTGAGGTGCCATATTCTCCTCACCCTTCTTCTTGCCTAGATTTGTTCCCTGATTTCAGCCGGGTATTTGACTTCAATCTCCGCTTCGTCCTTTGATTCAGGAGTAGCTAGTCTGGCAGCCATTCGAGTGTATTCAATAAAATTGTTTGTTTGTTGTTCCAATTCTTCATTGCTTTTAATACTAACTTTTAATTCAACCAGCTCTTCCAATTTTTCTCTGAAGATGTCCCAATCCGTGAATCTATTAGTAAGGTTTTGCCTTTTCTGTTTCTTTATTACTGTAGCGCTTACTGACAACAGTACAGGAATGTGGTCAGATGTTAGGTCAGATGTTAGGTTGTTAATTCCTAACAAAATTGCATAGTGTTCCCAAGCGGCATTTTAGACGTCTTGTCGCTACGCGTGTAAAAAAAATGAAAAGCGAAAATCTTATTAAATTAGGTACTTGTTCAACATCTAATATAACTGAATACGGACAAATACCCGATAATGAAAACAGTGGAAATAATTTTCGTCAATAAAAAAAATTTATGTTTACGACCCAATAATCTACTTACGAATGGTCGCTGTAGTTCTATCTTGGCGTAAGCACCAACATTATAGTTTCGAGAAAATCATTGTTAAAGTTTAAGTACTTAAATGAGTTATTTTTTTCTACTGAATTGCAAAATTATTTTATAAACTAGATTGATAATAGTAGTTTTAACTCGTATAACTTAACATGTTGCAAAGGAGTCAAAGAGTTTTTCTGAAAAACGGGAATCATTTTTGGAATTTAGGGTTATTTTACTGTACTTTATTTTAGGGATATAAAACAAAATTATGAAGTTACACCAATACAGAAAATACAAATTTAATCGAAATGCGCAAACAAAAGTTTGGAGATACACTTTCATTCTATAGGAAAATTAATCCGGACTGAGGGTTCAATTTAGCAAGGGCCATTTTTGGCAGTAGAGTCGCCTAAGATCTTTAAAGTATACCTCAGTCTATTGTTCGAAGTATAGAGTTTTAGAAATAAAAACCAGTTCATAGTTTATTAAAATCATACTATCACAGTCTTTAACTGGAATTGTTTCAAATAAATGGAATAAAACTGCTTGTCAGTTTCCGGCATATAATGTAGCATAGAACGAATATCATTAGAATGAAAACGGTACGTTTAGATAGATTTCTTCGAGTATCTGACAACTTAACTAGACAGGTGGTTATTATCTCCTTGCCGTGTCTTTGTCTGTATTGTACCTAAGTAAAATGTGATTGTTCATAAATAAAGTTTGCCGTTCATGCAAAAGGCGGAAAATTTAAACCAATCGACGTACCATTATAATTTTTATAAAATCGATACGCCACATTTGTAAAACTTTGAGACTTACTTCGTATAATTCATATTAATCAACTTTCTGATCAGAAAAAGGAATTAGGAAAGATTTTTCGTAGTCGTAAATTTTTTTTTCTGACATACTATGGTAAGCAGGTGGCGTGAATTTTTTCATAAACAAAATCAAATTGGGAATATTATTCCTATCCAATTTCGATACGGAAAAAATAGTTCCTACATTATAAAAATTTAAATCAAACATTATTTCTCAGTAGGCCAAAAATTTATATTTTTGACAAAAATGCTAAGTAAATGTTGAAATTGAACAGGTCTATTGAATTGACCTACTGGACTGTATATTTCCGAATGTCGCAGGTATTTTTCGATTGTGCTATAAACGGCGTCAATTTCCTGAATTTGAGAGTGTCCAGGCTCGGAAAACTTTTGTTGAATCTTAACGATGTGGGAGTGTATCTCCATAAACTTTAAAATTGCCAATGACCTTGTACGGTTGCGGTTCTGCGGAATGCAGGAGTCGGACAAAATTATGATTTTTTAAATCGTATAGGTTTATCAGTCACAAATTGTTCCAGTATTTTAATTAATGATGAGGCCAGGTCGTTGCCAGATCTCTCACTCATGGCTTCATGCCATATCGCACAGTGCGTGATTTTATTTAAATTGGTGTACGCCATTAAGTTATCCACAGAAAATTTGCGCCTATAGAAGAAATAAGATACTTCAGCTCCAGGTAAAGTAAACACGTTTTGCAGATCATAACTGATCACGGCTGTTAAGTGGTCTATTAAATTGCGATCAATATTTCTTTTTGCCATCTGATTGTTTCCCGGTGTAATTCAAAATTTTTGTTTTTCAGATAGAGAACGATTGGTGATGATATTATAAGCCACACACCGGTCACATTGGTCTTTTTTTTTTGGTTTAAAAAAGACAAATTAAATTCTTCATTAAACACTTTTCTGTAAATGTTCAGTCCAGTAAAACTGAATTGCATCACTAATGTATAATGATTACATTCTATGTATTGTCAACCTAAATATTGCCTCGTAGAATTGGCTCTGCAATAATGTGAATCCATAACATGCTGTATAAGATAGCAGAAAATTTCCAGCAGAAAAAATGTGTTTTTGCTATTCACCGCTAGAGGCTGCACTATCACAAAAGAGAAAATTTTCAGCTGATAATTTTTGAAACCAGCAGAAATTTTTTGAAATTTTTAAGCAAATTAATAATTCTGACCAGCAGAAAGTTTGATGAAAAATCAAATAATTAATGAAAAAGAAGAGAAAATATATGTTTAAACGTTTTGAAACGAAAAAAAGGAAATTTTCTTTAAAGAACGATTTCCGGTTGTATAAGGACTCTCAAAATATATTAAAATTATTATAATCATCATAATACAAATACAGGGCAACACAAAAAAAATCGCCTACGTTGATAGCACTCCATTAATTTTTGAAGTCATTTTAATGTGAAATGTTTTCAGATTTTCAACAAAAGTGTTAGAAAAACCCTCCTGTAACTACCCTGGGTTTATGTTTTTATGGTAGCTGAGATCATAATCTATATACATGAGCAACATAAGGATCATAACTGGCGTCAGTAGCGTTCCATAAATTTTAGAGTTCATTTTAATGTGAAATGTTTTCAGTTTTTTAACAAAAGTGTAAGAAAAACCCCCCTGTAACTACCCTGGGCTTATGTTTTTATGGTAACTAGGATCATAATCTTTATACAGGAGCAACATAAGATTCTTAACTGGCGTCAGTAGCACCTCAGCAACGAATACCCAAGGTAGTTACAGGGGGGTTTTTCTAACACTTTTGTTAATAAACTGAAAACATTTCACATTAAAATGACTTCTAAAATTTATGGGACGCTACTGACGCCAGTTATGAATCTAATGTTACTCATGTATATAGATTATGATCTCAGCTACCATAAAAACAAAAGCCCAGGGTAGTTACAGGGGGGTTTTTCTAACACTTTTGTTAAAAAACTGAAAACATTTCACATTAAAATGATTTCAAAAAATTATGGAACGCTACTGACGCCAGTTATGAATCTTATGTTACTCATGGATATAGATTATGATCTCAGCTACCATAAAAACATAAGCCCAGAGTAGTTACAGTGGGGTTTTTCTAACACTTTTGTTAAAAAACTGAAAACATTTCACATTAAAATGAACTCTAAAATTTATGGAACGCTACTGACGCCAGCTATGATTCTTATGTTACACATGTATATATATTATGATCTCAGCTGCCATAAAAACAAAAGCCCAGGGTAAATACAGGGGGGTTTTTCTAACACTTTTGTTATAAAACTGAAAACATTTCACATTAAAATGACTTCTAAAATTTATGGAACGCTATAGATTATGATCTCAGCTCTATGGATATAGATTATGATCTCAGCTACCATAAAAACATAAGCCCAGAGTAGTTACAGGGGGGTTTTTCTAACACTTTTGTTAAAAAACTGAAAACATTTCACATTAAAATGACTTCTAAAATTTATGGAACGCTACTGACGCCAGTTATGATTCTTATGTTGCTCATGTATATAGATTATGATCTCAGCTACCATAAAAACATAAGCCTAGGGTAGTTACAGGGGGGTTTTTCTAACACTTTTGTTAAAAAACTGAAAACATTTCACATTAAAATGATTTCAAAAAATTATGGAACGCTACTGACGCCAGTTATGAATCTTATGTTACTCATGGATATAGATTATGATCTCAGCTACCATAAAAACATAAGCCCAGAGTAGTTACAGTGGGGTTTTTCTAACACTTTTGTTAAAAAACTGAAAACATTTCACATTAAAATGAACTCTAAAATTTATGGAACGCTACTGACGCCAGCTATGATTCTTATGTTACACATGTATATATATTATGATCTCAGCTGCCATAAAAACAAAAGCCCAGGGTAAATACAGGGGGGTTTTTCTAACACTTTTGTTAAAAAACTGAAACCATTTCACATTAAAATGATTTCAAAAAATTATGGAACGCTACTGACGCCAGTTATGAATCTTATGTTATTCATGGATATAGATTATGATCTCAGCTACCATAAAAACATAAGCCCAGAGTAGTTACAGGGGGGTTTTTCTAACACTTTTGTTAAAAAACTGAAAACATTTCACATTAAAATGACTTCTAAAATTTATGGAACGCTACTGACGCCAGTTATGATTCTTATGTTGCTCATGTATATAGATTATGATCTCAGCTACCATAAAAACATAAGCCTAGGGTAGTTACAGGGGGGTTTTTCTAACACTTTTGTTAAAAAACTGAAAACATTTCACATACATATAATAACTAAAATTTTATGAAGTGGTATAAAGGTAGGCGATTCGTTTTTTGTGTTTCTCTATTTGCTTTATGATGATTATGGTAATTGTAGTATATTTAAGAGTCCTTATACATACGCAAAACCTTAAAACATATATTTTCGCTTCTTTTTCATAAATTATTTGATTTTCCACAAAACCTTATGCTGAGAATTATGAAAGTATTATTATTTTCTGCTTGAAAATTTCAAAAAATTTCTGCTGGTTTCAAAAAATACCAGCAGAAAAATTTCTTTTTTGTGATAGTGGTGCCTCTAGCGGTGAATAGCAAAAATACATTTTTTCCGCTGGAAATTTTCTGCTATCTTATACAGCATATCTATAACAGGGTAACTTTTGATGTCGTCCCTTACTCGGTTCAGTTTTTTCTCCGGAATCTTAAATTTGATGTGCTTTCCGTGTTGTGAAGGAGTATGTGTACCAAATTCAGTGGATTTTGTTTTCTAGTAATGATATATACGATTTTGGTTTATGTCGAGTGTTTTAAGAAAAAATATCTTGCATTCTCTCAACGAATTTTTGACCGATAGATGAAAAATTTGTAAGAGTCCCAACAGTCAGTTTCGAACCGATGAGATTATTGATTTGATAAAAATCAGTCATCTCATCAAGTCACGACGATTGATGTTGTATACTTACATTGGAATATTGTCTATATATATAGGACAATATCATGTATTTGTAGTACTAGTGAATTACTTGCTTAGCCTACGAAATCGACTCTCATTTTTTTCATCTATATTTCATTCTCACAACTAACTTTTCCTATTTACGAACTTATATTTATTTTTTACTTTTGTTTTTCTATTGTAATCGTTTTTATTGTGGTTGTTCCGTACATTGGTCTATCTTCAGTGCTCTCGAATTAAATACACAATCATAGGAAGAAATCTATCCAACTAGCGTCAAATCTAAGTGACAGCGACTTTGCTAATCGACACCTACTTATACACAAAAATTTAAAGATCCGATTTTGTAGGCTAAGCAAGTAATTCGCTAGTACTACAAATACATGATATTTTACTACAAATACCTGATATACATTTTTGAAGACATTTTTTTAAAAGTTACACTTTTCGTCAATTTGTATAGCTACACTTTTCATTAGTTTGCGTAGCTACACTTTTCGTTAATTACTTCACACCGGTCCATGAAAACTATATTTTCTTTATTAATCGGCCTTTACAAAAGTTATAGTCATGCCTCACAGCCTCTTACAATTGAATGGTCATTTGCTTATACATAGATACGAGTAGAGAAGCCCATACTAAAATTGATATAAATATCAAAAATTCAAAAAGCTTCAAAATGTGTTCATTGGTAATTCAAACGTTAAACTTTTTTCCATTGAAACAAATTTTACGAATTTGTAACGATAATGTACATATGTTTATTCGTTGGAGTCATTTTTCGTTTAGAATGTTTTTCGTTTTGAAGCATTTCGATCGGGAGCTGCCTGTTTCGTATCCCGATAAGGTCAGGATGCAAAAAGGAATTATCAGATTACGATCTGTGATGAAAAGGGGCACAACTATGACCCCCTGTCAGAGTGCAGAACTGACAGGAAACTGTGTAAAAGTAAGGTGAGCCTCGGCCTCAGGAAAGATTGCAAAGATAATAGAAAAAAAACTTGTTCCACATCGAAAACTAAATATTTAATATTTGCATTGAATAAATACAAATTTCCCACTAAACGTTGTTAATGGTGCACAAAACTATTATTTAAATATATTTTTATTTACTCCAACTATTATTTAAACAATTGAACAACAATAACAAAAAATTCCATTTACGCATTTGTGATTCAATTCCATCCATCATTTAATGGTTTCGAAATGAAAATACAATAAAATTAAATTGTAATCCTGCAGAGATAGTAAACGAGTACGAGTACATGTATCATATGCTATTATACGAATACTCGTACGTTATACTTCTATATCGAAATTTTGATTAAAATTTTATTTATGTATTTTCCAAATGCTTTTATTGTATTACTAAATTGGATTCGATTTTTCAGTTTGAAAACATGCAAATTTCAATGAGTTGGTACTTTAATTTTCATATCAGTATTTCACAATGGGACCTGTTTGTTATATAATTCTTAATTACGGTTATAAGTATTTAATTTCATATTAAACTTTAAAAGTTGGTGGTGTACATCTACAGGCAGCTTTTATTTATACGATCGCATCGTATTTCAATAAAAAGTTTATTTGCCGATTTGTGCTAAAAGCGCTCATAAATTGCATCAAACAATGTTCTACGAGTAGAATTTATCTATTGTATTCCCAATTTTATTGTTTTTACGTATTGATTGATTTACAAATTTGTAAATACAAACTGTAAAATTTTTATTTCGTCGAAAAACGATTAGAACAAAAAACATTGTTGTGTTTGGCGCTATAATAAAAATAAAAGTTTTTTTTTATTCAATTGCACGTTTGCATTTCCACTTTTTATTGTGTAATATATTTAATTTTGCATGCTACAAATATAAAAAAAAATTTGATTTAAAAATAAACGAGGTTTGATTTTGAAATGAGCATGTACACATGCATGATTCAAATTTGGATTTTAAGCTTTCCAGTATCGCTTTACGATATACATAGACGGAAACATACAAAAACACAGTGGTTTTATGCTACACGCACAACTATTATAATTTGGTACATATGCGATATTCAGTAATTAAATATATTTCTATAGCTACATACAGTTTTTATGATTGTCTATCAACCGTTTTACAAGTACCACATCATTATAAAATAATTAAAAGTTAAATTTTATAAATAAATTTTAATTAATAATTGAACCACTTCAAAGAATTCATATAAATGAGTAAAAATTATTTTATTTATTTGATAATGAAAATATTTACATGTAAAAATTCATTCATCTCATTAGGCCGGACTGAATATTACAACTCAATGATGAAACTTTTATATTTTACCATTACGTTTGATTGTTCTGAATACGTTTTATGGGATCGGTACACAGATGTGCCATTTGAAACCCTAAAATGAAGACATGCTGTGGAATATGACCTAATAATGGGTTAGTAAATTATGTTTTGAGCATACTTGATACAAATATTAAATGTATTTAGGGCTGTATTAGTCAAATTATTTCTTTATGTTTTCAGTAAAAGTTATTTGCCCTTTAAAAATTTTTAAACATAATTTTGAAAGGCAAGCTTTTGATCCACAAATCCTTTTTCTTCGCTGGTGCTCATGAAAAGATTTAGCAGATAAATCGTTGAAGTTATCCGTCCATTGTAGGACTTCTTTTATGTGGTTTGACATTATCTTGTCTTTGTTGATATTCTGGTGCAACTTGTCGCAGACACACCGCTCACTAAGGTTGTCATGTAATCGTTCAGTATCTCGCATTTATTTATTAGTATGAAATATTTCATTATCAACCACGAATATAAGAATATTAGACTTACTTATCATGCCTGAAATTCGGTCAATCAAAGCAAGAAATATCTAAAGACTTTCAAGTACCATTTGATTACAAATTGAATTAAATGTTTTGATGAAGTTTGTATAGACTATACGTCTATTTGACGATACTTTTCAATTTCTTTGATCACTTTAATATTGAATTTTCCCAAATTAGTACTAGTATAGATCTCTCTGGTATAAACCCGTATCTATAATCGGAAATTTCTCTATGGCATACAATTAACAGATTTCTTTATATAAGCAAATGCAAATGCTCCAATAAAACACAACAGCTCGCTCTTCAGAGGATCTTTAGTTAGCAACATTAAGAAAAACTGATGTTTATATAGCGATACCAAATGAACCGAACCGGCAAAGATTGAAAGCTGTGGAAAGAAGAATTAGAAAGTGACGAAGCATGCATCGTCCGTCATTCTAACTGTAAACTATCTGAATGAGTGGGGCGAAATTGAATGGGTGGATGAGCCACTTTATGGAATATTATATGCCTCAATAGAGACAACGTTTTCACATTCGAAATAAATATTGATTAATCCGTCCTGTACGTAATTTTTTAGTCTAAACGGATAATAAATTAACTAGGGTACAAAATGTTAGCTAAAATGAAACCATCAGTGATCTTCGGTGCATCTTGTTCGAAGTAAATGCCTTGGGAGGGGGCACAATCTACTCAGGCGGTAATCTGGTGGTTGGAGTGTTGGTGGTTCACAATGACTCGATTCCGCTTGACAAATCACTGGCACCTATGAGAAACTAGCACCATAACAACAGCGGACCTTAGAAAATTAGTGATGGATGCGAAGAAAAACTGCATTTTCGCGGCAACAGAAAACAATGATCCGTATACTTGTGAAACGCAGTGATTTCAGTGATTAGACTCAAATTTTTGAGACTAAAAATACCCTAAGGAAAACGATTAGGCGCTCTAAAGCCGGCATTTGGAAGAACATCACTTCAAGTATTAACGAGAATCCTTCGATGTGACTACAAAATTATTTCGAAACAGTTTGGACGGGTGGTCTGTCCCTAGCAGAAGAAACGATGATTGAAGTGGTTGATGTTCTTTTCCCGAAGCACGAACCGGCTAGGCAAGAAGAATACGAGGTGCAATATGTCCTTGATATAAAATGGAATATAGAATGAATAAATTGAAGAAGATTGGAAGCCCAGACGTTATTCCCTCTGAAACCGTAAGGATTGATTCAGAAGTTCATTCGGAAAATATTTTGGATTTGTTTAACAGAACTTTGAGATGCGGAGAATTCCCTTTTATCTAAAAAAACCGGTAACTTTTAGAAGACACTTTCGGGAAATTACTATAACACGTGCTGCTGCGGCGACTGATTGGGCACATTAACAGGGCAGAAGGGTTTGCAGAAAACCAGTTTGAATACCGAGAGGGGCGATCCGATGCCAAAACGGAAGTCATGAGATCCGTTGATGTAGTAGCGAAAGGAAGGAGGTACATTAGACTGATTTGGGCTGGGTAGCACTTAATTAACTAGAGGCTCAAAGACCTGCAAGTAAGCTCATATCCTAAGCCGAATAATCTAAAGTTATCTTGCAGATATTTAATATATTATAGAATCGAGGGACTGTGTTACATTAAAACCAGTGTATCTTAGAGTTTGGTATTGGAATCAACCTGTATGAGAGCTTAATATATACTTGTAGAATATGTAGACGCTAGTCATATCCGCACGGGATGAGTAAAAACTACTACGGCATGTCAATGTAGAATTCTTGATGAGAGAGTAACAACGGAGAGATCCGTGATCCAGATCATATATATTTGAGTTTGGTTGGACTCACGGTGTAGCTTTTAGACTCAGATCAGAAAGACTGGCGAAGACAACACAAGCAGCTATGGCTCTATGAAGGCTGATGACGAACACGGGCGGATCATGTTTGAGTAAAAGAAGGCTGCTGTCTTCGATGCTTTCCTCGATCTTGTTATACTAAGTGCCTGCTTGGATGAGAGCCTTCCAAATTAAGTGTTCCGGAACAAGATCTTGAAGCAATAACAAAAGCGGGTGGGTAGAGGCTGAAACCAATAAATAGACGCGGTATTTAATCCCTTTATTAAGAAATGGCTAGCTGTTAACGCAATTTTTGACAGATCACTGGCGGTGGGTGAGAAACTGCTAATCACTCAATATTTTGCTGCCTATGATCGGGTCAAATGAAAACAAGGCGCAGCCGTCACACTGCTCAGCTGACGACGTAGAACATAATACCAAAAATGCTGGACCACAAACGGTGCTGGCATGAATTAAACAAAACAGTATTAGTGATTCTTAGCTGCAAAAGGAAGGAGGTCCCGATCAGCACCAGACTGGGATAAATGGCATACCGGCAGCTGAAGTAATACACAAATTTTGATTCCATCTGCACTGGAAGTAGTGGGGGAGTTTTTTGCCGGTAAGAGTCGGGCACTATCTTAGATGGAGGTGTCAATCAAGATTTCTTCTCCTTAAAAAAAACATATAATATGTGCATCACTGGAACAATAAATTTGAATTCAGCATGAATTTTCAATGAATTTGTATTTGCTGGATACCTCCCATGGTAGAACACAATTGGGACACTAACACGAATTATTTAGTTCAGTTGGAGTGTTTGTGATAATCAGATAAATGCTTTGGAGAAAGGAAATATCGCTAAACATTACTATCCATTAATATTTAAAGATTACTATCCATTAATAATAGCTAACAACATTATCAAAGGTAGCCACCGAGATGGATTATAATCGGCAGCATTAATAACATGGGCAACCGAGTAAGAAGAGCCATGGTGATGACAAAATCAATCGAAGAGCAACTAAAATTGTATATAGAGGTTGATAGCATTCCTGAAGAAAGGAGCCTTACAGCAGAAGAAAATCAAGTAGGGGAGACATTTCAATCAACATTGAGTCGACACACAGATGGACGATTTATAGTAAAAAATCCATTTAAGGACGATCACGTCAAACTTGGAGAATCTAGGAAAAGAGCATTCATGCAAGAATATATAGATTTGAACCACATGGAGTTAATAGAAGAAAAGCCAGAAGTTGAGCGCGTCGTCGATGTTGGCTTTGATTTTCGAGTCAAACAGTCACATTAAATTTTATTCCTCAATTTTCAAAATTGTATTTTTTCATTAATTATAATATCTGCTGATAATATCTGGTGATTTGATGTGAATGATCACAGCTGATAACTGCCCACAAGCATCCAACTATATTAATGGACTTACTAATGTAAATAATTTAAAGTATATAACAGCCTAGTAAAATTGTGATTCCGTCGAGCAGCAGAAGTATTTGCTCATAGTTGCAGAAGATATAACATGTGGTTTGACACTTAAAAGAAAGCCATTATTTTGGAAACTTTAATAGAGTTCACACCACTTTATAAATGAGCTTATAAGCTCATAATGTGGTTATAATGTATGTAATATACATTATATACCTCATCATGGCATTACCAAACCAGGCAGCTCAACGACCAAGCTTCGAGTGGTGTTTGATGCATCATCAAAAACAACAACTGGGGTCTCGTTAAACGACATCATGATGACCGGGCCCAAACAACAAGAAAACTTGACTGACATACTACTAAGGTCGAGGAAACACAAGATTGTCAAGACAGCAGACATTGAGAAAATGTTCCGTCAAATCTTGCTTAACACAAACGATCAGAATTATCACCGAGTATTATGAAGACAGGATCCTTCCGAGCCGATAAAAGCATATAGGCTAAAAACAATAACATACGGAACTACCGCTGTCAGCTTCCTAGCGGGAAGAACATTGATTCAACTGGTCAAGGAAGGATCCAATACTCACCCAAAAGCAGCTAAAATAATGATGACCGACTTTTATATGGACGATTTACTCACTGACACAGACAGCATTGACGAGGCTCTACTGGTGCTGCAAGAACTGCAAGCCCTCACAGCGCAAGGTGGATTCAATTTGAGAACATGGACCCAACTCTTCCAAAATATTGCAAAGCATTCGTAGAGAGCAACAAGCCAACGGAAATATTAAAATAAAATTAAATGACAACATTAAAACGTTGGGAATACTATACAACCCGGTGGAAGATATTTTCGAATTCGATATAGCCGGACTGCAGCTGGCCAACAACCAGCACACCAAGCGCTCATTCCTATCTGACTCTTCAAAGCTCTTTGACCCAATAATATGGCTGTCGCCGACAACAATCATGGCCAAAATCATGATGCAGGGTGTTTGGAAAATGGGAATAAGCTGGGATGAACCACTACCAGAAAGAATAAGTGCCAAATGGCAGAACTACAAAGATGACCTGAATGAGATATCAAGATTAAAAATCCCAAGATGGCTCAGTACAACGTCTAGATGCAAAATGGAACTACACGGTTTTGCTGCTATTAATGTCCGAAACACGTGTTGCAACAATCAAAACGAATCTATCAATCCCTCGCCTCGAGTTAAATGCAGCCTTATTATTGGCAAAACTAATGAAACACGTTCAAGATACCATGAAGCCTGTAAACGTTAATACATACGCTTGGTCCGATTCAACAATAACACTCTGGTGGATTAAAGGAGACTCAAGCCGCTTCAAAACGTTTGTGGCAAATAGAATGTCAACGATTAAGAAGACATTACCAACAGCAACTTGGCATCACGTGAAGTCTCAGGAAAATCCCGCGGACGCCGCATCACGTGTCATAACATTCAAGCAGCTCATTGACAACATTATGGTGGCCTGGACCAAGCTTGATAAAACCATAACGAGCCTAAGTTTATTTGTAGGTCAATTGATCATGCTTTTCGTTCTAATTTAGTTTTTGATCCAACTTTCGAATTGGGTCCTGCTAACTTTTGATTAGATGCCCTGAAGTTTGTCAAGAACGAGCGGAGCCCCCAATTTTTTATTGGGGCATTTGATTAGGCCATAATGAGCCTAAAATTATTCGTTAGTCAGTAGATCAAGTTTTTCGTCCTAATTTTATTTATGGCCCGTCTTTCGAATTTGGGTTCTGCTAGCTTTATATTCAATTATCTGCAGTTTTGTCAAGAACCAGTGGAGCCCAAAATTTGTTAATGGGGTATTTGATTAGGCCATAATGAGCCTAGAATTAAAATAAATTGGCTTTTGGTCCGATTTTCGATTTACGTTCTCCTAGCTTTGAAGTGATAAAGTCGTATGCTTATTCTAGATTGAGCAGACTAAAAAAATTTAAATAGGACAATAATTATCCTAAAATTAACCTTTAATTTTCCAATTGTTTTTAAATCATTTTTTGATATGGGTTCTGCTAACTTTGTCTTAAGCTAGCAGAACTCATCGTTTTAGTTAGAAGGGGTGGAGCCCAAAAATGTTGAATCATACTGATTCATACTGTCTTGTAATGTTCTGTTGTATAAGTTCTGCTAGTTTAAGAGACGTAAATTGTGAAACGTCGCAAAATAGAAAATAATAATTTGCTTGTTAACTTAATCCTCAGTTAAAATTACCAATCTTAACAATATGGTTTGCGACTTTTCGAGTTTAAGGTGTCAAATTAGGAGGAGGGGATGACGACTTCATACTTTACATGTGATAAGATCAATAAAAAAGAAATAATATTCTTCATGCCAAAATGAAGTCAAAACTAAATTACACGTATAGAACTGTCCATAACGCAGAATATGCCTCCTAACCGTAAGGATAATGCCGATCGAAAGATATTGAATGTTTCGAAATAATATGTGGGCAAACAACCGATGCGATAATAATATTTAGCTGGGAAATATTCTTAAATAGCGCACCCGTTTAAAATGCTAACGACAATTTCTGGACATGTGTCTATAGTGAAATACTACGTTGATACATTACCAAAGCAAACACACTTTTAACGAAAATAACAAAATTACCAATTTATTTACTTTCACATATCAATTTCACTTCATGATTGATTATCATTAACAATTAACACAATATACTAGCTGAATGTACATCGTTGGGAAGAAAAACACTCTCACCAACCCCGTATCTTATATAGTTGAACAAACAAATCGCCTCATTATTTGCGATCCCCATTCAATTATTTATAAAATCCATTATACCATGTCACATTTATGATAATATTTTTTACTTAATGTAATTTTAATGCCAGTTGTCTAAACATAATAATTATGGCGTGTGTGTGTTGTGATGCCGATGATAATCTCGCGTACCAAAAATAAAATCGAAAGGATATGATGTGATAAACGAAACAAATATGTTTTTAATTTTTTTTTTATTAATATTATTTATTGGTAATAATAAAAACAAAAATATTAACTTGGGAAAGTGAAAGGAAATACACTAAACATCTGCTGGTGGTACACAAAAAAATTACTTCCGGATTTTTTTTTTGTTATTTTCGTTTAAACGGGTTAATTTGTTTATTGGTATATAGGCAATTATTCCGCCTATTATTATAGTTTTTTTTTAATTTTTATTTAAAATAAATAAAATTTACGGTATTGTCCGTAATGTAATAAATATAATTGTTAAATTGTTTAATCGATAATTAGTTTATAGTTCAATAATCAATTGATTTTTAAATTCGATTAAAATTTATGTTTGTGATCGGAGGTTTTTAATGACAGGAAATTTATTGGTTTACAGCAGTGTTATTGTTGTTTGCTGCATTTTTAATACCATCGAGGTATTAGTCTTGTTAAAGTACATTCTGTACATATGCACTACTATACATATTAAATGGAGTGTATGGGTTAGTTCGTTGAAACTATAAATTAAATTGAATTATATGGATTTCCTGATAATTTATAGGTTAAACATGGACATGGTGGCCGGGTATGGAAATACTCGAATGCATATAATTTTAATTAAAAATGTATGTGAAGCTAAAAATGTGTTTTCTACCTCTTTGAGCAAAACCCGTACTTTATTTAATAAAAAATCGGTAGTAAAACGAACTATTATAGCATAGTAAAGGGTGATTTTTTTGTGGTTAGGATTTTCATGCATTAGTATTTGACAGATCACGCGGGATTTCAGACAAGGTGTCAAAGAGAAAGATGCTCAGTATGCTTTGACATTTCATAATGAATAGACTTACTAACGAGCAACGCTTGCAAATAATTGAATTATATTACAAAAATCAGTGTTCGGTTCGAAAAGTGTTTCGCGATTTACGTCCGATTTATGGTCTACATAATCGACCAAGTGAGCAAACAATTAATGCGATTGTGACCAAGTTTCGCACTCAGTTTACTTTATTGGACATTAAACCAACCACACGAATGCGTACAGTGCGTACAGAAGAGAATATTGCGTCTGTTTCTGAGAGTGTTGCTGAAGACCGTGAAATGTCGATTCGTCGCCGTTCGCAGCAATTGGGTTTGTGTTATTCGACGACATGGAAGATTTTACGCAAAGATCTTGGTGTAAAACCGTATAAAATACAGCTCCTGCAAGAACTGAAGCCGAACGATCTGCCACAACGTCGAATTTTCAGTGAATGGGCCCTAGAAAAGTTGGCAGAAAATCCGCTTTTTTATCGACAAATTTTGTTCAGCGATGAGGCTCATTTCTGGTTGAATGGCTACGTAAATAAGCAAAATTGCCGCATTTGGAGTGAAGAGCAACCAGAAGCCGTTCAAGAACTGCCCATGCATCCCGAAAAATGCACTGTTTGGTGTGGTTTGTACGCTGGTGGAATCATTGGACCGTATTTTTTCAAAGATGCTGTTGGACGCAACGTTACGGTGAATGGCGATCGCTATCGTTCGATGCTAACAAACTTTTTGTTGCCAAAAATGGAAGAACTGAACTTAGTTGACATGTGGTTTCAACAAGATGGCGCTACATGCCACACAGCTTGCGATTCTATGGCCATTTTGAGGGAAAACTTCGGAGAACAATTCATCTCAAGAAATGGCCCGGTAAGTTGGGCACCAAGATCATGCGATTTGACGCCTTTAGACTATTTTTTGTGGGGCTACGTCAAGTCTAAAGTCTACAGAAATAAGCCAGCAACTATTCCAGTTTTGGAAGACAACATTTCCGAAGAAATTCGGGCTATTCCGGCCGAAATGCTCGAAAAAGTTGCCCAAAATTGGACTTTCCGAATGGACCACCTAAGACGCAGCCGCGGTCAACATTTAAATGAAATTATCTTCAAAAAGTAAATGTCATGGACCAATCTAACGTTTCAAATAAAGAACCGATGAGATTTTGCAAATTTTATGCGTTTTTTTTTAAAAAAAAGTTCTCAAGCTCTTAAAAAATCACCCGTTACAAACTGTCAACCAATAACGTTTATATGAACACCGCGAGGACGTTTGTAGCGATTGGTTATTTGGGGACAATAACGTTGTTGACTTGTTGGCATAAACAACGACACAACATCCATAAAAAGAACTCACCTTAATTAGATCGATTATTTGACCAGCTGTCAATCAATTCTGATCAATTATTTGACCATATCACTAATGTTAAGTTCACCGAATTTTGCCCAAAAGTAGTACTCCAACATACCATGATAACGAACTCCATTAACCGTAATATGGCAACTGGCAATCATTTTCTTCGACGAAAATACATGGTCCAATCGCACCTTTGAAATGAAATCAACGCCATACGGTTCTTTTTTGTGGTTGTAATGGAGTATCTTGAAGCCCATGTTGGTTTGTGCTGTCCAATAACGCATATGTTGCGTATTGTAAAGGCCGACAAGTTCGATTGCAACACAACGGGTTTAATTAGAAACAAAAAAAATTATCAGCATCATTCGTAGTGTACACATTTAAACAATATGCCGGGCGTTAATAGTTCAATGTTTATCCGAGTATCAAATTAATACTACATACATTTGGGTAAAAATCGATTCGGAAACTTCAGCCGTCTCACAAAATCTGTATCTGGCGCACCGCATAATTCAAAATCTCTATTGGTCTATCATCCTCATCACATTTTGAGGGTTCCACGAAAATTCTGCGACAAACAATTATGTGACAAACAATTCATCGAAACAAAATTTCTCATCTAAAAATTTCTTTTAAACATCAGTACTTACAGGTAAAAATTTCATATGGAGATTTCAGAAATCATGTAAAATGAAATATTGTGTAATTTCCAGGTAGTTTACATAAATATGGTATTTAACATAGATATGCCATAGTTTATCCTCTATCTAGTGCAGTAAGCCGCTTGGCGATTTCTTTAGTAGGGGCTGAGATATGAATACTCTCGTCATGTGAAGCTCGAAAATCGTCGAATACTCCTGCATAAGATATTTCCCAAGCTGATGCTTGTTCTAAAAATGCTCCAATTATCGAGAAAATCCACATGGCAAATCTCTAGGCTATGCTGAGCAATTACGCAGAACTTCATTTTTGCCTAACATCATGGGAAACTGCTCAAATCTGAGCCAACAGTTAGAGCATTTTAGTTATTATGAATTTTTTCGATGAATTGTATCTTCGCACAATTGGTTTTCGCACATTTTTCGGGTCCCAAAGGAATTTACTATGGAGATTTTACAATTCATCGAAATAAAATTATACCGATATTTGCTAGATTTTGAAACAGATTATTGTGATGAGGTGCATAATTTATCGTTAGGTTAACCGCCACGCTTTTTAAATATTCGACCTTATTTGCGGCTTCAAAATATTTTAAAGTAACATTTTGCAAACGCAAATTTCGGTCACGATATTTTTTTTTTGGGCGGCGGCATTTCACTACCAGCGTTATTCTGTTCTATAACTACTTCATTTGTAGGTTGTTCTAATTGGAGTTTCGTTAGAAACTTCCATATGTTTGGATGATCACAACCTACAAGTCTTCTAAATCCATTATGCCAACCTTCAACATAATTGTTAGTTCTTGGCGTATTGTTCTGTGTGGCATCAAAATGATTCCATGCTTGGATAGCATATCGAGGATTCCGTCTGAATGGTGGCTCGCTGATTCGATCATCCAGCGCACCATTATAGGTATCCTCAAAATATGCTACGAAATTATTCACACTAGATGGAATTTCGCCAGAAGCTTTCAACGCATCAAATACTTTAATTACGTCACATACTGGCACAAAAGCTAGAGATAAAAACATTTTCAATCTAAGAGCAAAATCAGAATCTGAATCATATTTTGCTTTAAGTCCTTCGAACACAACCTTACGATAAAGGTTCTGTGCGAAATGAAATAAACAAAATCTTTGTGTAATTGTAGGGAACACGTTTCTTGCTGAATTAGTAATAGCTTGCTCAAAATCACTCATGATAGATGTAGGATTTAAACAAGGAATAATGTTTTTAAGCTGCTCAAAAACAGTATTGTAAGTTATTTCCAATTTATTAGGAAGAAGAGCAAACACCAGAGGAATTGATTTCTTTTCTTTTATTCCATGAATTGTAAATAATTGTCCAAATATTGATGGAACAACACTAAAAGTTCCATCAACGTACCATTCAGAAGCATTTTGTAAACAAGTCATATTCCTGTCCGTTGTAAATAATAAAATTCGATTTTGAATGGCACCAGAATCGAAAAATAAAAACTTTTCTCCGCGTTTAGTCAATTTAAATTCATTTGGTATAATCATATCTTGTCGTGTTAATGGCAAAGGCATTTTACAATTTCGCACATTTTGAATAGTTCGGGTTAAAAAACTTGTTGAAGGCATGAAAGAAGCCGCTGCTAGAGGAACTGATACAGAATTCAGAGAGATTATTTCTCGTGTGGCAAGGGTGGAGGTGGAAGCCATTTCCTTTATAACATTCATCGACCGTAAAACGTCGACTTCTGCCGAATCAGGATTATGGCTATGGTCTACGATATTGAAGGCCACACCGTTTTCAGTGTGAACGCGTCCACGACATCCTGATTTTTGAAAATTAATGCACCGCCAATACACTTTATTAATATATTTTCGATCTCTATAATATCGATAACCCTGGAAAAGAAGAAGGTCTTTTCCTTTTTCCGTTTTCAGGATTTCAAAATCCATAATTATTAAAAATTAGTAAGCAAATCTAAAAATGCAAAAAGTCGAAATATTACACAAAATATCCAAAATGTAATTTCACTAAAAGATCCTCGCTGTTTGACTACTAACGAAATGTTAAAAAGTATGAACGAAAAATTTCGCTTATATACTAACGCAACATTTTTTATTTTGTATTTCTCTTATTTTGAGTTTTATATTTTTTAGTTTTGTGCTCTATCACTTTACTACCGGCATGGAAGTAAAAACAGTATACTATTGAAATAAGTATCCCAGCCCTGACAGTTTAAACGGCCAATTTTTAAAAATTTAGAAATTAATTTAACATTGTTCTACCATCATACTAACTGTATTAAATTTAGAATACAACTGTATGTTCGTGTTGTAATTGTAATTCTCTTTGAATAAAAATTACAGTTTGATTTTATAAACCGAGAGTTTCTGTATTTGTTAAAAGAACAACCTTTTTCTATTGTTTTATTTTATATTTGTACATCTACTAACATACATGAATGCGGTGATTCAATTTGCAGCAATTCAATTTGTAGCAATTCAATTTGATTCCAATAAATTATGCACCTCATCACAATAATCTGTTTCAAAATCTAGCAAATATCGATATAATTTTATTTCGATGAATTGTAAAATCTCCATAGTAAATTCCTTTGGGACCCGAAAAATGTGCGAAAACCAATTGTGCGAAGATACAATTCATCGAAAAAATTCATAATAACTAAAATGCCCTAACTGTTGGCTCAGATTTGAGCAGTTTCCCATGATGTTAGGCAAAAATAAAGTTCTGCGTAATTGCTCAGCATAGCCTAGAGATTTGCCATGTGGATTTTCTCGATAATTGGAGCATTTTTAGAACAAGCATCAGCTTGGGAAATATCTTATGCAGGAGTATTCGTCGATTTTCGAGCTTCACATGACGAGAGTATTCATACCTCAGCTCCTACTAAAGAAATCGCCCAGCGGCTTACTGCACTAGATAGAGGACAAACTATAGCATATCCATGTTAAATACCATATTTATGTGAATTACCTGGAATTTACACTGATTTTTTAAAAATTGGGCGATCGAACCATCGCGTGACAGAAAAGTTAAATTTATAGAAATTTAACACAGGTTTACAATTTTTTGCGACATTTGGTGTGCCGTAGTTTTAGGTTCAGATTTTTAAACTAAATGAATTCGTCACCCTAATCTCCCAAAATGTTCGAATTATTATAGCAATTCAGTTTGATGTAAATATATTAAGCACCTCATTACAATAATCCGCATCAAATTATTTTTAATATCTATACAATTTTATTTTTTAACCAATGATGTCCTACTTTGCTGTCCGTATCACAAAATTGAACAAATAATAGAAAATTGATTAATATTTTTTAATATGCATTACAATTTTTTTCGATGAATTGTTTCTTTCTTTCGAATATTTGATTTTTCGATTAATTGTTCAGTGTAGAATTGTTTCCGTGTACAATTGTTTGTTTTACAATTGTTTTTCTCTGAATTCATTTCTAACAATTGTTTGTCGCACTTTTGTGATTGTGGTAAATTGTGTTACGCATAATTTTCGGGTTGCCCATTTTGAGATCAGCTAAAATTTGTTGAAAAAAATTGGATTTCATCGATGATACACAGCAAGTATCATCGGGACGTGAAAACCACCGTTGCAGTTCAACAGTATTTTTATTACAACTTAATTGGACATTTTCAGATCTAGGTAAATTAAAACTAACCAATTCATTCGATACTATATACATAATTATATTTAAAACATTCTATTCTAATTCATATTTTTCGTCTCAAATTTAAATTTTGGCCATTTACTGTTTGGAGGAGCTCAATTATATTCGTGCTTCACTATCTAACGTGTTTATAGATAGAACATCACTTCATTTACGGGGCAGGAAAATATTTTTTAACAAAACCGATGAGGACACTGTAAGTAATATTTTGAATAACAATAATTTATATACCTCTGATATAATTATTTTTTCTGAATCGGATTGTGAACTCGTAACCCAAGCAAATTCGGAGAAAAGTGTTATTTGTATTGATTCTGACGATTCCACAATTGCTACTAACTCCGGTCAATCAGAGCGTAAGGTGTTACCAAATCTCAATAATTCCGAAACTGAGAATTTAAGTATGTCTTTAAACGTTGGTCATTTAATAAAACTGGTACCCGAATTCGATGGGTCAGTTAGTTTATTGTATAAATACATTAATGTGTGTGCAATTTTTTATAAACCTCTAACAGAAGAAAACGATAAAAAAATACTTTTACAAGTTGTATAGTCGAGACTTGCGGGTAGTGGTTATGAGCTAATATTATACAAAACAATAGACACTTGGGAGGATTTAAAAAAAGAATTAATCTTGCAAGTTGAAGATTCTCATTCAGTAGAGCAACTACAAATTGAACTCATTAATCATTTTCAAGGTTCAAATGAAACCTTGTCTGTACTAAATAGTGCTTGTATACGGAGGGAAGGCAAACAGAGTAGTGGAGATTTAATACATAGAATGAATGAAGCAACCGCATTACGTTCCTTTAAAGATGGATTACTTTACTGTATTTCGATTATAGGAAGCCTCGTATATGAGCAAACCAAAATTTCAGACACCATTCATAAAGTGTCAATTATGCTCTAAGCCGGGTCACGCTGCTAAAGATTGTTTCCAACTAAATCGAGCTAGTTCATCTCGCACATTAACAAAGGATTCAAAAGCAGTAGCTAACGTTAAGGATAATATGAGTGAAATTAGGTGCTTTTACTATAAAAATAAAGGTCATATGTTAAACGATTGCAGAAAGCGTATGTACAACAACCAGCGAAAAGAAACATCACCGGGAAATCATTCTCTTCATGTCGCGGAAAACTCTCAAGAACGTGTACAGGACAACCAGGATACAGCTGTTCGAGTTCAAGACGTAATTTAAATCTGTATCATTCTTCTCCAACTTCAATTGAGAATAAAGTAAAATTATCAGATTTGTTTAGAAACAATAACAGTGAAAAGGATTTTGCAAATTTTATGGCAATCATCAATCGATAATTCCGTTAATGCAAAATATGTAACACTAAATCTAGACATATTCGATAATTTGAATTTATATTTCCTTATTGGTACAGGAGCGGATGTCAGTATAATAATAAGATCGTCAGTAAACTCCCAAATAATTTGCTATCCCGAGCTTAAGTGCTAAATCAAGGGTATTACATCTGAAAAAATTGAAGCCTTGGCCCTTTATCGCAGTCAAATTGTAGTTGGTGATTCAAAAATAAATCAACAATTTCATTTCGTTCCAGATTCGTTTCCTATTCAAGCAGATGATATTTTGGGTAAAGATTTCTTGCAAATCAATAGATGTGTTATTGACTATAATAATTCAACTATTAAAATTTCTATCCAAAACCTAGAACATCAGATACCACTTTGTGGTTTACCTAAATCAGTAAATGAGCTAGAAATAACCAATCATTTATGTTCCGAATCCACATCGAACTAATACCGACTATGTTTGTCGTTCTCACGAAATTACGAGAGGGGTATTTATTGCCAGTGCAGTAGTCAATTTCGCTTCAAGTGAAATTCCCATTAGTTTCATAAATACCAACGATTACGAGATCAATGTCAGTAAGAAAAAAATCAGCTTCCAGTTGGGTAGTTACTATGATGTTTTCAAGATTGAAAGTTGGAATCCAAATATAGATGATCGACTAAATAAACTAAGCCAAAGTTTAGATTTCAATCGTTTTTTTGGAAAAGAAAAATCGTCTATGTTGAAGATATGCAAAGAATTCAATAACGTTTTCTATTTAAAGGGCGATACCCTATCAACGACGAATGCTTGTTGTCATAAGATTCCCATTACTCAAAATTCGCAACCAGTTCATACTAAGCCATACCGATTACCAGAAGCAGCCATGAACGAAATTGATAGGCAAGTTGATGAAATAATAAATGGAAAGATTATCGAACCCAGCACCAGCCCATGGAATTCCCCGTTGTTAATCGATCCAAAAAAAAATTCTCTGATGGAGATAGAAAATGGCGTTTGGTAATAGATTTCCGAAAATTAAATAATATTACTGTTGATCAATTTTATCCTCTTCCCAACATAACCAAAATTTTAGATCAATTAGAAACAGCTAACTACTTCACTACATTGGATTTGGCTAACGGTTACCATAACTTCATTTAGAACTCGAGCCGGTCATTTTCACTTCTTACGAATGCCGTTTGGGCTAAAGGGAGCCCCGGTAACTTTTCAGCGCCTGATGAATATCATATTGCTAGGATTAAATGGTCTTAGATGTTTCGTTTTTCTTGACGATGTAGTAATTTACGGTTATGGCCTTCAGGATTATAATTCAAAACTAATCGATATTACGAAGAGTTTACGGTTATATAATTTGAAGTTACAGCCCAGTAAATGTCAATTTCTAAGAACTGAAATCTGTTATTTGGGACATACTGTTACAAAAGATGGTGTTAAAACTGACTCGTCCAAAGTAAGTGCTATAATGAAATATCCTACACCAACAAATACTAAAGATGTTCGATGTTTCCTTGGATTTTCTGGTTACTACCGGAGATTTATCAAATATTTTCGAAAATTTGTGAACCGCTCAGTAGGTTATTGCGCAAAAATGTTAAGTTTGAATGGAATGCTTATTGTGAGGAGGCATTCAAAAATATACGAGATATCGCAACGTCCTAACTTCAAAAAGTGATTATGCTGTTGGAGCTATATACTGTCGCAGTTATTTGATGACCAAGATTTACCAATTTCATTTGCCAGTAAGTGTCTCAATGAAGCGGAAAGGAACTATCCTATAATTGTAAAAGAGCTGTTGGCCATAGTATGGGCTACTCAACGGTTCCATCCTTATCTATACGGCAGAAAATTTGTACTTAGAACCGTCCATCGTCTTCTAGTTTGGCTCAACAGAAACCCAAAATCTAGCTCTCGTTTAATTCGTTGGCGATTGGAACTGGATGAATGCAACTTCAATATAGAATATAAACCGGGAAAAATAAATCAAAACGTAGATGCGCTTAGTCGAATGCAAATTTCTGACGATTCTGAGATACCTAAAACAGATAAAATTATTGCAGCCATCACTAGAGCTCAGACTAAATAAACCGGCCGCAAGATGCACTTTTTTGTCGAATGATACCGTATCAGACTCACACTCTTCCAATAATTCCAGTCAGCATAGTTTGATAGCTGAATTATTCAAAGCAGTCCCGCTTAATGTGTCAAATGTAAATGTTTTAACATCTGAGGAAGATATACTATACTTGAAATAATAAAAAAATTTCATATTACACCCCTTGGCGGACACCAGGGATTTTCTAGAACCATCGGATAAGATCATTTACTAAGAAATGTTCGTTATGCCAGAAAAATAAAGTATCTCGTATAATTAAATATGTAAGGCAGATCACTTCAACCTCAAAAATTCCGTTCAGTAAGATTTTTATGGATATCGTGGGACTTATGATGGTTTCACATAATGGTAATAAATATATGTTAACCATTCAAGATGATCTCACAAAATACTCTCTCGCAATTCCAACAGCTTCACAAGATACTAACACAGTGGCAAAAGCATTTTCTGAATATTTTATATGTAGTTTCGGAGCACTAAATTCCATTGTTACGGACCAGGGCACTAATTTTATGTCAGAAATATTCAGTAAACTCTGCAAACTACTAAAAATAAAAAAAAATACATACTACAGCCTACCACCCTGAATCGAACGGAGCTTTAGAGCGATCACATCGTACCCTTACAGAATACTTACGAAATTTCATTGTTGACGGACGATCCATTGGCTTTGAACGAATGGGTACCTTATGCTATTTTTAACTTCAATTCTACTCCGAATACTTCCACTAATTATATACCGATAGAACTTCTTTTGGGATATAAATCTAATCTTCCTAGCTCTATCCAACAAGATTCGACTCCGGTATATACTTACGATGATTATTTATCAGAACTCGCAAGAAATTCCTTGATTCGCCATAAGTCAAAATCAAAAGAATATTATGACCAAAATTCAAAGACGCCCACTTTTAAAATTCGGGATAAAGTTCCATACGAAATTATTCAAATTTGTTCACCGCTCAATTCCTCAATCCGAATTAATCGCAGAATCAAGACAGTTCACAATAATAGGCTGAAAATATATGAAGAGTAGCCAACTCAGAATTCAAACAGATTTATAGAAGTCATGTTACCAAAATGCAAAATATTACCCTAACTAAATATCAATTATTAGTGAAATCAAAATAAAATGTAATTGAGCACCGACAAATTTAATTAACTGTTGTCCTCAAAAGGAAAAAAATATTGAATCTAAATTTAATTAATAAAATAATAATAATAAAATATATTAATTGTATATAATTATAAATAAAATTCAACTATGTAAATGTACTAAGCTGCTTTTCCTAGAGGATAGGGGTGTTATGATCCTCTCTATACTCTATTGCAATAAACGTACATACAGATGTACTTATACAGATATTACTCTGTCATTGCTACGGTCATAAACTTACCTTGCTTATTAACTTACATAAGATTAGTAAAGATCATTATTGTACGAGATTTTCGGTGGTTAAGTCTGAAATAAAACAACCATCAAAATTACAAGTAGCAAGTCACACATAATTCCCACAAAATTTCGGGATAACTACTACGGTCACGAGGCATCTCATCGACCTCTATCAGTACGGCATCGACTATAACATACAGAATTGGATACGGAGCAAATGGTTGAATGTGACGAGTGTAAGAAGTGGCATCATTTTGATTGCGTAGGCATCACATTGAGCAAAAGCGAGGTGCCACATTGGTTCTGTCTAGCCTGTGTAGAGCAGAGAGTTAGTGGTACATGCCGGAGCAATAGCGAAACGACATATAACTCAGGCAGCAACGAGATAAAAACAATCAAAAGTAGGAATACAACAGAACGGGATTAAGAGTTTAAATAAAAAATTCACAAAATTCAAAACGTGATAAACGGAATTACGTGCAAAGAAAGAGGAGAAAATACTCGAGAAAAAAATGCGTATAGATTGAATGAGCAACGGGAACGTGACAAACAATATCTGGAGGAAAAGCAAAAGCTTTTAGAATTATCAGACCGGCCTAGTAGCATTTCTGACGTGATAGTTTAAAACACCGAGTGCAACAATGCGTCAATTCGATGGAACAATCTCATAATGAGCTCAGTGTAAAAGATAATAAAATGACACCTTCCGCAGATGATGAGATAAGCGAAAAAACTTTCCGGGTCCATTCGAGAGACACAGTCAAAATCATCGAAGTTATAATCTATCTGACAAAGGAATATCCAGATAGAACCGTATGGTAGCGAAGAGCTGCTACATTCCCGATTCAAGCAGGTAGAACCATAATATTCTGTTGATAAGTGCACCGGTGAAACAGATCACTTGTTTAGCACAAGCGGTAAACTATCTCAATAATTTACTGTCAATTTATTTTAAATCAAATTCGGCCCAGATCATTTTAGGATGACAGAACAGAAATTGGTTTCCCATTCAAAGCTTGATAATCAACACATTTTGGATCAAATTACGTATACAAGACAATATCTTGAAAATGGCCCGAGAAACCCAAATCAAAGTAAAAACAGTTGGGATGATCAACCAGGAATAACAATGAAGCAGGTGACAATGAGGCAAATTATTTCAAAGAACCTACCATCATTTTGTTGCAATTCGTTTCATAAACACAGTTATACAGGCTGACTAATGATGAAAACCTGGTAAGACTGAAAAAATGTGTGAGGGGTGACGCAAGGAATGCGGTGAAAGCATATACTCGCATATATTTATTATCCATATAACGTACCTCAAATTATAAAGGCATTGAAGATGCTTTTTGGGCACTCTGACGTCGTGTTCGACTCCAATTCTAGGACACTCTGTACATAAAATTACGATTTCTTTACAGAAATAAAACAATTTGAACTCAACATAAATAAAATACAGCTGACATTTCATGTAAAGTGATCAGTGAGTTAATTAATTTTTTGAAAGAAAATTTCAATATTTTCTGTTTTTCCACAATGGACCAAATAATATTGATGCGTCATTTTGGTTTTTTGTTGTTTCGTATGTTTTGTGTTTGATATTTTATGTCTCTTTCTCGCCATATAAACAAATTCTATTTTCGTAAAGATTTTATGTCACATTTAAATAATTTATTAGAGTAAATTGATAGAATTTGTTGTTTCTTGTTTTTCACAGATAATTCGGAGAAAACGTCCAATGTCTACCAATGATTTTGTTATTATGGTTTATGTATTGTGTGTATTTGCTCTGCTGTGTCAATGATAAAAATAAAATAATAAAAGTTAAATAAAAAAATTAAGACATTAAACTAAACAAATTGAGTTATTTTTTCGTTGACACATTTTTTGTGGACAGGGACAAATGAAAAATGATTTGAAGAAAACAACATTTGCACCAATAGTTTCTAAACCGAGTTCTAAGCATAGTAACATTATATACCGGTGTGAAGTTTTTAACGAAAAGTGTAGCTACACAAACAGGACAATTCATCCACTTTCAGAATATATATGCCCACACTTGGTAACATCTCTGAGTTTTTCGGAATCGGCCATAGTGTAGCAGACATTTTGACGAATATTAGAATATTCATTAAATTTACCGAATTAAAATTGTCGTGACGCAATCCCAAATCTTTTTATTTTGACGTGGTTAACTGTTTTGAACAGGACGATTCATCTACTTTCAGAATATATATGCCCATACTTGGTAACATCTCTGAGTTTTCTGGAATCGGCCATAGTGTAGCAGATAATTTGAAAAATATTTGAATTTTTATGAAATGTATATCCTAATTCTTGTGTGAATCCATTTCAAAACAATTTATTTTAATTTAGTTAACTGTTTTGATCAGCTTAAGTTGTTTACTATTGGTCGTTATATGCCAACAATTGGAATCATCTCTGAGTTTTTTTTAAACAACCATAGTTTCGGATATGTATATCATTTCAAACATTTAAAGAATTAATTTTTTTACTTGTAATAACCCTAACTTTTAGACTAAAATTATTATGATAAAATTTGATCCCGGTATTTGCATGAAGTATACATTTTTGACGGTATTTTTTTAGTAGGTGTATTATTTACACTTTTAATTGCTACACTTTTTAGAAGTTACACTTTTCGTTAATTTGTGTAACTACACTTTTCATTAATTTGTGTAGCTACACTTTTCGTTAAAAACTTCACACCGGTACATTATATACGGTTAGGTTAGTTATTGCATGATTGCAACAAAAAGTGGTTCATACCTGTTTTTGGTGTAAGTACCTGGAACACAAACTCTATGGCAATGCCTCTCGAGATTGGTAAAAAATACTGACGCATACGGCAATCAAAGGCACACGTTCTTTATTTATTTATTTAATTATTTAACGAAATATATTCTGTGATTTACATGAATGATTTCAGATAGTTTAATTTAAAACCAAAATATTAAAAAAATAAATAAAGAACTTAAAGTTTTCGCGCAAATTTTGATTTAACAATTAAAAATTTTAAAAATAATTCTTAAGTATATTTTTGAACTTGTCCTTTGATAAATTAAAGTCAAATAGGTCGTCGACGATGAAAAACGATTTAGACGACCTATTAATGAGGTTATTTTCTCCATAGTTTCGAAATGTTATGCAAGGCACAATTGATATGATTTTCAAAATGTATGCTGAATCAATGTGACCAAGCAAAACGTTACCAATAAAAGCTGCACCTAAGAGAAGTCATCTATTTTCAAGCGTGCATATTTTGTAATCCGCGCATCTTGGTGAGTATAGAGGTAACCGAGCCACATTTTCATGGAATGGTAAATTGTGGTCGTAATTCCAGTCACTTTTCTTGAACAAGAAAATCAGAAACTTCTTTTGAATGCTTTCAATTCTTTTGATGTGTAAAGCATAGTATGGATTCCAGACCGGTACAGCGTATTCCAGTTTAGATCGAACGTAAGCGAAATAGACTGAACATAAGGTTTGAATATCTTTCAATTCACCGGTCCCTCTTTTAACAAATCCAAACATGGCATTAGCTCTCGCAATACAATTTTCAATTTTCATGTAACACCTAGATCTATGATCTCGTTGACTCTTTGCAATACTTGACTTTGTAGGAAGTAATTAGCAGATTTCTCTTACGATGGAAAGACATGATCTTGCATTTCTTAATATTTAAGTAAAGCGAGTTTCGATCACACCACCCACTTAATCTATCGATGTCTTCTTGAAGTTTCTTCAAGCACATTTGAGTTTTTGATTATCTCGGTTATTTGATCTATGACAATAATAAATATCCACGGCCCGATGTGAGATCCTTGGGAAAGAACCGACGTTATTTTAACCAATTGAATTGTAATTGAAAAAATGTATATAATCGAGTGAAAACCCAAATGCGAATAAACTCCGGAGTGCTTTTTGATGGCAGATGGAATCAAATGCTTTACTAAAATCCGTGTACGCTACATCAACTTGATGATGGTTTTCTATCACATTAATTATTTTACTGCTGAATTCAACCAGATTAGTTGATGTGGATCGACCAGGCATAAACCCATGCTGGTTTATTGATATATGACGTGCAATTGTGAATTTAATGTTGTTGCATAATACTAATTCAAACAATTTTGGAATTGATGATGTAGTTGATATTCCTCTGTAGCATGTAACGTCATCTCGCTTGCCCGATTTAAAAATTGGTGTAATTTTTGAAATTTTCCATTTTTCGGGAAATACGCTGGTGCTTAAGGAGTGGGTGAATAGATAACATAACGGAATTGCTAAAATGTCAGCGTACTCCTTCAGAATAGAAGAGGGAATATTGTCAAGGCCACAACCGTCTCCAAATCCCTTTAGAGCCGATAATATGTTATCCTCATATATAACAGGAGGAGTTATTGTTACGTTGGTATTGCTGGGTTGTTCGTACAATCCACTAGTAACGCTTGGTTATAGACTGATTGGAAAAACATCGCGAACATATCAGCTATATCTCTGGAGTTTGAGGAGCTGGTATTGTTATATGTCATATTTGCGCGGTATCCGTCAATTTCGCGTTTATTCCTAAAGTATTTCCAAAACTGTTTTGGATTTACTTTGAATTTTCCTTAAATTTGATCGAGATACAACCTGTATTTCGATTTGAAATAAATATCAAACTCATTACTATGTTGTAGAAACATTGTTTTGTCGGCTTCTAACCCGTTTTTCAACATTTTGGCATACGCTTTCGACTTCCGATTTTTTAAGTTAACTAGTCTATCATCGAACCACTGAGGGTGAACATTTTGTGGTTTACAGCACATTGGTACATAAAGTTCGAAGCCTTGCTGCAAAATGTCAACATTTTTGTTTCGCACGGTTTGTTTTTTTGAAGTTGTATTTGTTTGGCTGTAGGTGTTCCGAACTCGCCATTACGTTAGTTGAGTCAAATACAATATCCAAAGACTTGTGATTGATATCATTAATTACAAAAGGTAACACGGATTCTGAAATTTTGAAAGTGCCAATATCGTTGCTGAAGACCAGATCCAGTAATCTATCACGATTATTAGTAGTTGTGTTTATCTGGTTCAAATTATAGCCAAGGATGGCGTCCATAAATAAAGATCCAGCATCTGTTGTTATATTGTTTGGAAAAATACAATTTAGTTCCGGTCCAGATTCCATATTATATTTAGAAGGTTAAAATCACCAAGCACAAGAACTAAATCTGACGAGTTTGCTGTATTAATAACTTCATCAATCACTATTTGATTGAGGTGGTATATATGCTGCGTAAATGAAAAGATTGTTATGCTTAATTTTGATTTTTACACCAATTTTTTCGACTTTTGATGAGGCTAAAGTTACTTGAGCATTCCACAGTTTAGAATGTACTGCTAGCAGTACGCCACCACTCGATTTATTTGAGCTAGTTTCGAGAGACCGATCGTATCTGTAGACAAAGTGAACATGGCCAAAAAATTCACTGCTCATTATGCCAGGCTTTAATGAAGTTTCACAAATTACAAATTTTAAAACGAAATTATAGAACTTAGGTGCTTTTGATGCCATTTTGTTGACGTTTTGAGAGTAAATCACATATTTCTCATAAACCAACCTTTTTTTGAATTGTATGGGTTGATTTACTTTTAGAGTAGTAGCGCTTTAGCTCTCATTAAAAGTGAGTGTAGTCTATCATTAGCCACTGGTGAAAAATATCTAAATGATTGGATGTGTCTTAAAAGTGCAACTATGACATGGGGTACACTATCGAACAGCCCAAGTGGTTGAGAATTGATTCTTATACATACCACATTTGGAGAGGTTAATCCTTGTGCTTCGTGGATAGTCATGACTTTACTAGTTTCTGGTATCTTAAGCTGGGAGATTAATTGTTTATCAGCTTTGGTAAAGGTTAGTTTGAATGTGTTATCCAACAGAGGTATCGACATCAAAGTTGACGGCAGGTTTATAAATTTGGCTGAAATTTGCACGGTATTCTTACTACTGATGTCTGGGTAGTATTCCGTTAAAGCAGATGTAACATCAGCTGGGCATCTATACGTCACATTCAAGCATTCCGTCTTTGTTTCGAATGCGCTTGCATCGGAAAATTGCATGTTGACATGATATAATCTGTCAATATATGCTATTTGGTTTTTATCACCCAGAAGATATATTTTATAACATTTACTAAGGATAACCACGAGTCCTATATATTCAGCATGCACCATCATGTACTCATCAATAAAAACTGTATCGTAGGTCCGATTTCAATTGACTAGATACGAGGCAACCCTTTTGTATTTTAATTTGATTTTATTAAAATCGATGTTTACGTGCTCACAACGAAATGTTTCCTTTAATTTAATATCAGCAAGTCCTTCTTTTGTAGCACATAAAACAAGATCGCTGCCAAGTTTATGCTTGTTTATAATCCAGGCTGATTTACCACATCCAGATACACCCTGAATATTTGTAATATCAAGCATCTTTATGTGTTGCTTAAGATATATATTGTTTAACGAGTTGTATGTCTGATGATCCAACATAATTTCCGTACCCGATGAACCAAAAATATATCTGTTTTAGGTAATAAATGAGTTAGTGTCTTCACGCACAGTTGCACCAGATTATTCCCATCAAAACCAAAGTAATGTTTTATGGTCGGTTCTTCAAGATATTGTTTGGCAACGTTGTCAAATATAAATATGTTCAATTGTCGTAACGCAGGTCCTTTTAGTGGCTTTTAATTAGGCTGTCTGAGTGTTTAATGTAAAACATTAATTCCATGATCGAATTTTTATAGCTGAACTCTGCGGACAATACTTTATAAAATGCCGGAGATGTAGTTGGGAAATTCGCATAGTTACTATGTGAAAATTTCGAGGGATCACCAGTAATCTAACGGGAAGATAGCGCTCTTTCATACTGGGTTGACATATTGAATGGAAGTTGTAATAACTATAATCCAACACCGACATAAGTTTGTTGACATCGTGGTTAACATCTAAAGTTATTGTGAAAGGCTCATCTTTGCGTTTAAGTAACCTGTTAAAGTTTCTAGAGCGTAGATTAGATCACTACAATCAAGTTTAGATTGATGATTAACCATATTAACGTATTTACTCTCAATTTTATAAACTTTTGTAACTGCATTGACGGATTTAATGTAGAAGTTTTGTAGTTTAAGTCCGTTTCGCGACAAGTGTTTCTTAAGATTACAATTTTCCAATTTCTCATCTAGGACAACACAAATTAAAACAGATGAGGTTACTAAGTGTTTGCCATTTATCCAGGTGGAAATCTGAGGTTCAGCAAGCAAGAATTTTATAGAAGGAATATTTTTAACAAACTCATATCCGTTAGTATAATCTTCATGGTGATTCCTTTTTTACGCTTCTTGTCAACTAAGTTTAAATTTAAATGATGAGATGATCGATTTGTTTTGTGCTGGTTTAATATCAATGTCAGTTTGAGTTTTGCAATATTTAGATGCGAAGATGTAAGTCAGCCTTGGAGTCTTGGAGTAGTTTTCGGAAGATGAAAAATATAATAAGCCACCGTTTGAATCGCACATTGCAATGGTTTTTACTCTCGCTGACTTGATGATGTTTTCGGAACGCGAAATGAAGCGAGCATTTATATGATCAACCTCACCAGTAATAAGTATTTGAGACCAAGATTGAGACCATCATTGATGTTGAGTCGCACGGTTTACATGTTTTTAAGTTACTTGGATGTTGTTTCTTGTATTCCGAAAAAACTATTGCTTTTTCCAAATTCCTTTATCAAAAGGCCTTTTGGCCACACATCACAATCCTTTAGGAATATTTACAATATACTACCAGGACCTAGATTCGGATCTAGCGACATATGACAAATGACACTTTTTTGTAATATTGTGCTAAAATTGTAACTGCAATAAAATGACAATTTAGTTGTGAGTTCTAAAAAGCGATGCTGATGACTTTTTCAAAATGTCACGAACAATTTTGTGACAAATATCAAAAAATTGTCCGTGATTTTAATTTTGTTTAAATAAGCGTGAATACAATTTTAAATTCATTTTTGTATTCAATTAAATCAAAACTACAAAATTCTAAACTAAATTATTAAATAAATACTTAATAAAATTGTTTATAAAATTTCCCTAATAAAGGGTGGTTAAATTTTAAGGGCCGATGTTGATTTTAAATAAATCACAAATTATTTAGGAAATTATTGTCAATTCTTTTTGTTATGATAATATGGTATGGTTCAATTATGTATGGAACAAAATATCGGCCAAATGGCCGACGCGACCTCGGTGGAACACCTCCACCCGATGGTCTAAATTTTCGATGACGCTTAGGCATAATTGAGGTTCTATGCCGGTAATGTGCCGAATTATCTCATCCTTTAGCTCTTGAATTGTTGCTGGCTTATCGATATACACATTTTCTTTCAAATAACTCCAAAGAAAGAAGTCCAACGGTGTCAAATCACATGATTTTGGCGGCCAATTGACATCACCACCACGTGAGATAACACGGCCATTGAATTTGTCGCGCAAAAGAGCCATTGTTTCGTTAGCTGTGAGGTACGAGCTGTACGAGCCTGCACTGGTGTTTCAAAATCTCCTACAGACCCGGTTTGCTGAAATTTTTGCACGATTTTTCCGGTTGTACGCACATTTGGACGATTAAATTGACCGAAAAAATCACGAAGTGCACGATATGCATTTTGATTTGAGCGCCCATTTTCATAATATGCCTGAATAACTTTAACGCGTTGCTCGATTGTGTATCTTTCCATGGTTCAAATTGAGTTAGTCTGAAATTGATAAATGTCAAATTAAATGCAGAAAAATACTTGACGTTTAGGTATGGTTCACATTCAACGTCGGCCCTTAAAATTTAACCACCCTTTAGATTAGTTTTTTTGACAATTTTCATAAAATAATTGTGTCTTTGGCGGAATATGTTAAAAGTTGAGTTAAATTTAGCAATGCAACTGTAACTACTAAAAACTGCTGTAGAAGTCATAAGTCATTTCATTAGAATCGGAAATTTTCTGTGACAATATTTTGTTCCAATAAAAAAAAAGTCATGGAAACTTGCCACTTTATTAGAATCTACCCCCAGATACTTCCATAAAGTGTAAACAAAATGTCATCAAAAGCACCGTTTTATAACCTGGTCTTAAAACCAAATTAGTGATTTATGTAATTTGTAAAACTTCGGTAAAACCCTGCCCCGTCCCTCGAAACTAGTTCAAAGAAATCGGGTGGTGGCGTGCTAATAGCAGTACATACTAAACTCAGTAATGCTCCAGTAACCTTAACTCCATCGAGAGTCGAACAAATTAGAGTAAAAATAAAAATCATCCAAACAAATCTAATCATGCTATTGATGATGTTATAATTACAACAAACTCGTCAGATTTAGTTCTTGTGCTTAAAGATTTTAATATTCCAAACATAATTTTGAACTACTCGTACTTGTGGACAACATGCTTGATTATAGTTTGAACCAAATAAATACCATTGCCAATAATCGTGATATATTATTGAACCGTGTCTTCAGCATCAACATTGACACCTTTAAAATTTCAGAATCAGTGTAACTTAACGAATTTAATGGTGAGTTCCGAATATTGTTGTGCTCCACATAACGTTACTACAGTTTATTCAGAAATATTCCAGACTCTACATTAAATATAGATTTACCATAATTACTATTTTTATTAAAGCAAATTAGAAAATGGAAAATTTTAATTAGATCAAGCAATAAAGTGAAGTTTATAAATTTTACAAATTGCTTGTTTTCGTTTTCTACGTACTGTACCACCCCAAACCTGAAAGCATGTATGCATAAACTACGTTTTGTCCTTTTTATCCCCTCCGTCTATATACGGTACATTCAGGACAGCAAACAATTTGTTTTCCTAATTCGTTTTTTTTTAATTTCTGTTATAATTTTCTAACGCTCATAAATTTGTCGTAAACCAGACCAAATTCCAACGTTAAAAACCAACTAAAACAAAAACCCCAAAAAAATGGAAATTAAAGTGGAAAATAAAAGTAATTAGCTTTTATGAGATACAGAGGGAAAATTATATTTAAATGAATTACGGTTTAATTTTGTGGTTCGTTAAATGTGTCCTTGTTTGTACTGTGTAGCTGCAGGTTGTTTTAAGATATACGCAAATTGCCACATATTGGATGATATTGTTTGAAATATTTTAAATTAAAAACTAAACGGTTTCCGTTTTATGCAGGCATCATACATGTTAAAAATCAAAATTATTTTAAATATAAAGGCAATTGGCATCATCAATTTGTAATAAATATTTTTTGTGACTATATGGAATGCTCAGTTATTGTTGAAGCTGTATTCGTCCATCATCACGTACTGGAATCTATCGGTCCATAAACCACATACTATGCAAGGTATTCCCACATTCTTATGTTGAATCATCCGATTCTAGGGGACCGGTATGTCAAAGCTGTAAACGTGCATCATCGCAGATACCTTGGATACCTGAAACATAAAACTCTCAGTATTTAAAAAATTTTAACCAAAGAACTGGCACTTACTTGTAGTAACTGATCCATTTAATCATTATTTAGTTGAGTCTGTAAATTGTTTTGCCTTTTCGAATTAAATCTATTAAATTTAATAAAAGATTCATATACTTACCTATATTTGTACACCGCCAAATCAGGGCATCGTTTGAGAAACGTTCTGTGTATTTTCGGTAATTCTCATTTTTGGAGGCTCAGAAAACGAAATAGACAGTGCCATAAACGTCAACGACGAGCACTACAAATCGATAATAAAAAACTTTTTTTTACCAAAACTTGGATAATATGGATGTCGACGACCTGTGTTTCCAGCAGCACAACGCTTCGTACCACACAGCACATGCCAAAATGAACGTTCTGCAAGAGCGATTTGAGGACATGGATATTTTGCGCAACGGCGACGTTGCACTTCTTCCTTTAGAGCTATCTTAAATTACAAGTCCTTGATACTTTCAAAGTCAACATACCGAACGGCATCCTTCAAATCAATCTCATTGATGCGACAAAGTCATCGAAAATTGAACCGCCTGGATATATGTGCTGAGCAAAGCCGCGATGGATATTTGAACGGCGTTAGCAACTTAAGGTCATAAAATATTGTTTCAATTAGTGCAATTCAATTTATTTTATTTACATTTAAAAATTGAGCGTCCTTATTGAAAGACCGTTTTGTAATACACAAGAACCTGTGATTATATCAGAAAAACGATACTAAATTAAGAGCCAGTTGCAAATCTAAACCTATTCTTTGAACTACCTGCTATGCTGGGAATTCCCTCAAAACAAAGAACAGATTAAGTTATGATTAAGACTTTGATTAAGAATCTCACACTTACATAATTGGCATTGCAACAGAAAATCAAATTGAGCAAGGATATTGTTCAATTAGTCGGTTATCGCAAAACAATTTGACAGGCCCTGCCGCCAGTAACAAATATCAGACGATTATATGGGAGATCGACATATAATCTACCATGCTGTCGTACATCGTTGTAGTCACGGTGAAGAAAAATTAAATGATTCCAAACTAAACGCTTTTTTCCAACATGATCGTAGTGGCGGTTCTACAATTAAGACAGAATTACTAACCTTCATGACGATCAAGTGTCAATCAACGTTTTGTAAGAATCGATAACAAAACAAATATCGCCGATACATCGATGCATTTTCAATATACCATCATATATGCTATAACGTTTGGTGGCCCCAAGCCCACCCGAACGATAACAATGCTTTCACTGACTATAGTACACACCCACCATTATCCCATACATAAAAGCTAGTGTTCAGAAAATATGAACGAATTTCTGCAAAAAATATGCCGAAATACTTGAAATGTTTCCAGAAGGTCACCAAACGGAAGCACAATCACACATCATAAGCCGATTACCAAAATAGCACCATACAATAAAGTTTTATAAAAGAGCTTCTATCGAGAAACAAATTATGTGCACCACGATCGAATCAATTGATGGTATACTTCCTTCGGATTCCCATTTTCATTAAAATATTATTTCGCCGAATATTTCAAAGATCTCAGTAAATATTATTTTCGTTCCAGCTACAACAAATAATTACAAATTCGTAGAAAATATAACCCTATGGTATCCACAAAAAATTTGCAACCAACAGAGTTAAGTTTAGTCCCTAAACATCAAACGCATCAACGCACTCACTGCTTTGTGCCCCGCTCAGCCATTTGATATCAGCCGAATCACAACACAATTTTTTAACAAACCCGGACAGTGATCTACTGAATATAAACATGTAAAGGATATTCAACCTGACAGTTTTTTATATTAAAAAACTCATAATGTATGTTGAAAATTGAAACTTTTTTTTATTGAAAATGGAAGTTCACGTCACTTATGTATGAAATAGAACATTGGTCATATGGCCATCGTAGCTAAAAAAAATTTCAACAATTTTTCCAAAAATAGCCTCAATTTCAACTCGAATGTTGTTCTTAAGATCTTGAAATGAACTTAACTTTTCAAAACACCCCAAAAAATAGTTTAATAGTGTTAAACCGCATGATCTTGGTGGCCAATGACATCAGAATATCTTGAAATTATGCGATAATCAAACTTGGTCGCCAATAAGTCGAGTTTTTTACGACTTTTGTGACATGTGTTTTGTGACCAGACGATGCTTGTGGAAACCAAAAATCAATTATATACATTTCATTCAAATTTGACAACAAAATCCAGTTAGCATGCCACGATAGCGCTCACGATTCACTGCTACTGCATCTTCACTCCGTTAAAGTGAAAATAAGCTTCTACTGAAAAGATGATTTTTAACGAAAAATTTTCATTTTGTGCCAACATCCACTCAACAGAACGATGACGCAGATGGTCAGCACAGCTGGCTTCAATTAACGAGTTTTTTGAAATTTGTAAGAATATACTCGTATGTGTAAAGCAACGTGAAACAGGAGTTTCAACAATAAAATATTATCAATATTTTGCGAAAATCCCTGACCTTTATTTAGCCTTATTGATTTTAAACGGATAAAATTTACTTCCACAGATTCTGCAAATTTCGGACATTTTGAACTAATGATGTAATTTTCAGTAGAGCTTCGTTTAAGTTGGTGCAATATCTCATCTGATCCGCTTGCAATCCAGGATCAATTACGAGCAGTCTCCATCACGATGAAGATTATTATTTTTTTGATATATTTCAGGAGAATTATACACCAAGATATTATTCTACTAAATTAAAATTATATATATATATATATATATATATATATATATATATATATATATATATATATATATATATATATATATATATATATATATATATATATATATATATATATATATATGGATATATATATATATATATATATATATATATATATATATATATATATAAATATTTATATATATATATATATATATATATATTATATATATATATATATATATATATATATATATATATATATATATATAGGGTTTTCCAATAAGAAGTTTCATTTTTAATAACCTGCTATTTGAGCAGCTGTCAATTTTGAAGCTGTCATCTTTTGACATTTGACAAGTTAAAACTACGTCATTACTAAAAATGGTACGATACACGCTTCAACAACGCATTGAATTTGTTAAAATTCACTACAAAATGGTGAAAATTTTGCAGTCACAGTTCGCAAAACTAAAGCACTTTTGGGTCGTCGTGAACCACCTTTTCGGCCGGCAATAGTGAAACTGGTGGACAAATTTGAGCTGTTTGGACCAGTTAGTGATGTGAAAAATCGAAACCGTGTGCGTCGCTCAAGAACAACTGAGAATATTGCTGCTGTAGCCCGTAGTGTTGACGAAAACCCAGGTTTGTCGATTCCTCGTCGATCTGTAGAATTAAACATTCTACAAACGACATTACACCGTTTTTTGCATACAAACTTAGGTCTTAAAACTTTTAAAGTTCGGTTAACACAAGAACTCAAGTCCGTCGACCACCATAAACGTCGTATCTTTGCTGTTTGGGTCCATCAAATGCATCAAAATGATCCAGATTTTCATCGGAAAATCATTTTCAGTGATGAGGCCCATTTTCACCTCGGATGCTACTTTCTTCAGCAGAATTGTCGCACTTGGGGCTCAGAAAACCCAAGAGTGATTGTTGAAAAGCCTCTTCATCCTCAACTTGTCACTGTTTGGTGCGGTTTGGGCTTTGGACCTAACTTATTCGAAAATGAGGCTAGTGCAACTGTTACGGTGAATGGATTGCGCTACCGAGCTATGATTAATGATTTTTTATGACCGGAATTGGAATATATTGATGTGGACGACGATTTTTGTCAGCAAGACGGCGCCACGTGCCACACAAGAAACGAAACAATCACAGTTTTGCAAGAAAAGTTTCCTGACCGTGTTATTTATCAAAGAGGTGATCAGAATTAACCACCGAGATCTTGTGATTTTGCCACGTGAAAGATAAGGTATATGCTAATGCTGCACAATCAATTCAAGATTTTGATGATGGAATTCGTGAAATTATCAAGAACATAGAGCCGCAATATATATATATATATATATATATATATATATATATATATATATATATATATATATACATATATATATATATATATATATATATATATATATATACATACATATATATATATATATATATATATATATATATATATATATATATATATATATATATATATATATATATATATATATATATATATATATATATATATATATATATATATATATATATATATATATATATATATATATATATATATATATATATATATATATATATATATATATATATATATATATATATATATATATATATATATATATATATATATATATATATATATATATATATATATATATATATATATATATATATATATATATATATATATATGTATATATATATATATATATATATATATATATATATATATATATATATATATATATATATATATAGGTAAGGGGAAAAGATCATAGCCTTTTTCCCGGTAGATAGTTTTACATTCATATATCTCAGTAACCACTGATCGTATTGGGCAATGAGTGTTTGAAAGGTGACATTTTAACTTGTATTTTACAATTACGAGAAAGTTAAAAACACGGCTCACAATTGCGAAAACATTTATGCTGTTTATGCAGAAGGTGCTTTATCAAAATCAGCAGCGAAGAAATGGTTCAAGTGCTTTCGTTCTAGAAATATGGATGTCAAAGCTGCACCTCGCTCTGGTCGACCAACTATTGGAAACGTCGATGGATTCATGCAGAAAATTGAATAAGACCGGCATATAAGCAGCCATGCAATTGGTAATGAACTAAATATTGATCACAAAACAGTTTTAAACCATTTGAAAATAACTGGATTAAAAAAGCTTGATGTTTGAGTACCACATGAATTAGCAGTTAAACATTTAATGGACCGCATTTCTATCTGCAAAACGCTGCTGAAACGGAACGAAATCGAGTAATTTTTAAAGCGAATGATTACTGGTGATGAATAGTGGATAAGACACGACAACGTTGTGCGAAATAGATCATGGACGAAACGAGGTGAAGCTTCCCAAACGGTATCAAAGCCAGGATTGACGCCAAGAAAGGTAAAACTGTGCCTTTGGTGGAATTGGAAAGGAATCCTGCATTATGAGGTGCTGCCACCAAGCCAAACGATTGATTCTAATCTTTACTGTCAGCAACTGACGCGATTAAGGCAAGCAATTCAGTTAAAACGTCCAGAATTGATCAGTAGAAAGAGCGTTGTGTTTCATCATGATAACGCTAGACCACACACATCATTGATGACCCGACAGAAACTGAGAGTGCTTAGATGGGAAGCTTTGATGCACCCACCATATAGTCCTGACCTTGGACCATCAGTCTACCATTTGTTTCGGTTCATGCAGAACCATTTTAATGGTTTTACATTAAATTCAAAAAGGGCCTGCGAAAATAAGATGTCTTGATTTTTCGCCTCTAAACTACAGAAGTTCTACAGTGATGGGATCATTGCCTACCAGAAAAATAGCAAAAGTTCATCGATCAAAATGACGCATATTTGGTTTAATAAAGTTAATTCGAAATAAGAAAATTCTATGTTTCAATGTCACCCCTGTCTATTCAGTTGTGCCAATCAACAATTTAATCGGGTTTGCATCTGATAATGCCAGTGTTATGATGGCCACTGTCAAAATAGTGTAAAAACATTGCTGAAAAGCATACAGCCAAATTTATATGTCATGGGATGCATATGCCATTCGCAACACCTCTGATTTTGTGCCGCGGTTGAAAAACATCCTTGACATTTGGAAAATTTAACTCGCAATATTTATTTATTTTTGCTCATAGTTCGAAACGCCTATCTGAGTTCAAACATTTTCAAGAATTCTGTAATATTGTAATATCAGCTGGAAACGAATGCCGACATGGCCCAAAGCATTTATAGCGAAATGACCGACGAAAACCTGATCTACGATTCCACGCGTTACTACCACGTGTTAATCTTTGTTAAACCTGATATGATCAATGATGAGATGTGGGATATAACCAAGTTTTTAAATTTAAATAATATTTTAGATCTAGAGAAAGTTTACATTGGAGCGAAGGTCGACATAATTATCAAAGGTGGGACAATTTCAGAAGATGCAGTCAACCGTGTGAAGAATTCTTGTTGTAAGTATTATATGGAATTATGTAGCCCAATTCGCACACGAATTGTTTGAATCCCAAACGTAAGGCAGAAAGTTTGGCACCACTTATTCGGTTGTTTCCGAATTTGGATGATGATCATTCTATACAAGATTTAGATGAAGATTGGTGCTTCTTAATTAATCAAGAAACTGTTGGTATTGAACAAACCTTCGAATATTTTTGGTGATGTATATTTAATATTAATCTATTTTGAGTTTTCCGCATAGCAGCGCAGCCGCCTAATTTATTGTTAAGCTCAATAGTAAATGACATTCTTATGGCGCCTGAATTATTGGACGGGACAAATGCAAGCCAATGGAATTCCTCAAAAGGAGCTGATTACTAAATATAACAAATAATTTTTATGTATTTCATTACTCATTTACAAATGTATATGAACTGAGTTCCTAATTGCTAAGTCAGTAATTGAATTATATTTTATTAATTGCAATGAATTGCAGTTTATTTTTATTTATCATTTAATTTATGAAAGATATGTTTTTTAATTATGTTTGAAATAAACTACAAAATCACGAAATTTATGTTGTTTTTTCAGTTACTCCTCTCATTCTCGAATTACTCCTATTGTTACACGATTTCTGCTAATTTTGACTTATGGAAAACGACCACCATTGGGAGGTTACCAAGCCGTTAGAAGTTTGGTATCGAACTAATGAAACTTGAATTCTTTAATTTAAAAAATTCGATCATCTCATCAGACTGCAGTGACCAAATTATAAAAATATTGATAATACTTTGCACTTATGTACATACAAAGTATAATCACAATGCCTTAGCGAATTATTATGTCTCGCTAAGCAATTGTCAACCCTTTCGAATTTTATTGTATTTGACGCATACATGCGATTTCTATATGAAATTTGGTTTATTCCAACGTCTACGTATATGCTACTATGTACATGACTAATAAAATTACCAACTTTAAACGCAAGATATTCATCATAACTGACTTTTAGGCCATTTCATTACATTCACGATACAATAACACATTATTACCAATCGATTAATAAAATTATTACATTCACTATGTTTCATCAATTGAAATAGCCTGATAGCAATCAATACATAAGTCAAAGTTGTCACTACAATAATAGTTAGCAGTAATAATGGAAATAAAGTAAGCAACAAAAACAATTAATGTAAAATTTTCTAATTGAATTAATTAAAAACATTTATTAACTGATTTAAAGAAACTCACAACTATTTATTATTTATTCATGTCATTTTCATTAAAATCAATTTAAGAAATCTAATTTTGTTGTTGTAATACGTCGTCTAATGTACAAATTTGTTATGTACAAAATATAGTAACACACAAAATAGAAATTATCCCCTAACAAATTACGTATCACTATGTGTACTCGTACCTGTATTTACTTAATGTCTATTTGACTAAAAAAATCAATAACAATTTATTTATTTATTTTTAAACAATAGTTTAACCGTTATAAATTAACCGTAAATAAAATAAAACAAATAAGCTGAGTAACAGACACACGACATATACAAAATACAATTTACTTTGCCTTTAATTCATCTGTAAATCTTTTAATTTGATCAAAAGTCACGAAAAGTACTGGAAATAAATTTTATTTTTTTAAATGAATATTTAAATAAAATTAAAATAAGAAATAAATAAATATTGTAATCTTTAAATATGTACTTATTCAGATTTGATTTTTGTAAGTCAAAAACAAAAGCAACAACACAACAATATTTTGAACAAATTGATTGGAAAGTCTGCATTGTAGTTTTGTTTATTCTGCACGCTGGTAAGTGATAAAATCGTTGTTTTGCTCGAATTTTTAACTAATACGAGTAGGTTAGTGATTTAGAACACTGTTACGAGTAGTTTCCTTCAGTCAAACCTTCAAAATAATTGTTTGTTTATATTTATCTATAAAACATGACATGAATTTTATATTTTTCTTGAATAACCAATCCATATTTGGTTCAGAGATAAAAGTTTGTTTAGGTAAGGTGCAGTACAGTCTAGTTTAAGAAAATAAGATACATTGGTCCAGGTATCGAGAATTAAAATAAAGACTGTTCCTGAAACTGTCATTGTCTTTTGATTTCTTGTATGCAAAACATTTGAGAAAAATATTGATGAAATCATAAAACAGAAAAAGTAAATGGTTCATCTGGGAAAAAGTGATGATTAAACCAGTGCTCTGCAACTATACGAGTAAAAAGTTTGTTATTGCATTTATCACTAAAACAGTGGTTAATTACCGCAAAATAAAACAAAAATGTTAAAAATGGTAGCTTTTACATTATTAGACCAACAACTAGATGATAAACGTGAGTTGGTGGATCCAGTTCCTGGAACACCAAGAACTTTCTAAGAGACTCATTTATTGGTGGTTATAACTCAACAAAACTAAAAATTTGATCAAGAAAACCAAACATTGGAACAACAATTTGGTCAGCAAAGTAAAGAGGCACTAAATGATACACCACAAAACAATCTGCCAAGAAGAGACCTAAGGAAGTTCTCATTTTTGTAAGTAGTAGTTTGTGTATCTTTACACCATAATCCTGGGGTTAAAAATGGGGTGGAGTACATTTTTCTAATTTTTGTGGTACATATATTGTGAATAAATGGCCTCTTTGTTTTTCTATGACTAGACAAGTCGTAAACAGGACTAGGTGATAAACATATTTGTTATCGAGATATTCAATTTCTTAAGAAAATCCCAAATGCTAACTGTTGCGCAGGTGATTAAAGTATTTATTTGGCCACGTGAATCCCATTAGCTTTTTATATGGTTTAGAAGTTCTAATTTTAAACTTTGAGATCTTATATATAAAGTAATATCTTGGAAATTTTAATTTTTCATTGATTTTTATGAAAATGAGCAGCCATTTATACCACCCAAGATCGTCGCTTGGCGGGAAAGGGATATGCTCGTCACTTCAGGGATCGCATCACTTACCATTGCCAGTGTAGAATTGCAAAATTACACGTTATACTTGGTATTCGAAAACCACACAAAATGTTTGTTCGTGCAAAGAATGAACCATTGTAACAAGAATGAATCGACGCGTTCCATATACCACCACAAACACCAGTTGACCCCCCGGAGATCCGGTACAGGAAAACGGAAATGTAAGCCAACTCACCTGTGTGTGTACGACCCACCCAGTATTAGGTCAGGCACATCGAAAAAGGCATGACCGCAGCCATACTCACACAAAAACCAATTTCCGGCCACACTAAAAATTGTCCTGAAATTGTTAAATTGATTTTAAAATATTTTCTCAAAAAAAAATAAATAAATAAATTACTGAATTTAGTTGCTGAACTATTGAGGTACTGCCGAATTTTTGGGCGCCACTTGAAACAGTGGTGCCTACATAAATATTTTAACTAATTGTGGAACAGTTGTTGTGCTCCAATTTGGGTGCCACTTGAAACAGGTTACACTTTAGCCACTGCTAAAGCCAACCCAGTTTCACAGAATTGCCATTACCTGCCTCGTACCCATGCGGCATTGATTCCCGCAGCTCAGTCGGGCAGAGGGAAACGGCATGGGTTTTGAGGGTACCCAGATAATAGCCTAGTTTACCGCATTAAGAAATAAAATTAATTAAATAAAATGGGGGAAAGATGTGAATTGGGGGTATTCGGACTCCGAAATGGTTGCCTATCAACCCATTGTTTGGGCAAAATTGACCGTGGTTGTTTATACTATGTAACTAGCACAATTTTCTTATTGAACCTCACCTACTTAAATTTAATTAACTAGCTCACAGGCCCTAAGAGGGTGGGTAGTGTTAGTAAAAGTTTGATAATGGTATGCTATCTAGGTCCGTAAAAAGAAAAGAGCCAACTACGTCAACAATTTCTATTTCACAGGCTGTCGGTAGCAACCACTATCGTTATTTAGGTGTTTAATGATGCCTTACCTCTTCTTTACTTACCAAATTCAATGTCTCGATGCAAAAAAACAAATCGAAGAAAACCAAAAAAATAAAGACTCAAAGTAAATTTTATTAACACTATATTATTATCAAAACCAGAAAAATGAGTAATCTCAAAAGAAATTATTTAATCACTAACAACTTAAATCTACTTAACACTCAAATCAAACACCAAAAACAAACAAATTATTGACCACAAGTTGGTACGTGGGTAACTGCAGCAGGAAAACTTTCGAATTTCAAAATGAAACTTTGCATACCGATTAAACCCTATTTGTGCTAATTAGTGCTCACGGGAAAAAATTAGTGCTAGTCCAGGAGCCGAAAAAACGGGAAAAGAAAATTTCAAATTTTGCCTAAAAGACGGAATAAATAAAACCCGATTACTAGAAAAAACCAGAAATAATTTAAGCCTAATTTTAAAACTTTCTAAAGGCCGCTAAACTGATAAAATTTGGGCTTATCATAGAAGTATAGTTTTCATAAATTTTCATTTATAAATCGAGGAAAACCAAACCAGCCCCTGAAAGATACTATATTATAAAAAACAGAGATATATCGTTCAATAATATTAGTGTTGAACAACAAATAAAACAATAGACATACAATTTTCTAAAATCCAAAACATAAGCAATTCAGATAGTATATTCCTGTAAGGTATGTTCATTGCAATTCTAAAAATATAGTGGCTGAATTTGTGCTAATCCAGAATTGGCCTGATGCCAATCAACATACCTGATAGGAATATGTAATCATAAGTGCCAACTTCATTGGTTTCTAGAACACTTTCTGTCAGAAAATTCATCATTCAACGATCGTTGTTGTTCAATGGAATTGGGTCAGTTCTGGATTAGCACAAATTCAGTCACTATATTTTTGGGATGGCAAAGAACATACCTGACAGGAATATACTATCTGAATTGCTTATGCCTTGGATTTTAGAACAATTTTTTTCTATTGTTTTATTTGTTGTTCAACACAAATATTATTGAACGATATATCTCCATTTTTTTAATACAGTATCTTTGAGGGGCTGGTTTGGTTTTCCTTGATTTATGAATGAAAATTTATGAAAATTATATTTCTATGATAAGCACAAATTTCATGTGCAGTCATGTGTGTCAGTTTAGCGGCCTTTATAAAGTTTTAAAATTAGGCTTAAATTATTTCTGATTTTTTCTAGTAATCGGGTTTTATTTATTCCGTCTTTTAGGCAAAATTTGAAATTTTCTTTTCCCGTTTTTCGGCTCCTGGACTAGCACTAATTTTTTCCCGTGAGCAATAATTAGAAAAAATTGGACTTAATCGGTATGCAAAGTTTCATTTTGAAATTTGAAAGTTTCCCTGCTGCAGTTACCCACGTCACGTTGGTCTATGTAAATACTGAGCGTCTCAAACCAAAAAAAATGAAAAGGCGGTTTTCTCATTTTTCATTGGAATGTTGGTTAAATGGGACAATATTTTTTTTGCATTTAAATTGAAAATTCATTCTCATTCAATTCTTAGATTCAAAAAAGAATATCAATTACCACGCGTGTAAAATTTTTTGCATTATCCGTAAATTGGCCACAACATTTCCAACTTTTGCATCGGCCATTGTCATTTACCGATGCACATGTATAAAAAACTTACATTTCAATACGTACATAAACGACATAGTCAAATTACGGTTGCACACGTGATGCACAAATCATACGTAGAACTTATTCCCTCATTTGAAAACCTAGAACCAAAATTAAAATATTGCATCCATTTCAAGTACAAACCAAAACGTCAAAACTCAAAATAGTATCAAGTTATAAAATTTTATTAAAGCGCCACTTCCACTTGCCATGTTTCAATTTATGCAGAGTTTAGATTTAACGACCAAATTGCATACTGGTTAAAGCTTTGGCGTTTGGATTGGGAGGTTCCGGGTTCGAATCCCGATAGGGGCAGGATGCAAAGGAAATTTTCATCAACAAATTACGATTTGTGATGAAAAGGAACACATCTATGACCCCTTGTCGGAGTGCAAAACTCATAGGCCGACCCATCTTCCATGCCAGTATAGGCTGGCATGGAGCTATGCAATGTGCAGATGGTAATAAAATCGAACCTATATCCGTACGTCCTCGAATTGGCCAATACAGGCGTAAAGTTAAGGACGTAAATAAGCAAACCGCGAAAGAGAGCAGGGGGAAAAATAGTTTAAATTCAAATTTTCTTAACCAAAAACATCAATGGCTCGATTTTGTTCAAAATCCTAGACATGACGAAAAAATAACCGCAAGACAGTATGAGATACTGTGGTATGTGTGTGTTTGTGTTTAAATGTGCGCGTCATTTAAATTTTTTGGATATGACATTTCTAGAAAACATTTCCATTTATAATTTAAAATTTGTAAATGCAAACATGCTTTAATAAAACTAAATTTATGTAAATATTTTTAGTTTTAAAATAATTGTAACTTCAGTGTTTCTGCAAAAAAAAAACATTTATTTGACATAACATTGAAAAAAAAACTGAAAATCGTAATACGTGCAGTTAAATTTTTTTTCTCTTAACACATTTACGCACACTCTCTAAATGTATGTACTACTCAGGAACACACATTTGATATTTTTTGTGATTGCAATGATATTTCGTCGCGGAAAGGAATGTGTTTTTGAGAATTTAAAAATATGTCGATTTTTTTATTTTAAAGAAAGTTGTTTGCGCGAACGTGTTAAGAAACGAAAAAGTTGTATGTCTGCTACAGCAGTCATTTGCACGAACGCGTTAACTCGCCTTTTCAAAAGCAAGGGAGATGTCAAAAAAGTGAGAGAACAAAACGACGTAAGCGCCAAAAAACGGAACCGATTTGTACCGATTCAGAATTTTTGATACTTACATTCGCAGAAAACAAACGAATATAAACACAGAGAAATTTCTTATTCGTATACGAAAACGTCATGTCTCGTGTCTCGGATTGAACAAAATCGACCCCCAGATATTTAAATAAAGGTGAGAACTTTTTCACAATACATTTTGTATCTCGAGTAGAAGAGTATTAAATAATTTGTATGTGGCATAGTAAGGTAAACAGTTAGTGGTAATCTATAGTACGAAAGAATAATATAATTTCGGTCAACTCTGGTATTACTAACCATCATATTCTTTTGTTCAGTACATGAATTCCGGTTTGATGGGATTTTTAAGTGTGATGGAATTTTGTACTAATCGCGACTTTTGGATTCTTGTTCAGTGGAATCGGAAAATAAATTCCACTTTTGTGGAATGAAATGTCAAATTATCTCGTCGCGGAAATTGAAGCAAATAAATAAAATTATTATATAGTGGAATTTTAAGTACAAACCAACATTATGGAGAACGAAAAAAAAACTTGAAAAAAGTATCGGCTAAACAAAAAGAAATTTTGGTTAGTTTTAAAAAAAAAATTAGACTTGGCTCGTGGAAGGTAAATATTTGATTTATAAATTCATTCAGAAATCTACTAACAATAAATGGTTTTTTGTTGGAGTGGAATGAGGTGGCTAGTTATTGAACAACTGCAGGAGGGGCAACGATGGAAAAAAAGTTCGGTCGAATTGAGGTTAGTTAAATTTTTACAGCGTTTGTATTTGAAATTTATACAAAACACACAAAATATGTAATATCTTATTTGAATTTAGACTTTACATTAAAAACAGAGGGGCACATTTAAAAAAAACTGCCAATAGAAGTGCAGTGTCAATGGGTTGGGTCGTCCAAAAGTACTTACCGATCTTGAAGTACGCATTATAAATATAATTAGTTGAAACTATAATGTACAATAATTTTAATTGGCTATATCGATATTGATAGAATCTTATATTTTTCAGAACTTACCTCGGATTGGAGCGATTAACATCCCCTAAACATCCTCATCAAATATCCAGGACAACAATGCTGATGGAGCAAATTTTTACTCGCATCATACTTTAGAAAGCAATATCCGCCAAAATACAACAATTCTTTCTTCATATAGTACCGAGAAAGCGCAGACCGCAGAATATGGAAGAAATATTGGAGAATTATTTGGTGGGGGATAAAAGGATATATGGATAAAGCTAAAGTCGTAACATAGCCGACGCTATACGGAACAATTCAAATAGAAACACAAATTTAAAAAATATAAATATTTTATAATACAATTTAAGTTTTTATTTTATTTTTTGTTATACGAGCATATTAAAATACTCCCCTACCAATTCGAGAATCTCATATTCTGTATCATCGGCAACAAATTTAAATTCATTTAGGTCAATACGGTTTATGACGAACATGTTGTGGAGAGCACTGCATGCATTGGTGATAAAACCACACTCTGATGGTGAATAACACAAAAATCGTTCTCGTGATAGACATCGAAATCGGCCTCTCAACACACCAATATATCTTTCTACGCAATTTCGGGTTGATTTATGCGCGACGGTGTAGCAATCCTCCTTCCCATGTGTTTAGGATTGGCGTCATTAACCACGATTGTCACGGGTACCCACTATCCCCTGAAATGAATTAATTGTTTAAGTCATTGTACAATTAAAATACTTCACATACCTAAAAACCAAACGTTTCTTTCGCCTGTTTGATACAAGTTGTAAAGGTGTATTTGAAGACGTGACGACTTCCACACAAACGCGTCATAAGCGGTTCTATTAAATTTTGGATTTACGGATAATATTAATAGATCGGCATCACATATCTTTAGCAAAGTAGAAAGTAAAAAGTTTCGATTAACTAGTGATAGTCTCACTTCTAATGAAAAATAAATAAACTTACGATTTGAATATTTTTTGAATGACCCCCTATTCGACACACTTTATTGTTACAGGTGTCCCGTCGATACACCCAATAACATCAGGAAAATTATGTTGTTGATAAAATCTAGAATAAAAAATCGTATTAAAGCTACATTTATCGATTTTATGCTATCTTACTCTTTACTTTGTTTGATTTTCATTTAATTGCGTTGGCGTTTGCGGAAACACAATATATTTTCCTAAAAGGTGGTGATTTAAGACATGACTAACCTTTTTTATGCAGCGACTGAAGTTATATTTACAACTTATATTACAACTTATATTTTACCCGTAGCAAAAAATCGAATTGCTATTAATATTCGCAGAAAACACAGTAATCCCTGAATTTGTTGGCATTGATCCGTAAAAATTGTCAGTTCATCAATAAAACATTGTGCCACATGTTTTGAAAACCGAAACAAGTCTTTCAATCTAGCATCGGAAATGCTAAATGGATCGCTACAATTCCTCAATCCTGCTGTATAAGATAGCGGAAATTTCTCAGCGGAAAATAAGAGATTTCGCTACTCGCCGCAAGTGGCAGTACAATCACAAAAGAGAATTTATTTTGTTATATAATTACCAGCGGAACTTTTTTATTCATTTCGTATTTCTTTTTTCACTAAATAAAACATCCCAGCGGAATAAAATATTAAAGCTGATCCTTAAAATAACAAATTGATTGATCTCCGAAGTAAAGGAACTCAGTTAATGAAATCTTGAAATTTAATAATATTCCGTCTTTCCGCCATTCTAAAAGAATGACGATGAAATTTGGATAAAAGAATCTGTTCATGCTGGACTAAACTAGGTTATTTCATAACCAATACTTTTGAAAATTTAGATTTTTTTATTAGTTTATTTTCAGTCTGTGGTCAATATCTCAAAAACTTCCACTAGTAACCAATACTTTCGGTTGGTTTCCTAATAGGCTAGGTCATATTGAGACTACGAGGAAAATTTGGGGAAAATTGATGCATTAGAATTTTCACTTTAATTTTTCAATTTTCTGCGGCCATATAAGTTATTTTCAGTTTTTGGCCGATATCTCAAAAACTTCAACTAGTAACCAATACTTTCGATTGTTTTTCTAACAGCTGAGGTCATACTGAAACTACCAGAAAAATTTGGGGAAATTTTATAAATTAGAAATTTCACGATAATTTTTTGATTTTCTACGTGGCCAATATCTCATAAACTTCCACTAGTAACCCATTTTCTCGGTTATTTTTCTAATATCTTAGGTCATACTGAGACTACGAGGAAGATTTGGGAAAAATTGATAGTGAAAATAGTAATCCATCAATTTTCCCCAAATTGAAAATTCTAATTCATCAATTCTCCCCAAATTTTTCTCGTAGTCTCAGTATGACCTAAGATATCAGAAAAACAACCGATAGTATTGGTTACTAGTGGAAGTTTTTGAGATATCGGCCAAAAACTGAAAATAACTTATATGGCCGCAGAAAATCAAAAAAATATAGTGAAAATTTAAATCCATCAATTCTCCCCAAATTTTCCTCGTAGTCTCAGTATGACCTACGCTATTAGAAAAACAATCGAAATTAATGTTTACTAGTGAAAGTTTTTGAGATATCGGCCAAAAACTGAAAATAACTTATATGGCCGCAGAAAAACAAAAAAATTATAGTGAAAATTCTAATCCATCAATTTTCCCCAAATGTTCTTTGTAGTCTCAGTATGACCTACGCTATTAGAAAAACAATCGAAAGTATTGGTTACTTATAGAAGTTTTTGAGATATCGGCCAAAAACTGAAAATAACTTATATGGCCCAAGTAAATCCACAAATTATAGTGAAAATTCTAATCCATCATTTCTCCCCAAATTTTCCTCGTAGTCTCAGTATGACCCAAGCCATTAGAAAAATAATCGAAATTAGTGCTTACTAGTACAAGTTTTTGAGATATCGGCCAAAAACTAAAAATAACTTATATGGCCACAGAAAATCAAAAAAATTTAATAGTGGACATTCTAATCCATCAATTGTCCCCAAATTTTCCTGGTAGTCTCAGTATGATCTAAGCTATTAGAAAAACAATCGAAAGTATTGGTTACTGGAAAGTATTGGTTACTGGAAGTTTTTGAGATATTGGCCAAAAACTGAAAATAACTAATAAAAAAATTTCACATTTCAAAAGTATTGGTTATGAAATGGCCTAGTTTAGTCCAGCTTGAACAGATTCTTTTATCCAAATTTCATCGTCATTCTTTTAGAATGGCGGAAAAACGGAATATTATTAAATTTCAAGATTTCATATACCGAGTTCCTTTACTTTGGAGATCAATCAATTTGTTATTTTAAGGATCAATTTTAATATTTTATTCCACTGGGATGTTTTATTTAGTGAAAAAGAGACACAAAATGAATAAAAAGTTTCCGCTGGTAATTATATAACAAAATAAATTCTCTTTTCTGATTGTGCTGCCACTTGCGGCGAGTGGCGAAATCTCTTATTTTTCGCTACCAAATTTCCGCTATCTTATACAGCATCCCTCAATCTTCGACGACGCCTTAATAATCCAAGCTTTTGCGTTCTACGTTGTGCTACTATTATATGGATTCTCATTGACAAATCCTTATTGTCTTATGAATCGGTTTTGTTAACTTCAATATACAAATATCACAACACAAAATGACTCGATATACATACAATTTAAGTAACACTTTAAATTATTTAATTGATTTATTTGATAAGCTTTAAGAAAATTAAGAATATTTGGTTGTGTAGCCGCAAAAATAATTAAAATGATAGAAATCTTCATTTCCTGGACAGTGAACTCGATTTAGAACTAGTACTAAAAATGTTATCTCGAGAAAAAACGAGAATTCCAATTTGTGGGATGAAATTATTTAGTGAGAAACCGAAACTCGAGATAATCAAAAATCCCATTTTAATTTATTCCAACTCATTAAACCGGAATCCATGTACAAGTTTAATAAATTAAAAGATGCGAAACGAGAGCTTGTCCAAATCAAGATTTGTAATATTTTAAAATCGTCTCATTATTTTATCGGAAGAATAACATTTTAATTTGAATTCGAAAATCCATTAAACTGAATCGAAAATTGTCAGAATATAACAATTATTAACTCATAAAATTCAATTAATTTCAAAAAATAATTATAGATGTAATATATATATATCTAAACGGTTTAACAGTTTGTATGCATACTCAGCTGGGTGTTTCATTTAACGCCGTATGTAATACATCCATCGAATATAATTAAACGCAATTATTTTTGCTATAAACGCGTCTTGAGAGAAACTCAAATTTCAGCACAAACAATTTTTTTAACTGTTTTCTTATTTTTATTTCTGAGATGCTCGTACATTTTGCTTCGAGTATATAATTTACCTGTCCACAGTTAATATTTTGCCAGTGTTAACAAATTGCAAAACAAAAAAAAATAATAAAAAAATGTGTTAATGAGCTTTTGGATTCTGCTCGTACATTCATAAAAAATGCGTGTATATTTCTCGTGCCATGTTAATGTTAAGAGCATATAATTCATATATATCAATTACAAGTGTTTTTCTAAGTAATTAAGAGATACATTAACGTAATGCTGAAAAATTAACATAAAAATCAATTTTACCGAGTCATCAATATTTAAAATTATTTCTTTTTTTTTCAATAATAAAAAAAAACCTTCGTTCAAATTTAACTTGTTATTATCTGTAATTTTCAGTCATAAAAATAAATATCGGGCACAAAATCGTGATTAATTTAATTCAATTACAATAAAAATAATAATAATATAATTATTTGAGAACCAAATCTATGCGCATATTATATTTTTAAACATGGCTCGTGGCTAATTTGAATTAATGTAACAAAAAATAAGAAATCAAAAATTGGATCAATACAGCAGCAGCAGCAGCAGCATACCGTAACCAGGACATACATAAAAGTTTTGGAAAAGATGTTCGAACGACATATGGGAATTTTAATTGTTCGCTTTAGAATAAATGAATAATGATTTTCCAATTTTTATTTTTTGTGTTATTTTCTTTAAGACTGTGGACCTCCCGAGTTGATTAATTATATTACAGTTGATTGATTTCTTTTTTATTTGAGTTTTATGTCCTATACGCGTAAGACGAAACTTAAACGTCATAATGCGATAGTTATATATACGTATTGGTTGATAAAAAGTGTTTCGATTGAATTTAATATTCGATTATGTAACTCCTTGTGTTAATATACAACGAGCATTATAAGAAACACACAATGCGAGACCAAAATAAGTTAATATTTTTATTGTTCTCAGGATGGGAATGATAATGCAATTTCCGACGCCGAAGAGTAAAGATGCGAGGAATAAAAATTTTTTGTTGTTAAATTCTATGTCTGCGTATCTTAAACTATTATTTATATTCATCGTGAACTATCTCTTTGCACGATAGAATCTATGTAAACATATACAGTAGGTTAAAACGTATGCAATATTTATAAATCATATATTTTAGATATATTACACAAAATGTTTTATTCGCTATATGAGCAGCATTTATACAGCCAAGAATAGTTCCGACTATAAATATAGCGCTCACAAACAGAACACTCAAAATATAAGACTGACTCATCATTATTTTATCTGATTTGTTAGATTTTCAAAACATATTGTTATTCTTATACCAACAACCGTCTATAGTTTTATTCGGATTATTAAGGAGATTAGAAAGAAATTTGATTGAAAAATTGGATAAACAATAAAGTTTTCACTGTACACATATTTCATTCATATGGTTAATGTAACGTATAATTGAGGTAATCTTTGATACACAATGTATGAGCATATGAAAATGCCAAGTCATAAACAGTATACGGAATTATGATGCCATTATATGGGACTTACGATTAGTGCTTGGATGGGTATATATGGGAATATGAACAAATTTGTTGTTAATTGGGTTGTGTATGAGCTTTTAAAAATATTAATTAATTTAATGCTACATTCCAAACTTTTGTGTACTGTGGATTACTTTGGTATGGCCTGAGTTGTTTTTATTGTTTATTTAAATCAATATAGTAACAAAATGGATAAGAAAACAATGGCCAATGGACATTTAGAAACAATTGTTTAGTTTTCAAATATAAGGCGATCCAATAGGAGGTACTTTTTCCAATTGGGATTCTCATTGAGATTCACACGTCATAACTGTATTGTTCATATGACATTTGTGTTCAGTATTCATTGACATTTCACCACGGATAGACTGGACTGATTGTGGAAATTTATTTCAAAAATCAGTGTTCAGTGAAAAATTGTTTGTTGCGAAACATTCAATAAATTTCGAACCACTTTTTCATTATTGGATATTCATCAACCGACTAGAGTCGGTATTGCTGCTGTAGCTGAAAGTGTATGTGAAGGCCGCAATCAATCAATTCATCGACGTTCTCAAACTCTGGGTCTCTCTTATGTCACATTATGGGCGTATTTTGAAGGAAGATCTTGGTTTGAAGGCATACAAAATACAGCTTGTTCAAGAATTGAAGCCGGTTGGCCTGCTTTTGCGTCAACGATTTGGTTTATGGGCGTTGGAACAGAACCGGACCCATGAATTGGCCTCCCAGATCTTGTGATCTAACGCCGTTAGAACTTTCTTATTAACTTCTTTTACACATTTCCATGTCACAAGCTCTCGTTCACTGAGAGCATTTTCATCGTTCATCAAACGACGAATATCTGGTCCATTTCATATTCCTGTAATAAAAAATAAGATGCGAAATGAAATTTCGTTTGACAAAAACTTAGATTCGAATAGATTCAAACACCAACCTTCTTTTATTTTCATTCCACTTAACCGTGGAAAATGCTACGCAATTCGATGAACACATTTCCATCTGGATTCAGCGCTTTAAAAAGCCTCAACGATGTTGTCGTATCGCAATCTAATGTTCTCGCGTAAAGCCCAGTTCAGTTCGTTGATTGGTCGTTTTTAAAACGTGTACTTTATAAGCATATAAAATACCTATTTTTGGTGTAACCCAATTGCACGCCTCTTAAAAGAGCTATCACTTTTAAATCTGCACAAACTTGCCATTGGTGGTTTTTGTATTTAATCAAATCAATGATTTTTTTCATTGAGGAAAAAATTTCCATTGTGTTTGTGCTGAGTGCTATTGGAATGTATTTTTTTGAATTGGTAACGTGCCTTCAAACGGCTTTTGGAAAATCGATAGACAATCGTCAATATTCGGGATTATATGCATTGTGCATTGTGGATACCAAACCACGGATATCAGTGCAAAATGCGAGTGAATTATTCTCAACTGATTTGAAAAAATTCGTAAAACGACGATGACGACTTATTGCTCATTACATCCGAACATTTGGAGCCAAAATGTTCACTTGTTTTAAATTATTTGACAAAAGAATGGCTTGCGGCTGCGATAGTTTCATGCGTCGTACCATAATATCTAATCGACTTTGAGAGATTTCATTGTAATTGCATGGCGCAGTAACATTTGATGGTTGATATGTTGATGCCGATGTTTCTCCGGTTTCAACAGATTCAAATGATGGTGGTAAATATTCTTCAGTTGGGACCATAACATTGAACTTGGATCATGATGTCCTTGTGGATCTATCCATATCATCGGGACATCAAATGACGTTGCGGCTCCAGTGTTTTGCCATCTATGCAGATGGAAAATGCATGCCGTACAAACAAAATACGACGTCCAATTTACAACACTAATAACATTTTGTGAAAAGTATAGTTAATAAGAATCAGCGGTTTCATCACTTATTTTACGGCGATTGCTCATAATCGTAATTTTTCCGCACACATTTATTTTTTGTGTTCTTTTGCCACTTTTGATTTTATATTGCAGTTTTTAGTTTTTACTTATTGTGCCCATTTTTTAACTTTTTTAGAAATATCGATTTCAAAATAATCTCTTCTTCGGTTTAGTTTTTACTACTATTACATAATTTATTTTCAAGCTGTTTATATACTGTTTGGCACCTCGATCCTTTATTTTTAAGTTATGAATAATAAATCGTTAGTTTTATTGGTTTTTGTGTTGATTTTGGTTGATGTTGGTTTTAGCAAATTGTTGGTGTTTTTGTTTTTGTATATTTTCAGGGTTTGAGTTTTGGCCGAAATTTGACTCATGACTCAGAGAAATGTGTATACGCACAGTATACAAATATTTTATGACTCATGAGTCAAATTGTGCCCACAATTTATATCAAGATTTTCTAACCTGTCTAATTTCGGTCCTTTTTTGATTCTGTGCAAAATGATTAAATTTTTGTTGAATTTAGTGTACCTATGATTTTCAGTTTTTATGTGTTATGTGAAACTTGATTTTATGTACTTTTTTTAAAATTTGGTTATGCCATTGATGTGTTCTTTGTATCTTATTTGAAATGAGCGCCCTGTTTGGCCTAAGTATGCCGACCTCCAGTTGTATTTATTCTTACCTGTGTATATACGGATCTCTTTACAGCTGGACCTATGTTACCCTAGACGGCAAATATCGGTATGATTTATTTTAAAATACATGCCATTGCCTGGCAATGAGATGTCGTTCAAATCAATCGATACCGTTGTCGATTCTGACGAAGCAGTTAACTATCCTGTAGAATTCTTGAATTCACTGAATTTCCCTTGATTTACCGGGAATGCCACCACATATAACTTGCGATTAAAAAATGGTTCATCAATCATTCTGCTTTGGGAGTTAAATGCATTAAAACTATGCAAGGGCACTTGATTGGTCATAAAAAAAATCATGTACACTGTTCTTAAAGCAACTATTCTGAACGGCTACTTTAATCATTTTTTTCAAATTTGTTTTCAGGTGTACTAATATTTGGCTCTCCGACGAAAAATTTAAATAATATAGAAAATTTCAAAGCAAATCGTATTCCGGTTGGGGAAATTTCCGCCGATTCCAAGAATACGGCCCCTGAAAGCGCCCAATGATGAAACGAAAAGATAGAAATGTCGCACTCTCAAATTTCGAAAATTCGAATATTGAAAAAACGTTTGCTGAATCCGCTGTAGCAGGTGAGCCAACGTTCCAGCAGGATAACGCCTGTTGGGTCCGCTAGTACAAATATAAAATATTGTTTTATTTTGAATAATGTGAGTAAAACTCAATAGGATTTTATTTGTACAGTTTGTATCGGTATAAATGTCACTATTATTTACTGAAAATGACAACAAATATTTGCTATTAAATATTTAGTTTTAAACAGGCGTGATTATGATTAATTTATGTAGATAAAAATTAAATACCTAAAAATTCAACTAAAATTATTTACAACTTAATAAATTTGGTGCTAACCCACTCACATAAATATTATTAAACCATTAACCCTTTCGCTCCGCTTGTCCTATATATGAAACATGTATTTTAAGCGTTCTTTATAGGTATTTAGAAAAATCATACAATCGTTTTTCGTCCAATCATATTTAAGTATTGTACACATCTGCTTATTTTTATTACTCAGTTGAAGATGTTGTGTCAATGAAAGCAGACGTGTTTCAAGTGGAGAGGTACTTACTTCAGAATTTATTTTGTTTATGTTTATGTTTCACAAATAATAAATTCAGTGATTTGAAACTTAAATTAATTTTGCATTCAGTCAAATATTGCATATAGTGTAGTTTCAATCTAAAATCCGTGTCCCTGAACAAGGACATTTCTATTCAAGTGTAATGTTCCATTTTTGAGACATAAATCTATCTGTACTGTCTATAGGACAAGTCTACTAAATATATATTTTTATATTGTTTTTGAGCAACCGAAAAATGGAGAAAAACCTTCAAAAGAAAAGACTTGAACAGCTCACATTCAGATTCAGATTTCGAAATTTTTCATCGGATGATGAAAGCGAACCAAATGATTTAGCTATTGATGATATGGAACACGACGATTTTGTAAACGTTCCACCAAAAGCTGCGGTCAATGTATTAGATTTTTCTATTCCTGCAACCAGATGAAGCTAACGAGTCAATTTGCAATTACCAAATTGTATCTGGCAATGATGGTGTCATTGACAACGTGGGATTTGAATTATTAAACGAAGTGTTAATTTTGGAGCAGGTTTACACGAGGATTGCATGCATTCCAGAAATCAGAAGTGATGTTTACCGCAACTGAGCGAGATGATTTGAACCTTGATGACACGTCTTTTTCATATGTTTTTAAATACTTCCCGGTAGAATCTTTTGAAAACGCCGCGACGTTTACAAATATGTTTGCTTTACAAAAAGAAACCACTGCCTGGAAACACACAAACGCTGATGAACTTATCAAGGTTTTTGCGATTCATATATTTATGGATTCGTTAAAGCTTCCCAGATCCGAAATCTATTCGTCTAACGATCTACGCTTAGATTTAGTGGCAAAAAGTGTGACTTATGATCGATTTTGCCAACTAAGAACACACTTGCATTTCGTTAGTAATATGGAGATTGAGTCAACAAATACAGACAAATTTGCAAAAGTTCCCCCAGTAATAAATTCGGTACGAAACCGGTGACTACAATGTTCATTAGCAAAAAAAACAGTACATGACATGCAAACCATGTCCATGGGGCATACAAGTTTATTTATTGTGCGGAAAAAACAGTGAACCTTAAGAATTAATTATGTATCAAGGACAATTGATCAAAATATATATAACTGAACAGAAATGATTTGGATTTGACGCAACAACCGTACTTCATTTAATAAAAAGGATAATTGAGAAAGATTTTATCGGTAAGGGGCAAAATACTATAAGAAGGTGGGATAAAAAAAACCAAACCTATGATTGAAATAAAACAGCCAGAAATAATTTCGAAATTCAGTGCAAATATGGGCGGAATTAATCGCTTAGATCAACTTCTCAGCTATTATCAAATATTCCTAAAGTCGCGAAAATAGGCACTACGAATCGTGTTGTGCTCTAGTTGGCTGGAATACATGGAAAATGTTTCTAAAACTGGAGAAACTCAGACAATGGATCTATTTGCCTTTAGATTCTATGTAGTTCGAGCACTTATTGATAGTCATCAAGCACAGAAATGAGGCAGACCACGATAACACCGACTGCGAATAAAATAAGAAAATGCGAAATACCACCTTTAAAAGAGGTGCAAGGTGATACTGTAATCACTAGCCCGAACATGACCAAAAATCTGAAGCATCTCGCTGTAAAGCTCTGGGTTGTAAATATAATTTTTTTTTATTTGCACAAAATGCAATGTGCATCTATGCCTTAACCGGGAAAGAAATTGTTTCAAATCGTACCATCTAAAATAAATGCATACCTAGCAATATTTTGGAGTATTACAAAGTCTGAAGTCAATTAAACTTATGTGATGAACGCAAAGATTTGATAATTTTAATTATTTATTTTTTGAATTGGTTAATTAAATTTAATTTTTTTTTAAATAATGACCGTTAAATTTCATTTGACTGTTCAATATTAGAGCCTTATATTTATTCATGTTTTACTATTTTGTATGAAAAATCGGTTAAATTAAAAATTTATTTGCTGAAATCCAGAAGATATTCTACTCAAAATTATTTGTTCAAAAGTTAGGTCCATTCATCTCAGGTATAACGCCAATATTTCAAGTCTGAACGGTGAATAAAAAGGTCTGATCTAAAGCAAAATCTTAGCATAGGTTTCATATCTAAAATGGGTTAAATTAAACCTTTGTGAAGAAAGCCCAAATTTCTATCCCCGAAAATCGAAAAAGTTACTTATGGCAGTACTGTACAAGTTTATGTATAGTAGTGCAACATTTAATTAACAATTGTAGCAAAAAATCTAAATTATGAAATAAGTATTTTTGAGTAATAGCTAAAAAATAAATAAAAATATTAAGAGTTTAATAAAAACAACCAAATGTTATGATATATCGTGTAAATAAACAAAAAAAAAGTCTACTCTCCAAAAACTATACTGACAGGGAAAATCATCAAATCAAGATACAAATTTAACTAGCATCTATATATATAATAAATACCAGCCCCGAAAATACTATGCCACTTAAAAAAAATATATTAAGGAGTTAAGTAGAAGTATAGTTCCTCGAAAGCAAAAACAACTCGTTGGCCGGATTATCGACTATATCTAACGATAGAGGAAGATTCAAATTATTTTATAAGACGAAAGTCCGTCTAACGAATATTTTCTGAGTTTGAAGGACTATAGCTCAACTCTACCTCATAGAAAAATTCACTGAAAGTAATCGCCAGACATAAGCTGATAGTCCTCCCATCGAATATTTACTGACTTTGAAGGACTATATCTCAACTCTACCTCATAGAAAAATTCTGAAAGATTCACTGCAATTACTTTAAATCTTCCTCCATCGCTAGAAACAAGTCGATAATTCGGCCAAAGAATATTTGTTGAGTCTTAAGGACTATATCTCAAATCTACTCTTTAGGAAAATTTTGAAAGATTCACTGAAAGTAATCGCCAGACATAAGCTGATAGTCCTCCCATCGAATATTTACTGACTTTGAAGGACTATATCTCAACTCTACCTCATAGAAAAATTCTGAAAGATTCACTGCAATTACTTTAAATCTTCCTCCATCGCTAGACACAAGTCGATAATTCGGCCAAAAAATATTTGTTGAGTCTTAAGGACTATATCTCAAATCTACCCTTTAGGAAAATTTTGAAAGATTCACTGAAAGTAATCGCCAGACATAAGCTGATAGTCCTCCCATCGAATATTTCCTGAGTTTGAAGGACTATATCTCAACTCTACTCACAGAAAATTTCTGAAAGATTCGCTACAAATACTTTAAGTCTTCCTCCATTGCCAGATATAAGTCGATAGTCCGGCCATTGAATATTTCCTAAGTTTGAAGGACAATATCTCAACTCTACCTCCTAGTAAAATTCTGAAAGATTCACTGCAATTACTTTAAATCTTCCTCCAGCGCCAGACATAAGCCGATAGTGCGGCCAAAGAATATTTGTTGAGTCTTAAGGACTATATCTCAACTCTAACCTTTAGAAAAATTCTGAAAGATTACCTGAAATTATTTTAAATCTTTCTTTATCGCCAGACACATTTCGATAGATCGTCCATAAAACGAATCACGTAAAATTTCTAAAAAACTCGTGAGTTGGCTAGTAATTGATATTTTTATTTGTTCCAGCCCCAAAAATGTTTTTATCTTTATATTTTCATGAAAATGTATAATTTTTATTCTCAGCCCCTGAGAGTAAAAATGTAGCATTTCTCGGGACTGATAATCAAAAATGTCATCATATTAATAATTAGTTTTCCCACCTAATTTTTCTGGGATGAAAATTCACAATCCTCAGCCTCGAAAATTTCAACTGTCACGACAGTTTTTAACTATCGTGATAGCAAGTTTTTTCGGGGCTGAGAGTAAAAATGTGGAGATTTTTTGGGCTGAGAGTAAAAAATGTCATAATAGCAATAATTAGTGTTGCCATCATATTTTTCGGATTTGAAATTTGGGCTGTCTTCACATACAGTTAAATATACAATTTTAAAAATCGGTTAAATTAAAAATTTAATTTTTGGAATAGACCCCCTCCCCCCGAGATTATTTGCTCATAAGTTAGGTCCATCCATCTCAGATATAATGCCAATAGTTCAAGTCTGATCGATGAATATAAAGGTAATATTCTCGAGGGGGTTATCTCATCTTAACTTATTTTTCATATAAAATCGAAAAGTTCAATGCAACTATAGTAACACATGGATAAAGATAAGACTCTAATATTGAATATTTGGAAATGGACGCGTCTATTTTGAACACACAGGATGCTAACTTTTAGGCCCAAATTCCCGATGAATGTTTATATGGTTTTTGTAAACGTGCTAATATGTAATCGCTATATGCAACTAATACGATTTTCTGCCAGAATTTACAATGTAACACAATTTTTTTAAATATTACAATTATTATCTGGAGTAGTAACTTTTTCGGATAATTTTAGCTTTCTCATATTAATTAATACCAATTTCGTAGATACATATGTTGATGAAAAAATTATTTCGGGATTAGATATGCGTTTTCTATACAATTATGATATTTTTCGGAATGGTATGAAATTACCAAAGGAATACACCAACAATGAAAGGTGTTTTCGGGCTGGTCTCTCGGGTTAGCTTCACATACCTGAAATCACTCTCTTTATTGATTTAATAGAATCTAGTGAATTGTATTAACTATAAAATACATAAAAGTTTTTAGGATTCGGACAAATTTCACCGGTGAATGTAAACGAAATGAATGTAAATTAATTATTAGTGATTAAATACTCGTAACTTATCTACTAATTTCGGATGTTCAAAAAAGGTAACGATATAATAATATTATTTCCGGTTCCCACTGTGCAAACTAATTTATATCATGCTTGCTATTATGGTTTTACTAAGATCACCTGAAAATTTCAAATTGAAAGAAATATGTGAATAAAGCAATCACGAACACTATACCAAGATCAACTCAAAAAGTCTTTAAACTCAAATTAAACAAAACTTATAACTGTTTTTGACTTACACTGACCTTCGATATTGATTGGATTGATATGTCCATATATATAAAATAATTTCGTGATCAAATTTCTAAACAGCTCAAAGCCACATAATATTTTGCGTATTTAAATACAAAGAACACCACTAAAGTACAGTAAGTTAAACCGCAAATACAAAAATCAAATAATTTTTCATGACAGAATCATTTCGTCATGTCTATTCGCATACATTTATATCCAGATTAAATTAATGGCAACTGGTAAATGGGCATATCCATGCGACGTGCAAAAAACTAAACAACGAACAATATTCATACAAATTTATTTCAAATTTAATAAGCATCTTACAATACCTCGTACTCGTCGTATACAGAAGAAAAGAAAAATTACTCTGCTAACGCAGTCATTAATAATGTTAAGAATTTGTTTTTGTTATTTCTTTATTGTCAAACAAAATTCTTAAAATTAATAGTAGGAGTTGGTAACAATATTATAATCTTTATTCTTTAATGCCCGTGTGTATGTTACAATTTTAATTTTGTTTTTGTTAAGTTTATTATTCATAAATTTAATAAACAGAAATTCTAAACAAAAATATCTTCAGGCCAATTTATCAATTTCATTGGATACTATCTCGCATGTTACGTATATACGTGTATGTGGGATCCATTTTGCTTACCTTATAATCCTTAAGAAGATGGCATGAAGTAGGAAGCTAGGTATTATAATATAAATAATAATTCACAATAGACGTATACGCGAAAACAGGCGGAATTATTTACTAAATTACGCAATTTGATGAATAGTAAAGCAAAAAAAGTCGGATTCCCAGAATTTTATGTCGGTTTAGAGATTTTATCAAAATATTTTGAAATTTACATAAAAGCTTACTGAATTACATATGCCGGTTAGGCATTTACGTGGAATTAGTCATTTTAATTAATTCACGTAAAATGGGTATAAATCATTATTGATTAGCTAAAAATTGTTTTCCACAGCATTTTACACTCAAAATATATGAAATAATAATATTTATTGTTTTGACATAACCAAATATAATATTTATTTGGTTTTGTAATTTATTAAATATTCAGCCTGAGTTAATATATTTTGTGTAATGTAACCCATAAATTAAAATGTGAGTTGTATTGACAAATGGTCATATCAATAACATCACTCTAATGGTGTTACTATAATAAATTAGTAATCATCACAATAATAATCACAATAAATATAATTTATATTATTGAAATCGATAGTTTGGCGTTATTTGTCATAAAGTTTATTTAACGGTGACGGTTGTATTATATATATTACATGGCCTGAAAATTTCCCGGTAGATGGTGCCACATATTTAAAACCCTTATGATTTTTAAATTCTATACCAACCTTTCGTTCTATACCTCCAATTCTATGCCGGCCTTTCGTTCATTGAGTTAATAAGTTACAGTTGTTTAAGTGACGATACTTTTGTTAATTTCAAAACAATGGAAAAAAAAGAATTTTGTCTGCTGACTAAAATCGCTGTTTTTTTATGGGAAAAAATACGTTGGTGAAATATGTCCTAAATGTGTCCTAAAATATAAACAACACTACTATCATGCATGTATTAGTGTGACTGCAACTGCAAAGTCTCGTTATTATGAACATTTTTCGAATAGAAAAAAATTTATAATATTGTAATAGGAAAAAATAAAAATTATCAATTTTAAAAAAATGAAAACGAAATAAAATTAAAAAAAATTACAATTTCTATACGAGTATTCAATTTATAAAAGGCAATTACTATAAAAATTAAATATTATTAAACAAATAAAAAGTAAAAAAAAAACAAGTTTCCTCATTACTCATATAAAGACAGTGATTACATTTTAAATTTTTTCAAATATCCACAACAATCTGACCCGACAGCGACCTATATGGTTAGGTGCTATATTAACCAATCAATCTAAAAAGTACCAACTCTTGAGAAAAAGGAGCCTTGCCGGGGGTTAGGACAAGCCATTTTCGAAAATTATACGATATATATGACGCAATACTAGAACGGGACCCACTATTAATAAAAAAAACACTTAGGTTTCGTCGAAACGCCACGGTTATGATCCACAAATGGGACTGAGAGTTACCTTGTTTTGGGTTGGCAGTATAGGAACAAGCTACCGTGTAGTTAGTACTGCTTTTAACATGCCAACATCAACAGTATTTAATATTACCAGGCGTTCGCTGGATATGCTATTGAACTTGATTAGACGTATTATTGTATTGCCTAATGAAGATGAGCTCGAGAGCATAGGCCTCAAATTTGCTAATCGGACAGGATCACACGTTTTCCATCAGGCCGTGGGTGCTGCAGATGGGACGCACATCAAAATAAAATCCAACCGATCGGCATGATGAATATATAAATAGAAAATTGGACTACAGCATTTGAACTGTGTTTATTTTTATAGCTATTTGTGATGCCGATTACAAAATTTTGCATGTCTGCATTGGGTGGCCAGGATCAGTTCACGATCAAAGAGTACTAAGGAACAGCGACATATATTTAAATCGAAGATATCCTGCACGAGATTATTATTTGCTCGGTGACTCCGTTTACGGAAAACCGTTCGTTAACCCCGCAACAAAAAAAATTTAACCACCTTCACAGTAAAGCAAGAATAGCTGGCGAACAGACATTTGGACAGATGAAGACTAGGTGGGGATGCATTTTCCCTCGTTCACTGGAACTTAATTTAAAAAATTGTAATAAAGTTATCGCCGTTTACGCATACTACATAACATTTGTCTAAATGTTGGGGATCTCATGACCATAGACGAGGAATTTCAAATTGAAAATTATAATCTTTATTCTAATGATGAAACTTATCAACCCCAAGAGTTCAGAGACAGATTATGTTCAGAAATATAACAATTTAATTTTATATACCTAAATAATAAATATTTAATTCAGAATTCAATAAAATACATTTCACTAATTCATCTTTATTTTATGTAATAAATATATTCAATGGCCAAATGTAGTTGTAATTATGTCAGAATATCATATAGATTTTAAATTGGATATAACCAATGTGAGTAAAGAGGAAGTTAGTCGAGTCGTTCAATGTTTGAAAACAGCTGCAGCCACGGGGCGGGACGGCATATCAAGCAAGTTCCTTCAATTTTTTCAAGAAAAATTGAAGAGAGCGCTAACTAGCTTGATTATTAATTCGTTGCTTGAAGGCAAGTTTCCGGAAAGACTAAAATTGGCAAGTACCGGCATTTAAGGGTGGGAATGCACTAGAGCTAACCAACTATAGACCAATATGTATTTTAGGCTCAGTCTCAAAAGTATTCGAAAGAATAGTGAAAAACCGGTTAATGCAATTTTTGAAGGCGAATAATATTTTAGCAAGAGAGCTGTATGGGTTTACGGAAGGTTATAGTACTCAAGCAGCATGCTTTGAGTTAACAAGTTTCATTTCGGAAAATGTTGACAAGAAACGGATTGTAGCGTGCTTATTTTTGGATTTACGGAAAGCGTTTGATTCGGTAGACCATGATATATTGCTCGCCAAACTTCAAGGACTGAAGTTTAAACCGATGCATTTGTCTTTGTTCTGGTCATATCTTACAGCTCGTCCACAGGTTGTAGTTGTTAATCAAACGGAAAGCGATATGATATGTCTCGCAAGGATTCATTTTTGGGCCTGTCCCCTCCTGGCTTGTCCTAACCCCCGGCAAGGCTCTTTTTTCTCAAGAGTTGGTACTGTTTAGATAGCTTAGCTAATATACCACCTAACCATATAGGTCGCTATCGTGTCAGATTCTTGTGGATATTTGAAAAAATTTAAAATGTAATAAATGTCTTCATATGAGTTATGAGGAAAATTTTCGAAAATGGCTTGTCCTAACCCCCGGCAAGGCTTTTTTTTCTCAAGATTTGGTACTGTTTAGATAGCTTAGCTAATATAGCACCTAACCATATAGGTCGCTATCGTGTCAGATTGTTGTGGACATTTGAAAAAATTTAAAATGTAATAAATGTCTTTATATGAGTTATGAGGAAAATTTTCGAAAATGGCTTGTCCTAACCCCCGGCAAGGCTTTTTTTCTCAAGAATTAGTACTGTTTAGATAGCCTAGTTAATATAGCACCTAACCATATAGGTCGCTATCGTGTCAGATTGTTGTGGATATTTGAAAAAATTTAAAATGTAATAAATGTCTTCATGTGAGTTATGAGGAAAATTTTCGAAAATGGCTTGTCCTAACCCCCGGCAAGGCTCTTTTTCTCAAGATTTGGTAGTTTTTGGATATCTTAGTTAATATAGCACCTAACCATATAGGTCGCTATCGTGCCAGATTGTTGTGGATATTTTAAAAAATTTAAAATGTAATAAATGTCTTCAAATGAGTTATGAGAAAAATTTTCGAAAATGGCTTGTCCTAACCCCCGGCAAGGCTCTTTTTTTCAAAAGTTGGTGTTTTTTGGATAGCCTAGCTAATATAGCGCCTAACCATATAGGTCGCTATTGTGTCAGATTATTGTGGATATTTGAAAAAATTTAAAATGTAATAAATGTCTTCATATGAGTTATGAGGAAAATTTTCGAAAATGGCTTGTCCTAACCCCCGGCAAGGCTCTTTTTTTCAAAAGTTGGTGTTTTTTGGATAGCCTAGCTAATATAGCGCCTAACCATATAGGTCGCTATTGTGTCAGATTATTGTGGATATTTGAAAAAATTTTAAATGTAATAAATGTCTTCATATGAGTTATGAGGAAGTTTTTCGAAAATGGCTTGTCCTAACCCCCGACAAGGCTCTTTTTTCTCAAGAGTTGGTACTTTTTAGATAGCTTGGTTAATATAGCACCTAACCATATAGGTCGCTATCGTGTCAGATTATTGTGGATAATTGAAAAAATTTAAAATGTAATAAATGTCTTCATATGAGTTATGAGGAAAATTTTCGAAAATGGCTTGTCCTAACCCCCGGCAAGGCTCGTTTTTCTCAAGAGTTGGTACTTTGTAGATAGCTTGGTTAATATAGCACCTAACCATATAGGTCGCTATCGTGTCAGATTGTTGTGGATATTTGAAAAAATTTAAAATATTTTACAATAATGTAATAAATTTTAAATGTAAGTTTAATTTAATCGTTTTTATGAATAATGAGACAAATATTTTTTCCTACCATGACAGGCCAGGATAGGAGGTTAGCAAGTTTTTTCAGTTTTTTAAAGATAGTTTGTTTGCGAAATAGGTTTGTCATGTCGATATCAAAAAATTGATAAAAATCGTTGAAAATAATTACAAATTAATAACGAGCAAGAAATATTTGGCAACTTTCTGTCAAACGTAAAAAAACAGATTAACAAATGCAAGTTTCCACATGTACAATCTAATATTTATAATTAATTTAGAGTAGATCTGTAATTAAATAAAACTACTTAATAATAATTTAATATCACTAAGCGTGTAATGTTAATGCAAAAATTTGATGAGACATAATATAACGTCATTAACTTAATAAAATGCCATTTAGGAAAGATTACACAAATGGCCGTCATACACAAATTAACCTAAGAGTCTAGGCAAACAAATAAATACTTTAGGTTATGGAAATATAGTGAAGGGAAGCGGCCACGTGGCTTTAAATACAAACAGCTTACAATTATAACGTTTATTAGAAGTTTAATAGGAATTATAAGATTTATTAAAAAGTTGACAGATACTTCATTTTCGTATTTAATAAAATGCGTATAAACGAATAAAATTGAATGGTTTGCCATTTAAACCATTCAGTTTTATTCGTTTATACGAAAGAAGTATATTATATACACAATTTTTAGGATTTACGATAAACTTCACGCATTTGTACAGAACCGTGAAGTTTGGCCTTAACGAATCTTATTTTTTTTTTAGGACAGATTTAGGACAAACTTCACGCGAATGAAAAAATACCGTTCAAGCAAAGCGGTGCTTTCCGGACTCTGCACCAGGAGACTCAACCATCATTAAATGGTACGCTAAATTTTAACGTGGTCGTACAACCACCGATTATGCAAAAGATATGAAGTTAGCCCAATTTTTCATCCCAGAAAAAAATAAAATTTCCTCAAACAATACTCTTTCATCTCATCCCAGTTTTTTCTATATAAACTTGTATAAGACGGAATTGTTACTCAACAACAAAATCTCCATCCCAGATTATTCCATTTAATTGTTGTTTTGTACTTTACGTCTGAATAAATGATTATAAATAGTTTTTCTAAGAATTATGATTTATAGGTAATAATTGATTGTTTTAATTAAAGATAGTAATGGTACTGTTTTGAGTTGGGAATAGTACGAGCTAACAATGACTAAGAGGGCAGTGCCAACCGTATGGTAGTATTATCACAAACTTTTTACCAACTTTATAAGGCAAAGTATATAGTAAGATAATTGTATCTTTGGCTCTTAGAGCTCGTGTCACTATGATTCCTTATTAACTATAAATACTATTATACAATAAAATTAGATTGAAAGAACACAGCTAAATTTCAATTTAGAGAAGACCGAGAGGCTTCCAGACATACTAATTCCAATCGGTAAATTTTTGAAGATTGTAGGTGAAACAGCATTGAAGAAATGTCTATGAAAATCTAACCTCCAGTTAGGGATATGTTTTCTGAATTGCGAGTTCAAACGAAGACCGTAGCCTGAACAAGTGACAAAGTTATTTCAACTCTTAATTTAGAAAATCTTTAAGACCTTGAAGACCTTGAAACATGTGTCGCGCAGTGGCAGGATGTCTAGATCCTAAAAGGTGGGCCAAGAAAGAGATAGCGCATCATGAAAAGTCGTTAAGCGGAAAATATGTTTTTGTCGAACCAAAAGCGAACGCATTAACCCATTTGTGACCAATGTATCAATTTCGCAACACGACGGGTTTTCCCCGATTTATATAAATCCACATAATTTTTACCGTAAATCGTTTACAGTTATTCGAATAGGTATAGTAGGTAAGAATGGATCCGGAGACAAGAAGATATTAATAAGTCGAATATAAAAAAATTATTATTTACTTTTTATTCATTATTTGTACATAAAATATAATAAAGTGACATAGAATTATTAAAAATTATAAAAAAATTGATAAGCGCAGTTACAGATTCATTTTTTTTGAGGTGTTATTTATTTATTTATAGGAAAACTCCGCTTACCGTTGCTGAAATGCTAGAGGCCTTCGATAATATGCCCGACGATGTTGATATTCCTACTGATGTATATCTGTATCCACCTGAACTTAGTGTTGATACGGATGAAGATTCGGATGACGAAGAAGATGTAAATACTGACCATCTAATCAAGAACCAATTAAAAGCAGGGGTGGAAATTAGATTTTGGGATTTGGAAATTCAAAATGAGATCGAGGTAAATGGAGAAGAAGAAACCATTTCTCAAATGCCGCAGCCCAGAATACACCAAAAATGGGAGCGGGGAAACGTAGAAGATTTTTGATTGTTCGCCAAAATGTTCAAATCAAATCAATGGAAAGGCACAAAAATTAATCCTTTGACATTGAGCGCGGAGTCAAGTCCAATTGACTTTTTCGAATTATTGTTTCCAAAAGAGTTTATCGAAACGGTGGTTCATCATACCACATATTACGCACATATTACGCAAAAACCAAAAAAAATCATCCGCGCCATCCTTGCAAGCAATTCATTAGAAATAAACTGGTTCGTTTTGGATAAAAGGCCTGGGTAGCGATATTGCTATCAATTCGATGTGTATCAAGGGCGTAACCAGCAGCGTGATGGAACCTTAGGATTGGCGGAAACTGTCGTACTAAATGTTGCCAAAAAAATGAAACAAGAATTTCCAGACACCACATTTTCATTTTATTTCGATAATTTCTTCACTGGGCGAAATCTTATAAATGCACTCAACTTGATAAACTTCGTTGGAACGGGCACACTGCGGGAAAATAGACTGAAAAATATTACGATGACGCATAAGAAAATTTTTAATAAAAGACCGAGAGGATCATATGAAAATTTCGTTGATGTGGATAACGAAATTGTATTGACAAGATGGAAAGACAACCAAACTGTATCATTGCTATCCAATTTTTCCGGAGAACATCCTGTAGGTGCAGCTTGAAGATATGTTCACTCAGAGCACAAAAGAATCGATATACCACAGCCCTTTGTTGTAAAAATGTACAATCGCAACATGGGCGGCGTTGATTTGTTGGACCGCCACATACCAAATTATCGGATGACTATTCGAGGAAAAAAAATGTATAAGCCTGTAATATTGTGGATGTTGGATTTAGCCGTAGTTAATGCGTGGTCACTAGCTAAAGGATACAATTTAAAAATCGACCAGTTGGAATTTCGACGGCAGGTAGCAGGGCCCTCCTAATGCGCTATGGAACATTATCTTCTAAAGGCAATAAAACTAAAAAAAATGTATATAAAGTATAGTATTTTATTTCAACTGCGCCAGTTATGTTGTGGTTTAAGCGAAGAGTAAGTAAGACTACGTTGTTATTACCTTTACTGTGTTGTTTATTGAAAAGCATGAAAAAGAGTGAACCACTCAAGAAACATTCAATATGGTTTTATAATATTTACTATTTGCATAGTTGCGAATTAATGAAAATAAAATATGATCCTATATAATGCAATTATTATTTTTACTTGGAATGAATTTATAATTACTTTTTGCATACCTGCAAATCAATAAGTTGGATGCGCTAGCATATAGGTAAGATAGTAAATATGAAATATGATTTTATATAATGCAATTGTTATTGTTGTTTTTACATGTTACCGGCCAAATGTGGTGTTGACTTGGACTTTGACATCGTTGATCTGGGTTTAGGTATCGGTGGCATTACAGATATTAACTCCTCCCCCCGTAAATTGAAGCTGTCCTCAGCTTTACCAGTTATGATGAATCTATTGAATTTTGCTAATCTATTCCTGTATTTCTTGTAAATGAAAAATAGGAAAAAAATGTTAAAATAATTAACATAATAGATGATATGGCATAGGTGTGGGTGTATATGAAGTGTCATTGTTGGTGCATCTGCATTTCCTCGATATTTTTTATATTTGCCTTTGTCAGGTATGGGATATCCAGCGTTTCGATTTTTGTTTCGTTGACTCTTATGGCATTAAGTGGTTGAATAATACCATACTTCTTTGTTATGGATGACTTGAAGTTTGAGAATGATTGATGGCTAGTTTTTATGGTGCAATCATTAAATTTAAGCAATTTGACTCCTTGAATTGCCAATGTATCCGGTTCACAGGTTGAATATATTATTTCTCCTTTTTGTGATGACATGAGTAAGTAACTATCTTCTAGTAGCTGCGTTTCATCGTGGTACTGTGCTTGTACTAGTTTACAATCTGCTACTTGATATTGAGCAGGTTGGGTATGCATGTGTTGTTGTTGTGTTATATTTGCTCCAATTGACAGTAATATACTTGTTCCAAAGTTTGGCAAGGTTTAGAAATTGTCTTGTGCATATTTTTATGGGTTATGATATAATTACAGGAAATGGGAATAATGGAATCGTTCATGATATATGTTTTAATTTTGTTATAAAGGAAAATTTCTTTGTGAAATTGTGGTATTTCTATTATGGCAACCAAATTAGTGTTGATGTAATATCCGTTAACTCTTGCGAGTGAAGTCGTATGTTATTTTCTTCGAGATCTTTCAAAACATAACTCATTTCCTCGTTATCTATAGGACAAATCTTGATATAACGTTAATTTTAGCAAAGGTAATAATTTCATGAATTTCTTGTGCCTGATCGAATAGTATGTGTATATTGTCGTCTATTATGGTGTAGTACATTAGAATGCCTGCGTTAAGTATGAATTTTGAATCTATATCAATTTTATCTGACATTATTTTCTTTATTGAGTAAATAATTTGGTTTACTGTTGAAGTAGTTTCCTAGTGATATGGCTACGAGTCCTTCGTTGTTTTGTAGGTCAAAGGCTTCCAGGCTTTTTGGCTGGGCTGACCTGTTTTTAAAAATGAAGGATATTAGTTTGTATTTTTCCTTATTTTATTCTTATCTACTGTTCTTTTGTTGGTTGTTAAAGTGACGTCTCCGTCTTCGGTAACTATATGAGGAATATATTTGGACTCAAGTTTGTTCCTCGTAGTTCTTTTTTCAAATATTTGTTGTCCTGGTACGTATGGACTAGGGGAATCGTGTGAAGCGTTCAATTTTTGAATGATTTTGGCCTTAGACAGGTTATTTAGCTTGGCAATGTGTTGGGCTATAGCTGAATATTGGCTTTCCGGAAGATTCAATGAAATGGATTTTATTACTATGTGACCTCTGTGAAGCTCGAATGGTGTTAATTTTGTACTTGTGTGGATAGTGATATTATACGCGAAAATTGCTTCATCAATCATTTGGGTTATTGATGCTCTTGGATTTTGAGCATGAATTATTCTGATAAGCTCCGTTAGCGTACAATGGAGCCTTTCTATGGGCGAATTTCCATTAGATGACTTAGCTGTAGTTATATGGAGATCGAATTTTAAGGTTTTTGCGAATTCTTTAAAAAGAATCGAATTAAATTCTGTTGCGGAGTCCAATGTAATTAATTTGCGGATTCCTTCTCTACTAAAATAGGATAGGAATTTTTTTATCATTGTTTCCGTCTTCCAATTTGGAATCTCGAAAGCTGCTGCGTATTTCGAGAATTTGTTCACAAGGGTTAAAAAATGTTTTCCTGAAAGGGCAAATGTGTCGCCGTGGATTATTTAAATGGGACCATTTGGTGTTTGAGATAATTTGAACTTTACGTTAACTGGTTGTCGTTCGTTTTTGTTCAAGTTACAAATATTACATTTGTTAATTATTTGCGTAATTTTCTCATAATTTTCCTGAACTCCCCTATGATAAGGTTCGTGTTCATTATTTATGTAGATGTTTGTTCGTTCTCGAATTCGAGATCAGTTTTTATATTTTGTACCCTAACAATTTTCTTAATATCACCTATATGTCAGTTATTTGCATATATTGATTGGATTTTGCTGAAGGTATCGTCATCCGTATAGATGGCGGTAACTTTATTATTGTTGGTGTAACTGTTTAGTATTATGTTTAAATCAATGTTTGAAAATTCTGCCTTTTTCACTGTATTACGCTGGTTTCGATTAAATAAAACTCTAGCGTCTTCAGTTATTTCATTACAATTTTATCTTTAGAAATAACTAATTGATAGCGGAATTCATTTAAACTTGAATTGGATGTTGGTATTTGTTTATTTGTTTGTACCACATGGTCGTCACTCTGGGTGTTTATATTATTTAGTTGAGATAGCACGCTGAAAAATGTGTTATCAATTTTTATTTTATTACCTTAAGTTATCTGCAGGTTCTCTAGGTTGTTTATTTCAAGAACAATGGGATTTTTATTGTAAGTAAACTGTTTATTTTCCTCATTGTTTAGATTTTCTGTGTTGATCTTTGCTTCAAAGTCAACTTGCATAAGTTTTTGTTTGTAATGTGGAAATTGATTTCGTGGAAATTTTCGAACTTTGTGACGTTTATTATAGTCATGAGCTCGACTATTTCGTTTTCTTGTCCTAGATTAATAATTTCTGCTATAGCTTCGTATGGAGAACATGTGCTGTAAATACCTTCCTGTATGTTTATATTTTGTGACAGCTTGCTGCTTTCAATATAAAAATTGCCTCTCTTGTTTGTTACCGGTATAATTACCAATTGTTTAGAATTTGATTTTATCTTGATAGATGGTATTATTGACTTGAATTCCTTATGAATTTGAAGATTATATGTTGGTGTTTCCAACTGGTTTTTTTCGATGTTTATTTTTGCATTCATAATTTGTAAATTTTCGTAGCCAATGAGTCCATCAAAAAAATCGTGAAACTTAAAAAGGAAAAATTTTAGTTTAATTGGAATTTCTTTGGATTGCACTGTTACCATTTTATTTATTTCCGTTGAGGAAAATACGGACCGTACTTTAAATTGCACGTGCTGGTGATCGTCAAATAATTTTGAAAATCTTAGATTTATATAAGATTTGTCTGCTCCTGTATCTAGCAGAATTTGTAGAGTTTGGTTTTTTCTAGTGAGTAACAAAAAAGGAAGTTTATTTTGTTGATTTAATTTATTTAAGAAGTTAATGTCTGTTCCGAGGCATCTTGCAGAAAATCCTCATCATCTATGTATTCTAAATTATTTACGTTTGGTTCTTGTTTAATATTTGTTCTCGGAAAAAATGTTTTCTGTTTACCCTGATATGGCGATTTATAATAAGGCTTATTATCAGGCTTTGCTTCTGGTTTATTATTAGTGGTATCGGAATTTTGTTTTGTATAGTTAACTGAAGTTCGGAAATTACGTGAGTTATAATTTTTTACCTGTGGTTTTTATAATTGAATATTTTTTAATCTTAAGATGCTTTGTTCCTGTTGTACGAAACTAAAAGCCTCTGCAAGCCGCTTGGTTGTGAAGCTCTTAGCAAGTTACCTAAAGGATCAGGTAAACCTGCCTTGAAGACTGTTTAACCAGTTAGTTGATGTTGTTCAATCAATATGCCCATTGTACGTTGATCTATTTCGGTTAATCGAACTTTGTTCGAAAGTAATATGGCTCGAATTTTTTCAGAGTGTTTTTGGGGCTCTAAGTTAGCTTTTATTAACGAAAATAGTTCAAGTTGAAGGTTAGGTATGCTTCGATTATCAGCATATTTGTGGACAAGATGTTATCGTATTGGTTGCCACTCAGTGGTTACACCATGTGTGGTTAATGATTGACTTGCACTATCGATTATGTTATTGCGTATATTTTGAATTATAATTTTATAACTTGGTAGTTCCTTAATAGATTCAATTGCTTCTACCACTTGGTCTACCGAATCAAGAAAGTGAAACAATTCATCTTTCTTGGCCGAAAAGATTGGTAGATTTTTTGTAACTACATCTACTTTGTAGCTATCAAGAATTGAATTTTGTTTTTCTAGCAAATTTTCCATTTTGAGTTTTCCGATATGGATTGGTTTTATAGGTTGATAACCAAGATTGCGTTGTTTCAAGAACCTAACTAGTTTTTCGGTATCTGTTTCGAAAGACCCGAAGCTTTTGGATATTAAATAATTTTGAGATTCGTTTAATGAGGAGTTGGCGTGTGCGCCAGATTGTAATGATTCGTCAGTTAAATTTTCCGAATCGGACATAGAATTTCACGAAATTATTTTTTATTTGTGCACCTGATTACACTTTTGAAATAAAGTCCCGATTTTAGGTTCTAAATTTCTACTACGCGCAAAAACAAAATATGTAGTTATTTATCGCGTAATAAATTTATTTTTTTACAAATAATTTTTTCTATTTGGGTCACTTTTTCACAAATTTCACAAATTTTACAAATTTTATAAATATAGTGTTGGAAAGTTTTTAAATATAAAAATATGCAAATTTCTAATTCACGTACCTTGCCAAAAGTATTATCGCTACTAACACGTTAAACATTCTCCAAGTTGATCACTCTCGATGAAGGTTTTATCGTTTTATCACTATTTTCACTATATTTTATTATATCGAACAGCTTGCCGCTGGTGAGTGCTATTACATTCGATTTATTTTGGTTTTATTTAGTTATGATAATATGTTCTAAACCAGTTATATGGTAAAGATTTTATATATTTTATTTCAACTGCGCCAGTTATGTTGTGGTTTAAGCGAAGAGTAAGTAAGACTAACTACGTTGTTATTACCTTTACTGTGTTGTTTATTGAAAAGCATGAAAAAGAGTGAACCACTCAAGAAACATTCAATATGGTTTTATAATATTTACTATTTGCATAGTTGCGAATTAATGAAAATAAAATATGATCCTATATAATGCAATTATTATTTTTACTTGGAATGAATTTATAATTACTTTTTGCATACCTGCAAATCAATAAGTTGGATGCGCTAGCATATAGGTAAGATAGTAAATATGAAATTTGATTTTATATTTACTATCTTACCTATATTCTAGCGCATTGGCCAAATGTGGTGTTGACTTGGACTTTGAGATCGTTGATCTGGGTTTAGGTATCGGTGGCATTACAGATATTAACTATATATATATATATATATATATATATATATATATATATATATATATATATATATATATATATATATATATATATATATATATATATACATATATATATATATATATATATATATATATATATATATATATATATATATATATATATATATATATATATATATATATACATATATATATATATATATTTATATATATATATATATATATATATATATATATATATATATATATATATATATATATATATATATATATATATATATATATACCCTACAATCTTGTTATACTTAAAAAGACTGTAGTAATAGAACTAGAGGCATTATCCGGAAATCAAGTCCAGTGCTTGGTCTTACAGTCCAATTAATTACTCAATCAATTTTATAAAAGTATCATACCCAAGATTTAAGTACTCGTATATGGTAAGTTTGTAACCATATTATGTATGCTATACCTAAAAGTTCATATCATACCTATATAAACAACGAACGTGTTTATGACATGGATGATGATGATGTGATATATAAAAAAAACCACAACAGTTACCTGTTATTACATATTTTATTTAAACTCTTTTCATGTGTGAATAACCTTTTTAGTCTATCATTCCTGCAAATTTCTTTCAATAGGTCAATAGCGCATTGGCCAAATGTGGTGTTGACTTGGACTTTGAGATCGTTGATCTGGGTTTAGGTATCGGTGGCATTACAGATATTAACTATATATATATATATATATATATATATATATATATATATATATATATATATATATATATATATATATATATATATATATATATATATACATATATATATATATATATATATATATATATATATATATATATATATATATATACATATATATATATATATATTTATATATATATATATATATATATATATATATATATATATATATATATATATATATATATATACCCTATAATCTTGTTATACTTAAAAAGACTGTAGTAATAGAACTAGAGGCGTTATCCGGAAATCAAGTCCAGTGCTTGGTCTTACAGTCCAATTAATTACTCAATCAATTTTATAAAAGTATCATACCCAAGATTTAAGTACTCGTATATGGTAAGTTTGTAACCATATTATGTATGCTATACCTAAAAGTTCATATCATACCTATATAAACAACGAACGTGTTTATGACATGGATGATGATGATGTGATATATAAAAAAAACCACAACAGTTACCTGTTATTACATATTTTATTTAAACTCTTTTCATGTGTGAATAACCTTTTTAGTCTATCATTCCTGCAAATTTCTTTCAATAGGTCAAGAAGCATGAATATAAAGTTTAAACCATAAACAACATTTTCATTTTGTGTTTGACCCTATACATTTTTAATAATACGATTACACCCTTAATCATGGCATCTCAACTCCATTCAATTCCTTGTTATCATTTTATCCTTATCACAATCATAAAAATGTTGTTCTATTCGAAATTTGTTTAAATATTTTGAATATTCTGGTGTACCTTGGATATTCTGGTGTAATAGTTTTTTATATGGAATAAACATTATTCAAAAAAATAAACAACCAACTTTTGAAGCTGAAAATAAAAATTTTATTTATACGAGTATCCTTTTCCTTTTTAGTTTTATTATTTTGTTGCGCTCTTATTGTTGTTGCTGATGGTGCTTCCTTATACCAAATTCGCTTTATTTATTTAAAAATAATTTGAGAAACAATCTGTATCTGTAAAAAGTTTGTGTTTTGTGTGCTTTGTGGTTTTTATCGCTACTTTTTATTTCTTGAGTTCGCCTCATTCCATAATGTACTGTGTAGTTAGTGTAGAGTAGTGTGTACTCGGGTTTTCCTGGCTTATTTCCCCATTTTTTCGTTGCTGGTATTTTGCACTCTGCACTAGTTTGTTTTGTTGTTGATGTCTCTGTAAATTTTACATGATAAGTAATTTAAAAATTAAAGCACAAAAAATAAAATAATGATGATAATAATAATAAAATAAAAGTAAGATAAAATAAAAACCATAAAATTAAAAGTTTTTTGTTGGTTTGGTATTGTAATTCTTTTACTTTACGGTAAATTACTATTTTTTTACTACATACTCGTTCATGTAAGCTTGGTAAATTGTATTTTTATACATACGAGTATTTGTATGTCGGGTATGCACCCGACCAAAATGAGGTTTGCAGTCAAACATATATCATAGCAATTCTGAACAACATTCATTTATTTATGGACCTTGGTTTATTTTCTTTCCACAAATTTTATTGTTTTTTATACACCATAAAGCTCTTGAATGAGCTTTTGCAAAAAATTCCCAATTTAATATTTATTTTCGTACAGGTAGTTGTTGAAATGATTTATTTGTCATATCAACCTGCATTTTTGAAACATACAAACACCACACCTATGTACACATAGTTTGCCAAACTATAAAATTTCATTACATTTTGGGGTGTATACCTTTCTCTCTTTTCCGCATACATAAGACAAAATGCAAACAAATTTAATTAAATTTTAAATAATTTATTACACAATGTGGATAAAAAACACTGGAAATTTATTTAAATTGAAATAAATCAAAAATTTTAAAATGAATTGAAATTCAATGAATTTGGAAAATTTGTTGATTTTATTAATTTTTGTTGCTGGATTGTGTTAATGTTTAATGAAAATGTTGCTGCAGTATTACGAAGGTGCGATTTCAAAATTGGATCTTGCAAGCTAAAACCTTTATTTTTTAACTGTTAATTTGTATTTGCGTCATATGAACTTATTAATACACGCCAGGGCCATACAATTGCAATAAAAGAAAGTCAAATGTTAATACAGGGTGTGCGCCGGGAAGGTATACTACTTTGTTTGTTTATGATTTTTGATTAAATGAAAGAGAATGGATCTTATATTGATAAATGTTTTATTTAATGTAGTCAATTATGTATGGAATACAATATCAGATAAATGCCCGCCTCTATTAGCCTCACAAATGCGAGCCTTTTTGAGCACATTTTTCATTACATTCTCACAAATTTCACGCGGTATTTCATTAATTTCATCGCGAATATTCCGTTTGAGTTGCTCAAGCGTTTCTGGTTTGTTTGCATAAGCCTTGCTTTTTAGATATTTCCACAAAAAGAAGTCCGAGCAGTCAAATCAGGCGGCCGTGGAGGCCAATCAACATCAACATTTTTTGAAATAACTTGTTGTGGAAAGAGTTCTCGCAGTAATTCCATTGTAATCCTGGCTGTATGCGATGTGGCACCGTCTTGTTGATACCACATGTTAATCAAGTCCAAAGTATGCAGTTGTGGCGTTAAAAAGTTTTCAATCATATCACGATATCGCTCCCCATTCACAGTTACCGCTACGCCGTTTTCATTTTCAAAGAAGTAAGGTCCAATGATTCCTCCTGACCAAATTGCACACCAGACTGTCACTTTTAATGGATGTAAAGGTGACTGATGAATAATGTGAGGGTTTTCCATTGCCCAGAACCGACTATTCTGTTTATTCACATATCCATTTAAATGAAAATGTGCCTCGTCACTCATTATGATATTTTCATGAAAATCGGGGTTGTCATGGGCGAGCTGTTACATCCTATTGACACGATGGTTTATCGAATATTTTTCCATAATAAATTTGCCACGTGTCTACTTCAAGACTGTCAAGTATGAACTGTCAATACTAATATTCGCCTAAATGGCGGCAAAACAAAGTAGTATACCTTCCTGGCGGACACCCGATACATGGACTGCTGTAAAAGTTTTTAGAAAATGGCAGTACTAGTGTTTTCCAATGCAAATCTCTATGTCAGTCAAAAAGTGTAACAATATTGGAGGTTACATTTCTCAGTTCACATCTCATCTGTCAGTTCACATTGCAACATTGTTTTTTATTTACTTTTATTTACCATTTTTGAAAGGGGCTAACTCAACAACAGTGCTTCTAACCACTTCACGCGACTTTTGGCGACGAAACACCATCTTTGGCTAGTGTTTATAATAGGTTACAATTTATAATTGGTACCATGGTAAAATTTTCATTTTTTATTACTTTGTATCAAAAATTGTACGACAGCCCTCGTAAATATGCTGCATAAGATAGCGGATATTTCTCAGCGGAAAATAATAGATTTCGCTATTCGCCGCAAGTGGCAGCACAACGATAAAAGAGAATTTGTTTTGTTATATAATTACCAGCGGAAATTTCTTATTCATTTTGTGACTCTTTTCACTAAACAAAACATCCCAGCGGAATAAAATATTAAAAGTGTTCCTTAAAATAACAAATTGATTGATCTCCGAAATAAAGGAACTCGGTAAATGAAATCTTGAAATTTAACAATATTCCGGCTTTCCGCCATTCTAAAAGAATCACGATGATATTTGGATAAAAGTATAGATCATGGGTCCAAAATTTAGGACAAAATTCTAGGATCTGTTCATGCCGGACTAAACTAGGCCATTTCATTACCAATACTTTTGAAAATTTTAATATTTTTATTAGTTTATTTTCTGTTTTTGGCCAATATCTCAAAATCTTTCACTAATAACCAATACTTTCGATTGTGTTTCTAATAGCTTAGGTCATATTGAGACTACGAGGAAAATTTGGGGAAAATTGATGGATTAGAATTTTCTCTAAATTTTCCTGGTAGTCTCAGTATGATCTAAGCTATTAGAAAAACAACCGAAAGTATTGGTTACTAGTGGAAGTTTTTGAGATATTGGCCAAAAACTGAAGATATCTTACATGGCCGCAGCATGCCAACTTGAGTATGCTGTTTATATATGGTAACCTCTACATTGAACATATTCGTAACATAGGGACTATCCAAAAGAAGTTTGTACGTTACTTCTCTTGGAAAGGTGGCTGGAAATACAACAAAGATTTACCGCATCAGATTAATCTGCAAGAATTTTCGGCAAACCTCACTGGATGCAAAACCTATAATATGACAACCCTGCAAAATAAAAAGTAAAAGTGTTTGTTTGAAGGTTGAAGTGTTTATTTATTGGAAACTTCTTACTGGGTGAAATCGATTATCGACATTACTTGATTCTATTAAAATAAAAGCAACGAGCAAAACCTTAAAAAATTCTGAGTTTATTCATGTAAATAAACACAGGACAAATTATGGTTACCACGTGAATACATGTGCACGACCTTTAACAATATTGACCATATTTTTGACAAAGACGGGTTTACCCGTAAAGAGTAAATTGAAAAATTGTATGAGTCGCCTATTTAATTATTCTTTAACAAAAAAATATTTTCTCTATATTTTCTCCGCGTGTTAGGTTTTTTGTATATTCTCAAATCAATGCGATTGAGCAGCAACTCACTTATTAGTTTACTTTTCCCAGTTTTCTTAAAATGTTGAGAACAGAAACATCTCTGTTTTACTGTACGTTAATTGCATACCTTTACTTAATGAATTTCTACACGAAATAGGGCTGTGGTTGTTCTCGGGTTATGCGGAATACTTCAAGCTAAGTTTACGTAGTGAATTAATTTTCTCACACTTGGTTTTGTTAAGCCTCATAATTAGAAAAATTCTTGCATCATTTTTAATTTTTGTAGGATACTATTCTAAGACTGGGTATGTTAGCATTCAATTTATTTAGTATTCATTGAGCCTAGGTATCATATCTACAGGGTATACATGAGCGCGAGAGATGGACTACATGCCTCAGAATTTTATTTTATATTAGCCTTTATATTTTTTAAATAGCAATATAGTGTCATTTGTGGATTTACAACTTAAATTTATTGAAACAGCCATTGGAAAGTGAAGTAAGCTTCATTATCTCTGTTAGTGGTGCATGAAATGAATGTGGTTCATACCAGTTTTGGATGAAATCTCATGTAGTCTAAAAGTTATAAGCCACTTGCGAGGTTAATCTCATTTTTTACTTTTTATGTAATTTTATAAATAAACTTATTTTTTATATTTTTATGCCATCACCAGAATTACTTTACAGTCCCTAGTTCTGGCGAGACTAAGATCTAGATTTCCAATAGTAAAATATAATAACACCGCAATAGAAAAAATATTTACTCTACATGAGTCCTCTTATAAATATTTTCCTCCATGCTTACAGTTATTTAAATTTCGGAAAAAATTTAAGTCTTCCGATGTGAAACCTATTTAAGTAAAGCGGAGACAAAGATTTGATATAAAATATTGTCACTGAAAGAGCTACAGAAAAAGCCGATAGAATTTCCCATTTGGGACAGCTGCTGTAATAGAAACAACCCCAGCACAAAGAAGGCCTGCATCGTCCTCATTCATAACATTTTCAGTATAAACTTTTGGAATCAATACCCCTAGCTCTAACGCAAAACAAAATTTCAGTGCTTCAAGGAATTTGTTAAACTTCTGCTAACAGCATAAAGTGGTCAAAGTGAACTAAGAATTTTTTTTTATGTAGTCAGCATACGGCTTATTAATTAATCCTATTGAGCTCTGATCTAATGAGAATGGCGTATATAATCAACAAAGAAAAGAAAGCTTGCCGCTTTATGCATATGCGTTTGTACACAATTCTTTTAGCTTATGTTGGATGGAAAAAGCAATTATAATTTTCGAAAAAATTTGTTAATCGAACCAACGTATGTGAAGTTATCCTACGATTCTATCCCAGAAAATAAAAAAAATCATCAGGCAACACTAATCAATAAGAACCCCATTTGCTCTTGTGTGAAGGTAGCTCTGTCGGATTAAGGCTATGTGGTTTTGAGATCGTCACACTTCTAATTTACTTGTAAAAAAGTTAGAAAGAAATCGTTCTTTGGCAACTTTTCGAAATGGGGCCCTGAGCCAGATATATCGTTTTTAAGAACTCTCTCGGCCGAAAATATTTCCTTAGGTTATGAGTTGGTAATGATAAGCGCAAACTATGGCAAGCACTCCAGTTGAAGTTATAGACGATTTTTATATAAATGTATATGGGGTATATCGAAGCAGGAATATTATTCCAATCCTAACATAAGGCCGGCACCCATACACTAGGGAGCTCACACCGGTGTGAAGTACTTAATGTCAATAAAAATATAGCTACACATTTTAGCGAATAGTGTAGACTCAAAAAGTGTCGATACACAAATTATCAAAAAGTGCAGCTGCAAAAGTAAAAAGTTTGGAATTTGAAATATGTGGTTTAATTAAATTTCTTAAAAGTAAATAAAAGTTTTGAGAATCACAGTACTACAATAGTAAGTTTATATACCTTCTTTATAAAAAAATTATGTTAAAGTCTTTTTAATACAGAAAATCTTCGGAACAATGAGTGCTGAGTGTGAAATTTAGTGTTTTAAACTTGGCATGGTGTCTAAAATATGTACAAAAAATTTCAAGGCAATTTGCATGTTGTGATTGGTGACATGGCGCTATACGTGAGAAAGCATTAGGCCAAATTCACATAATTCTTTAATAATTCATAAAAATCATTGAAACAGTGAGTGCCGAGAGTGGAATTTAGTGTTAGGCCCTTACTATTACCAATTCAAAACAATATGGACCCATATGGAACTTCGCTATTTGCACTAATACTACCATACGGCTGGTACTGCCTTCTTAGTCATTGTAATCCTTTACTATTACCAACTCAAAACAATATCAATCTTTGCCGGCAAATCATATTGCTAGGAGAATGGCAACTACTAATTTTTGTATTGGGCCACATGTAATTCGTCCGATTGCACAATCCCACCATACGGCTGATACTGCCCTCTTAGTCATTGTAAGCTCGTACTGTTATCAACTCAGAACAGTATCAATTGCTATCTTTAATCAAAACAAACAATTAATACCTATAAATCATATCACTTAGAGAAACTATTTTAATCATTTATTCATACGTAGAGTACAAAAACATAATCTGGGTTTGATATTTTGTTGATTTTTACTCAACTTAAGAAAACTATTCCGTCTTATACAAATTCTAATTGTGGGGATAAAAAACTGGGCTTACTTCATATGCCTATCCTAATGGGTCATACACCTTCGCCGTTTATAATAGAATCAACTTTTTGGTAACCTTTTCATCAGATGTAGCCCAGTTTGATGCGCCATTTGAGCAAAATAGATGCCAAGTTTTGCAATAGCACGGGTCCCATTAGCGTTCAAGTATATTCCGGAACTTGGTTTAAGAGACTCATCAAAAATAACCCGCAGCATGGTAATTTTGCTGCTCTCATCCCCATGACATGATGTGGTGAATACAAGTCTCTCTGGGTTATATGCTTTTGGAGAAACATTCATGTGACCCAATCTTTCGTATTCTGCGCGAAATTCTTTGTACGTACCTGCTAACCTTTTATGATTTTCAAGCTTCTTCTCCATTTGGCGCAAGCAAGCGATAGCAATCAACAGTGAATCGGCCTAAGAGGTTTCATTGAGCTAGCATTTAAATGGAATTTGGACGATACGGTGACCATCATCACCATCTTTTTGACAAACTACAGTTTTTTTCAAAATGTTCCACACACATATTCTCTTATTCTGTATGTACGCACCTGATTGAAATTTGCTCTATTTCCGAAAACCTTTCCAGCATATTTTCAATATCTAACAATATAACAAAATTATTGATTATACGCTTGTATTTAGGAGTAGTTGTCTCACAAGCAAAGGTGTGCCATCTTGACATTTTGCTATACCATTCTTGATAATTTGTTCATATTTCTTGGCCAATAAGATGATGTATCTCGGACCTGCGGAGTCCCGATCAGCTAATATTAGGCCCTCTTGATGTCTCAGATGAACGACATCGATTTTGGCTTCGGGATTAATATTTGTTAATTTGTTTATCACTAATCCATCGGTATTCATCTTAAATTACAATGGATGCCCAGGCCTTACTTCCACCATGACCTAGTCTGTTGAATTTTCTGTCCTGTTTAATCCTAATTATAGCTATGTTGGTCTGAGTTTTCTCTATTTTCAATCATCCCCGTTGCACAGCATCTTGATGATGAGTGATGCCTGCGAATCTGGATAGATGAGAACCCTAAGCATCTCTCCTCTCATGCTATGTTTGGGACAACTACAAATGCAGAAGCAAAAAGCACGTTCAATACCCTAGTGTCTCCAAAATGTGCTTGTGACATTTGTTGACTTTAAATTGCATACATTTCGAAAATATCACAACCAACGTTTTTGCAACTTCTATGGTTATGTCGCCGCGTTTCTTAGGGCTCATCCCTTTAAATTTTAGAAAGTCTCAAATTTCATGATTGCCTGAATAGTTCCAACAGACTTCGGGTTTTCGTTTCGTCTTAGATATATGAAATAATCTGAATTGCATCTTTCCATGTTTTGGTAGTACAGCGGCTGGATGATGTTTCTTGAACTTTCCTCCATCGTTTATTGCTTGGAAACAGGCTTCCAAAAATGAATATAAAATTTCAAAGGTTGGAAGCTATTTCAGATTGGACAGTGCCTGTTTTCAAATAACCTCTGGTTTCCTGTATCCAATTTTTGAAGGGTGATGAAAACTAATCAAGGTGCCAAGCTGTCAATATTAGTGCTAAGACTCTATGACATCATTTAATCATCTAATTCGTGCCGCAGTTTCTCCATGGCGTGTTGGTTCAGATATTAGAGTTCATAACATAGATTCCAGGCTGTGCGGTAATTAACTTTAGCAATAGTTGAGCTGCTTCTCCAGCTTTTTAGTAATTTCAGGCAATTTTATGTTATCTCCTTTTAGTTGTTGGTACGGTTCCGTTTGAGGATTTGATGCATGCATTGAATAAAATATTCGCCATTATTTTTGAAGTACTATCTCGTAGATGTTGTTGGTAAAATATTTCATTTTAAATTCATCATCCGCAGCGTCGAAAGCGAGATCTTCATGTATCTCACCTTCTTGTAATTTTTTTGAAATTACCTGCTGAATGATGATGCCATTATATTTTATCGGGAAACCTTTTACATATATGCCATCCATTAAAACCATTTGCTCACCGTTCTTAATTGTTGGAATGGCAAATGGTTCCGTTTTACCTTTTTCTGATGGTAGATTAGCTATTTCTATTGCTTTTTCGAACTTTTTGTGTCGTTCCATTATCATATTGACATTTTTTTTAGTATGTTAGTGCTGTAAATATTCCTGTTTTCAATTATTTCGGAGTGCCTGTCTTTAAATTTCAGCCATAAAGTATGAATCCGTGCTTGTATTTTTTGAAGCTTTTCTAAGTTGAAGACGCAGGTTTGGTGATATTTAATTGAACTATCAATTTTACGCTATAATTCTACTTGGAGTTTCGCCAGCAGGCCCAATTTACATGGCTCGTCTGGAATATTTCCCAGACAATTGAACTATGCTTGGATATCTGCGTTAAGGCCCACAACGTTCTTTTCGATGGTTCTGAATTTACTCCAATATGCATGGACTAGATTGTCATCTTTAAAGGTTATAGGTTCGTACCAGTCTCAGTACATAACGATTTTAAACAAAAAAATCACTAAGAAATTTCTTAGGAATTGCATAAGACTTCGGCTACCATCGAGAATTAGTGTAGGCCATCTGGAATCCAAATAATGTAGCCCCATTTCTGTACGAGGTGGAAAGAAGGTTCGTGCCAATCTCAACGATTTTCAACAGAAAATTTACTAACAAATTTTTCTCTGTGACGGTTGTCACAGGGATTATCTAAAAATTCAGCTATCATCGAGAATTAGTGTGGGCCATCTGAAATCCAAATAATGTAGCCCCATTTCTGTACGAGGTGGAAAGAAGGTTCGTGCCAGTCTCAGTATATAACGATTTTCAACAAAAAATTTACTAAGAAATTTTCCTCTATGGCGGTTGTCACTAAATAAATAAAGGAAAGAAGGTTCGTACCTGTCTCAGTATGTAAAGATTTTCAACAGAAAATTCACTAAGAAATTTCCTTCTGTGGAGGTTGCCACAAAGATTGCCTGAGACTTGGGGCCCCGGTGACAATTAGTGTAGGTCATCTGAAATCCATATATTATAGCCTTATTTTTGTACGAGGTGGAAGGAAGATCCATGCCAGTCTCTGTTTGTAACGATTTTCAACAGAAAATTTACTAAAAAACTTTCTTCTGTGGCGGTTGTCTGAGACTTCGGCTACCGTCGATAATTAGTGTAGGCAACCTGGATTCCAAATATTGTAGCTTTATATTTGTACGAGGTGGAAAGAAGGTCCATACCAGTATCAGTATGTAACGATTTTTAACAGAAAATTTAAAAAGAAATTTTTTTCTGTGGCGGTTATCACTGAGATTGCCTGAGACTTCGGCTACCGTTGAGAATTAATGTAAGCCATCTGGAATGAAAAATATTTTAGTCCCATTTCTGTACGAAGTGGAAATTAGGTTCGTGCCAGTCTCAGTATGTAAAGATTTTCAAAAGAAAATTGTCCAAGAAATTTTCTTCTGTGGAACCCAAATAGTATAGCCTTATTTCTGTACGAGGTGGAAGGAAGAAGGCTTTTGTTACCGTCGAAAGTTTGTGTAGGCCATCTGGAATCTAAATAATGTAGTGACCCCACTTCTGTACGAGGTGGAAAGAAGTTTCGTGCCAGTCTCAATATGTAACGATTTTCAACAAAAAATTTACTAAGAATATTTCCTCTTTAGTGGTTATTTGAATTCAAAATTGCCTACACTAATTCTCGATGGTAGCTGAAGTCTCAGGCAATCTTTGTCACAACAGCCCCAGAATAGAATTTCTTAGAAATATCTTTGTTGAAATCGTTACATACTGAGACTGGCACGAACCTTCTTTCCACTTCGTACAGAAATGGGGCTACAATATTTGGATTTCAGATGGCCTACACTAATTCTTGACAGTGTTCGAAGTCTCAGGCAATCACTGTGAAAACCGTCTCATATGAAAAACTTATGTAATATCTTAAACTCGTATTGTGAATACAGAATAATTTGTTCAAATTGTCAGTAAATTTGCATTTCATGTACATACTGTGGGCAAAAAGTAGTAAGACTTTTTAATTTAAAATTCGCGCGGAAAACTATTCGTCGAAATTTTTTTTTCAATGTTGGTATGACTGTCAGTGACATCTGTCCTAAATGTCACATCAAAATAATCACTAGTGTTTAGTATACGCTTGTCTTTCTGAAGTACAAGATGTGCATTCGGCGATTTTTACAATAAGTGAATTATTCAACAAAGAAGTTCCATTATATTTTGTGTGCGGAATCAATTTTGTGGTGCCGAAACGTTCAGAATGTTGCAAAAGGCCTTCGGTGATAATTGTATGTCACAAGCCAAAAACATTTGTTTTTGGTACAAATAGTTCAAAGAGGGTCGAGAACGTGTTGACGACGAACCACGTCTAGGACGGCCATCAACATCAACTGAGGATCGACACGTTGATCGACGATTAACAGTCAGAGATCTTACTGGCATCGTTGAAATGTCGGAAGGATCAGTGAAAACGATTGGTTCAAAAATCACTCAATTTTTTGGAAAAACAACGTCTGTGAAACAATGCTTTCCGACTACCAGGATGTCATGCAACGTATTATAACTAGCGATGAGTCTTGGATCTATGCTTACGACCCGGAAACAGGCGATCAATCGGCCGAATATCGTGCCAAAGGTGAGCCGAAGCCGAAAAAACCACGTCAAATCAAGACAAAAATCAAATTGATGTTGACAGTTTTCTTTGATTATCGAGGTGTGGTGCACTCTGAATTCCTTCCGACCGGCCAAACTGTCAACAAGGAATACTATTTGAGTGTTATGCGCCGTTTGCACGAAGCTATTCGTAAAAAGAGGCCGGAATTATGGGTCGACAACTCTTGGTTTTTGCACCACGATAATGCACCTTCTCATACTGCATTGGTTTTACGTGATTTAGCTCCGTGTGACTTTTGGCTGTTCAGCAAGCTCGAACGACCGCTTTGAGTCAATTGAAGATATTAAACGTGAATCGCTACGCGCATTGGCGGCTGTTCCGGAAATTGACTTTAACAACTGTTTCGAGGATTAAAAGAAGCGTTGGCACAAGTGTATCGAAGCCGGGGGGGGGGGGATCACTTTGAGGGGAACGAAATAGGTTTGGAGAAATAAATAAAGAATTTTAAAATTATGAACAAAGTCTTACTTTTTTTGCCCACAGTATTTCTAAAATTTTATTCTATTTTATAGTGTTGGCTAATAAAATTAAATTTAGTTGTAGTATGCTGATGTAAAAAAAAATCGGGATAAGAATTAAAGGTAATGCAGTTTTTCTAAACAATATTACAGGGGTGGGATGTTGTAACATCACTGCCGCATTTATGGAAAATGATGAACGAATTGAAAAAGTGATAGTCGGTATGTTGTAACATTACCGACACTTGAACCAACTTCTTCCACTTTTAATAGATTAAAAAAAATCAAAAATTACAAAATTCAGCATTTTTGTTTCAAAATTCTCATTTCAGTTCACAAAAATAGTAAAAATATCACATTAAAGTATTTTCTTATTGACATTATTTATTTTACTTAGATACGACTTAATTTCAACCGTAGCAGTTCTTCTTCGTTTTTTATTAATGTCGAAGGATTCTTTTAATAGTTTTAATACATTTTCCTGGAACCCTTCTTGCTGCTTCCCCTGTTTTTTTTTGTTAGGTTTCAGTGGTTGCTTACTGCACACTTAGGCAAATTTTTAGGCTCATTGTGATACCACTCATTCACTCCTCATCATTAACCCACCTACATCACCTACTCACACAACTACAGTATACCACCTGCACATTGCAAGCTCCATGTCAACCTGTACATTGACATGGAAGGTGGGTCGGCGCGTGACACGGAATTTTGCACTCCATCAGAGGGTCTTAGTTGTATTTATTAGCATCACCGATCGTAATCGATGATGAAAATTCGATTTGCATCTAGCCTCTGATGGGATTCGAACCCAGCACCTCCCGGTCCAAGTGCCGAAGCTTTAACCACTGCACCACTTGTCCGGTTTTTTTGTCCGGTCGGGGTCAGTGTGTGCGGTTTCAAGCACCATTTCTTATTGTTCTACAGGCTGGTGGCCTGGATCAACACCAATTACGCCTACGGGTGCTTCCCGCATCCCTGTCAGCTGAACCACTCTTTTCTCAAAAGGACTTAAAAAGACAGTTCTAGATCTCCCATCTGTTCTATTAATATCTTGGTGCGCTTTCCTTAATTTTTTTCGAGTTTTGTTTTTTTAAGTCCGCCAAAACCTGTGGAAAATATGCCATCGTTTCATAATTAAATAATTCGTTGGTTAAATGAATACTAACATTTTTCCAGGACTCTTCATCGGGCTTTGGAGGCCCTTGGCAATTCAATCGTTCGGAGAGGTTATTCCAACTTTCTTGCAAATAAGACTCTATTGTTGCCAATTGTTGTTGCGTTGTAATTTTTTTTTGGCTAATTAATTAAAAATCATGTTTAAAAATTACTTAAATGTATTTTACAAAAATAATATTAGAATCACTTACACACTCATTATTAATTTGTACTTTAAAAAAAAAAATCAAAAATATGTTTATTTAGTGAAATTTTAGTTTTAAACTGACAGTATCACTCAACTGTAGAACGGGTGATGATTTATCGTAGTAATCGCTCGTCGATAATGGTACAACATACCAGCTTATCGAAACAAATTTCGAAAACTATGATGTTACAACATCCCATTCCAAATAATGCAAAGACACATTTCTTTCGGGCTGCTTTTCGGGCCAGTTTCACGTACATGTCTAATTTTACTTTAGTAAAGTTTGCTATTTTGCCTATAATTATGTAAACGTTAAATACATAGATGCTGCTGAACATAAATAGTAAATTCGTACTCTTCAGCACACTGTGTACCATTTATATTGTATACAAAACACTCGTTCATTCATACACCGGAATCTATTTTAACAAAATTTCCGTTTTTCTATGTCAAAGTTGCTCGTAATCACTGCATCACACTTCCTGACACAACAAATTTATCAATCAGTAAGACAATATAAATATCAAAAGTATAAAAATAAAATGAATCAAACTGGAAGTACATCACACAACATGCACAGTGTTTCGAAAATTAATTTCCCATCCACCAAAAGTAAACAAATCAAATTGTTTCTAATCGTTAATCTTACGCGTACACACAAATTAGAATATTAGAAAAAAACCACAAAACTCCAATAAATAAGACATGTTATATCGACTAAAATAGATTAATCTGTAAACAATATTTAATTTTATTCTTAAATTATGTGATTAAAATGTTGTTGAGTTGGAGATGTTCATCAGAGATATGTATGCGGCGAGATTTGTGATGTAACAAAGTTACGTAATCAACAAAACGAATTATAATCCCTTGATATGCCCATGTGTTACACATTTATGTACAGCTACACACCATTAAAGCTAAAAATCTCTTGTAATAATAATTAAATAAAATTTAATTAATTTGTTAAGAAGATAATCAAAATGCATCTGGTTTTGTGTATATTGGATAACTTTGGATTTTGGTTTGGTTAAATGAAACCTTCTAAATGTTATGAAAAATTAATTGTTGGCTTTAATGTTATTTGAAAGAGTAGTAAAATGGCATGTGTCGTTGGTTTGGAATTATGTACAGAAATTAAAATCTTTTCGTTTTGTTATTCTTTATCATTTTATTATAATGGAAATGGCAATGCTTTTGACAGGTGTATCAAAATTGGTAGACTTTTTGATTTGGGTTTTATACTCGTCCGTCCGTACATATGACAGTTTTCTAATGTCATCTGTTAGATATGGCATTCAAAAATGTTGTTGTTATTTTTTCATTACCATCTACATGTTCAGAATATTAAGTATAAAATAACAAAATAAATCGAAAGGGTTTTAACTTTAATGTTGTTGCGGTCTTCAATTTCATACAATCTGGGATTTTTACTATAATGTTGTGTCCTCGCACTCGTATTATACAAAAAAATAGTGTTTATAGTCTCGTGTTATGGTTTTATTACCTAAAATGTATAATATTACTGCTATTTGTGTCCACATTTTATAGTTTCAAGAGTATAGAAATGAAGATAAAATTTTCATTCGCATTCTACACATAAAACTTGGTCCAACAATTATTTTTTATCTCGTGTATAATTTCATAAAATATTTATTTTATTGTAGATTTAATGCAATTTATTTTGTTATATACTCCTAGAACCTAGACGATAGGTAAATATTTGGTTAAACAGTCTGTTTTATTGTTTTTGTAGGGTGAAAATTGTCTTTTTACACCCTTATTTTAGTCAAAATGTTTTACGTGTTTTATGGGGAGAGGGGGTTTGTATTTAAAAATGTAATATAAGGGTCGTAAACGTAATGGATCATTTAAGTACATGCCACTTTGATTTATGAGTTTTCTGTGCCGATAATGAATGGGTTGAATTTAGACTGACTGATGATAAACCAGATTGGATAAAGCACAGATTTATTGATGTTTAAGTTATATGACGAATTAGTATTATTGATGAATAAATTTGATTGTTGCCCATAATAGTTTTCTTCCGTGCAGCTGAATAGTGAAATGGTTGAACAAATCTTTTATTCACACTCATTCACTGCATACACATAGTGGACCAGTATTCACCGGAATGAAATAATTCCTAAATAAACCCTAATTAAAAAAAATCTGTATATGTATTAGTAAATATACACCAAACATCAACAATTAGGCGAAACTATATTTTACATAAGGATTTTCTTTCGCAACAAAAAATATAAATATTTGTAAAGATAAACATGCATTTGTGAATAATTGGTCTTACCGATAGGTATAAAATATCAAAAATTATTATAATTGCATTTGAAAACAAAAAAAAAATATGATTATATTAGTATACAATTAGAATAAGCTTAAAATAAAAATATTATTAAAAGATGCTTGGAATTCAAAAGAATACAAGTCATGGTTTTTTGGAAGCGGTCCTCGATTTCATTAAAAAGCCTTCTAAAAAGTAAGAACTCTCTGTCCTAAGATACCTCTAAAAGATGACAACTCTTGAGATAGGTGTTTTCGCTTTGTACTAGATCCAATCCAACTAGAAAACATGAGTTTTCCGAAAAAATTAGGGGAACACTGGGTTTAGTATTCGAAAGTTATAGAGGCAAAAATTGAAGTAATAACCCTGTGTCCTAAGATACTTCTAAGAGGTTACATCTCTTGAAATTGGTATTTTCACTTTGTACTAGACCCAATCCAACTAGAAAACATGAGCTTTCCGGAAAAATAAGGGGAACACTGGGTTTAATATTCAAAAGTTGAAGTTGTAAAAACTCTCTCTTCTAAGATACTTCTAAGAGGTTACAACTCTAAAGATAGGAGTTTTCACTTTGTACTAGACCCAATCCATCTAGAAAACATGAGTTTTCCGGAAAAGTTAGGGGAACACTGGGTTTAATATTCAAAAGTTGTAAAGGCAAAAATTGAAGTAATAACCCTTTGTCCTAAGATACTTCTAAGAGGTTACAACTCTTGAAATAGGTATTTTTACTTTGTACTAGACCCAATCCAACTAGAAAACATGAGTTTTCCGGAAAAATCAGGGAAATACTGGGAATAATAATCAGAAGTTGTAGAGGCAAAAATTGAAGTAAAAACCCGCTGTCCTAAGATACTTTTAAGAGATTACAACTCTTGGGATAAAAATTTTCACTTTCTACTAGACCAAATCCAACTAGAAAACATGAGTTTCCGGAAAAATTAGGGGAACACTGGGTTTAATATTCAAAAGCTATAGTAGTAATAACCCTCTATCCTAAGGTACTTCTAAGAGGTTACAACTCTTGGGATAGGTGTTTTCTCTTTGTACTAGACCCAAGCCAACTAAAAAATATAAGTTTTTTGGAAAAATTAGGGGAACACTGGGTTTAATATTCAAAAGTTGTACAGGTAAAAATTGAAGTAATAACCCTCTGTCCTAAGATACTCCTAAGAGGTTACAACACTTGGGATAAGTATTTTCTGTTTGCACTAGACCCAATCCAACTAGAAAACATGAGTTTGCCCGAAGAATTAGGGGTACACTGGGTTTATTATTCAAAAGTTGTAAAGGCAAAAAAGAGAAGTAAAACCCCTCTCTCCTAAGATACTTTTAAGAGGTTACAACTCTAAAGATAGGTGTTTTCACTTTGTACTAGACCCATTACAACTAGAAACCATGAGTTTTCATCAAAAAATTAGGGGAACACTGGGTTTAATATTTAAAAATTGTAGAGGCAAAAATTGAAGTAATAACCCTCTGTCCTAAGATACTTCTAGGAGATTTCAACTCTTGGGATAGGTGTTTTCACTTTATACTAGACGAAATCCAACTAGAAAACATGAGTTTTTCAGAAAAATTAGGAAAACACTGGGTCTAAAACTCAAAAGTTGTAGTTGTAAAAACTCTATAACCTAAGATACTTCTAAGAGGTTACAACTCTTGAGATAGGTGTTTTCACTTTGTACTAGACCCAATCCAACTAGAAATCATGAGCTTTCCGGAAAAATTAGGAGAACACTGGGTTTCATATTCAAAAGTTATAGAGGCAAAAAATTGAAGTAAAAACGCTCTCTCCTAAGATACTTCTAAAGATTACAACTCTTAGGATAAGTGTTTTCACTTTGTGCCAGACCCAATCCAACTAGGGAACATGAGTTTTCCGGAAAAATTAGGGGAACACTGGGTTTATTATTCAAAAGTTGTACAGGCAAAAATTGAAGTAATAACCCTTTGTCCTAAGATACTTCTAAGAGGTAACAACTCTTGAAATAGGTGATTTCATTTTGTACTAGATCTAATCCAACTAGAAAACATGAATTTTCCGAAAAAATTAGGGAAACACTGAGTTTAATATTCAAAAGTTGTAGTTGTAAAAATCCTCTCTTCTAAGATACTTCTAAGAGGTTACTACTCTTGGGATAAGTATTTTCACTTTGTACTAGACCCAAAATTAGGGGAACACTGGGTTTAATATTCAAAAGTTGTAGAGGCAAAAATTGAAGTAATAACCCTCTCTCCTAAGACTCTTCTTAGAGGTTACAACTCTTGAGATAGAAGTTTTCACTTTGTACTAGACCCAATCCAACTAGAAAACATGAGTTTGCCGGAAACATTAGGGGAATACTGAGTTTAATATCCAAAAGTTGTAGAAGAAAAAATTGAAGTAAAATCCCTCTCTCTTAAGATACTTCTAAGAAGTTACAACTCTTGGGATAAGTATTTTCAGTTTGTACTAGACCCAATCCAACTATAAAACATGAGTTTTCCGGAAAAATTAGGGGAACACTGGGTTTAATATTCAAAAGTTGTAGAGGCAAAAAATTGAAGTAAAAACCCTCTGTCCTAAGATACTTCTAAGAGGTTACAACTCTTAGGATAAGTATTTTCAGTTTGTACTAGACCCACTCCAACTAGAAAATATGAGTTTTTTGTAAAAATTAGGGGAGTTCTGGATTTAATATTCAAAAATTGTAGTTGTAAAAAATCCTCTATCCTAAGGTACTTCTAAGAGGTTACAACTCTTGGGATAGAGGTTTTCACTTTGTAGTAAACCCAATCCAACTAGAAAACATGAGTTTTCTGGAAAAATTAGGGGAATACTGAGTTTAATATTCAAAAGTTGTAGAAGAAAAAATTGAAGTAAAAACCATCTTCCCTAAGATACTTCTAAGAGGTTACAACTCTTGGGACAAGTATTTTCAGTTTGTACTAGACCAAATCCAACTAGAAAACATGAGTTTTCCGTAAAAATTAGGGGAACACTGGATTTAATATTTAAAAGTTGTAGTGGCAAAAATTGAAGCAATAACCCTCTGTCCTAAGATACTTCTAACAGATGACAACTCTTGAAATAGGTATTTTTACTTTGTACTAGACCCACTCCAACTAGAAAACATGAGTTTTCCAAAAAAATAGGGGAACACTGGGTTTAATATTCAAAAGTTGTAGAGGCAAAAATTGAAGTAAAAACCCTCTGTCCTAAGATACTTCTTAGAGGTTACAACTCTTGAAATTGGTATTTTTACTTTGTACTAGACCCAATCCAACTATAAAACATGAGTTTTCCGAAAAAATTAGGGGAACACTGGGTTTAATATTCAAAAGTTGTAGAGGCAAAAATTGTAAAATCCCTCTGTCCTAAGATACTTCTAAGAGGTTACAACTACTGGGATAGGTGTTTTTACTTTATACTAGACCCAATCCAACTATAAAACATGAGTTTTCCGGAATAATTAGGGGAACACTGGGTTTAATATTCAAAAGTTGTAGAGGCAAAAATTGAAGTAAAAACCCTCTGTCCTAAGATACTTCTAAGAGGTTACAAGTCTTGGGATAGGTGTTTTCTCTTTGTACTAGACCCAATCCAACTAGAAAACATGAGTTTTCCGTAAAAATTAGGGGAATACTGGGTTTAATATTCAACGGAGGACAGAGTGTTTTTACTTCAATTTTTGCCTGTACATCTTTTGAATATTAAACCCTATATTCCCCTAATTTTTCCGGAAAAACTCATGTTTTCTAGTTGGATTGGGTCTAGCACAAAGTGAAAACACCTAGTTTTTGAAATTTTAAATTTTTCAGTAAACCTAATTATTCAAAATTGCATATTTAACTAGCTCCGCCTAAATTTTTTTTGTTTATATTTACTACTACACATACAAGATTTTTGCTTAGAATTTATTAAGGAATTATTTCATTCCGGTCAGTATTCCATGATCTTGTCTTAAAAAACATAAAATGTGGTAGTTTACTCGTTTCCTGGAACTAAGGCTGTGGTTACATTGGATGCAAATTCGTAAGAAATTTTATTCGTACGAATCATCAGAAGTAACCAAATGTATGTAGCTTTATATGTACGGTTACACTACTTACGCTTATTTCGTAAGAATTCTCATCAATTTTTACGATATTTATATGCGAACAAAATATTTAGTTTTTTTATCAGTTGTACGCACAAAACCAATACGAAATGGATTGTGGAAAATTATTTTAACCAAATAAAAAATAATGAACTGATTTTCTTTTTTCTTTGGTTTGGTAGATATTGACGAGCGTTAGTGTTATCAATAAAAAAAATTTGGAAACGGTAGAAACCAAGTGCAAATTTTATCGATTGAAAGAATACACATAAAGTTCCAAATAGCAAGTTGTAGCAGGCTTTGATTTTACTCTTTAACTTTTTAAATTTAAAATGTCCAATATAATGTATGCAGTGGTGTGTTATTTTGCTTCGAATCAAAATTTTATCAGTTTGTTGATACACTTATCTATTTTTTGGCTACTTTTCAGGGGACCAAATTTAAATTTTGTGAAAAAATTATGGGGCATAACTAAACTATTTGTGGATCCTGGTATCAAGGTTTTACACTGCGTTTATTGACACCTTCAAGCACTTGTTACATGTTCTGGGTTCACCGGAAATTCCCAAAATTATGAGATAATTGGTTTTGTTAATTAAACGGTGTTTTCATATATAAAAAACTTATCTCAAATAAGTTGTTTTGTAGAATTCATTTAACCCTTAACCACTTTGGGCAAAGTGGTTAAGGGTTAAAGCGCTACGGCTATTTCGAATATAATTAAATCTGTATATATTTTAATCTTAATTATATTACTCGAAGATTTCTAGTAGTCCTGTATTGAACATTCTTAATTATGATTAAAAAAAAACCAGACATGGTTCACTAAATTTATTTTGTTATATAACGAAAATTAAAAATTTCGAGCGCGAACACTTTTTTAGCGCCGTATCGGCTCTCGTAATAATTTCTCTATTTCGTAGAATATTTTAATATTTTTGCTTCAAAAAAGTTTTATAAGTGCAAGTATATTGAAAACAACCGAGTTTTTTTATAGAACAAGGAGATTAGTGTCCTCATAAGTATTATTGAAATTACAAATATTTTTATAAAACATAACTTTTAGTAGTAAAATTCATTTCCATATAAATAACTATTTAATTTTACTATTTTATAATATCACGACGATATCTAACATATGAAGAAATTATTCTGGCTCTCAGTGATGATGAAACTGGGAATCTGATTTGGCAAGTACCTCCATTATACAAAATAAGAAGAAGCTAGAAATATTCTGCCCAATGGAAGTTAGACAGTTGGTAAGAGAAGGGCACGTAAAATTTGGCAAATAGCTATAACACCGGTTACAAAACAATTCTTAACAATTTAGTCAATAGTCTCAAATCTTTTCTTAAAGAAGTTAAAAATGCATCAATCATCAAATATCTATATAGGTGAGGCTAATGAAAAAAAAATCTGATTATTCACTGTGGAAGGCGACGAATGGGCTCAAAAGACCCAAAATTCAAGTGCCTCCACTTAAAAAGAATAATGGAACCTGGGCAAGAGGTCCTAAAGATAAGACTGATCTGTTTGCGGAGTATCTCGAGGATACCTTCCAACCACTACCGAAATAAACGGCCAATGAAAATGTGATGTCAATCCACAAGCTAGAAGATTTGTTGATACGTCCAGTAACTCTCAAAGAAATAAAAAAAAGTAGTAAAAAGCAACATGAATGATTAAAAGGCCTCAGGATATGACTTGATTACTTGCCAAATAATCAAGGCTCTATAAGGTACAAGATTTCGTAAGCCATTACACATAATAAATGCAAGCTTTCGGTTAAAATGTGTTCCGTGTCAATGGAAAGTAGCAGAAGTAATCATGGTAGCAAAACTTGTTAAACCATCCACCTAACGATAAAAACTCATACAGGCCAATTTCATTACTGCCAATTATGGCAAAACTCTTTGAAAAATTATTACTAAAAAGACAAACCAATAATTGAGGACCGACAACTAATTCCTGCACATCAATTTGGATTCAGGGACACTCCACAACTGAATAGGTGCATAGAATTACCAACATTATTGAAAGAAGTATGCTCCAGCATATTTCTGGACGATGCCCAAGCATTCGATAAAGTCTGGCACAGTGGACTGGAATTCAAACTACATAGAGATCTGCCAAGGCAGTTCTATACCATGCTAAGATCTTATTTATCCAATAGGAATTTTAATGTGAAATATGTGGATGAATACTCCGAACTAAAGAAAGTCTCTGCCGGTGTCCCGCATTGGAGTGTCTTAGGACCTGAATTTATGAATGAAGGATGAAGAAACCATAGCCACCTTTGTAGATGACACAGCAATCATGACCATTGGAAGTAATGTTGCTGTTGCAATGAGCAAACTCCAGAAGATTACCAATGCGGCTTGTAACTGGACTAAGCGCTAGAGAATCAAGCTTATTGAGACGAAATTCACGCCTATTAACTTCACATAGCTAAAGGCTTGGCAGCTATACCAAAAAGAATTAACTCATGGCCGTTGTCATATGCAAACAAAGTTAAATATCTTGGCATGACTCTTGATGCCAAGCTCAAGTGGAGAAAGCATGTCAAAAAGAAAAAAGTAGAACTTAATATTAAGTTCAGAAAAATAAATTGGCTCATAGGTAGAGGCACTGAGCGTACAATACACAACAAGCTGCGGCTATATCGGCAAATACTGAATCCGGTAAGAACCTTCGGTATTCAACTCTGTAACAGTCGTAATATTTAGTTATTATTTGAAATTTGACTCTCACAAAAATTTATAAACTAACAACCGGCACTTGAACTAAGATTAAAATATATTTTTAAAATTTTTTATTAACCCTATTTTTCTACAAAAATTAGTTTAGCAAGCAAAGGATTTTTAACAGGCATATTGGTGGTTAGCACCTCTACCAATATGAGCTGTAGCTGCAAACAATTTTATGGTAACAGATAAAATTCTAAAATTTGTTTTGGACACCTATAAAAACATGCACATTTAGCCAAAATGTTGGCTGCTAACTCGTAAAATTTATCGCGTGGTTGTAACTATTTTATTCTCGCTTTTAAATAAAAGTTAAAATTTTTGACGTTTTCTTAAGTTCAGGTATTGAAGAGTGGTTGATGGAAATATACAAGGTTACGAGAAATGCAAGTTACTAATGCCCGCGCAATTATCTTCTATTCTTATGTTTACTCAACACTAAAATTTGCCTTTTCCTCTTAAACTGTAAGCGACAGATGCAATACACCAACAAACATCATAATGATAATTGGTAAACATGATTGGCAAACGTGAAATGAATACTTCAGTTATATTAATGGGAAAATCCAGAAAGGTGGAGAAAACTTTCAGAATGATAAAACATTGTTTTCGATTGTAACATTTGTTTCCAAATTGTAATAATAACAACATTTAAACATGAACAGCAACAAAAAATACGTGTACGAAAATTAACACATCATACATAACTGACAGATTCTAAAGATAAGAAAATTGAGATTGATGAGTTTTTTTTCCACATCGTGTACACATTTCTACTGTGCATCACAAATCTCTGTTATTAAATTTTCATTAAATTTGATCCAAATTCTTTTCTAGTGCTAATCGTGTATCTCGCATCTTGCTCGTGTTCAACGACGTAATATAAATAATTTTTTGGAGTTGTTGTGGCTCCATTTCATTTGTATCTAGGGCTATATTTCAATAGGAAGATAAATCTACACCGAATATGTATCAGGGGGATATAAAATTAAAGTCTAATAAAATGAAAAAAAATTTACATCGAAATTTTAATTAAATATTGTTATTAAAGCGACTGGAAACCAATAAACAAATAACAAAACCATCTCAAATAATAAAATTTATAATTTTTGATTAAAATGACATCAAAACTGATAAAATAAAAATTTGCGGGTGGTCGAGGATTTTTACTATACTTGTTTTATATATTTGATTTTATTGCCATGTCCCCAAATTAATTAATTTTTTTTTGTTTTCTAATTTTTATGAGAAATAAACAAAAATTATAACATGAATATAAAATTTAAAACCAAAAAAAAAAATTCAAATACGAATTTATTATTTAACAATTTGATATCATAAAATTTGTAAGCTTTATTACCATACAGCTGCTTTGACGTTTTGTTTACTATAACTTAGGGATTAACATTGTATTTAGTGTGGGGTTATTTTTATATCAGAACATGGAAATTAAATTAATATTCGGTTTCGAGTAGTAAAGTTTGGACATGGATTATTTATGGTTTATCCTTTTATTTAAATTGTTGCGTTGAAAGGGATCTGAATTCCTTGTACGTACAAACCACGAAAGCTTTCTATGAGCTCAGTTCAGTATGAATATCAAACCGACAAGGAAGACTTAGCTAAAGAAACAGAATAGATTCGTCCTAAGTCTAGAAAAAATAAAAATATAAGGTTAAATGTTATACCGTCACCACCACAAAAACCACAAACATTGGATCAAAATACTCAGCCTCAAAAGGTTGAGACAAACGTCAAAAAATATAAAATAAATACGTCCATACCTGCATATAGAAACGTAGTGAAAACACTTTCACACGTATGAAAATAAACAAATAAGGCCTATCAGAGTCATGACAAGGAACTTACATCTTACATGTAGCCCAGAACAAATGAGAGATAACCAAAATTAGCTGGAGAAATAAAACGAAGCTAACATTCAGCTGTGACAAAAATATAACTAAAATTTATAATACACTAGTTTATTGGGTTGCAAAGTGGAAATTCAACCACTTAGAAAGTCTAAACTAATTCCGCAACGCGGAGCAACATATTGTGGCAAACTTCCAAGGTGTGTTAAATGTGCCGAACACCACCTAACTGGAGAATGCGATAATCCGCAATCACTTCTAAAATGTGTGCACAGTAGACAAAGCCATCCTGCTATTATCGAGGATGTATTGTTGCAATGAAAATTTAGAAAATTAAAATCCAAAGGATGAATTAAACTCAAATGTATGGTCAGGAAAATCGATACGAGAGGAAGACAAAACAAGATAATACGCAACCATTTGAAGGTATTAAATATGCCGAGGCAATTAGAGGCGTAGTCAATAAACCACAGCAAAAATCGATAGATATAGTCATCAGTCAAACATTACAATATATTCTCAAGAAACTAACAAAATTTGATGAGAGGCTACAAAAATTGGAAGATGGGAGCGAAACCCAAATCCACACAAAAATGAACAGCACCATGAAATTCATGTCATGGAATGCTAATGGTCTGCAACAGGAATAATTTACTGATTAAAGAGGCGATAAACGATTAAAAAACTATCGGCATTGAAACAGGAGCACATAGATCTGATATTTGTGTTCTACAAGAAAGCTGGGAAGCACATTGGCACTGAAATAATACTTCATGTTCCTGAAACTTGCTTCATACAAATAACTTTCTATTAAAGCAAATTATTAATCATCTTCTTGTTGCTGTTGAGAACCCTGTTCAACAAATAGCTTTTTCATTTCTCTCAAGTGTTAACGGAGTTCAGGACAAATAAAGTTCCGTTCTCTTACACTTGGTGATATTTCGTTACGACGCTCAGCTGATTCTAACAACACATACTCTTATATTGTGATTTCATCGCAAATAAAAACATCCGACTGTCTTCCGGGGTACAAACTGATCTTTGATAAACTACTTGTTATTAAACAACGGCCATTTTGGTGATAATTCTTCAGCAGAGTCACCACTTCGTTGTTCGTGACTCGTAAACCTCTTCATTTTTGTTGATCTACATTCCCAGCAACAAAATCTTAAATTTAAATAAACAAATTATTATATAAATAAATATTTGTGCATTGAAGGTTTTTATTCTAGGAAAATTATTTATTTCCAGTTATTTCCAGGTATCTTGCCACTGGGACCTCTTTTCGATCGTTAATTATCTCATTCCGAATGTCCCACACTACAATGGGGCAAGCTGTTTATGCCACCTACGAAGTTATATGGGATACTTTACTTGAAAAATATATGCCATTTCTTACAGAATAAATGTTCGAATCAATTACAGAGCAGTTTGATAAAAAATGGAAATTTCCTAATTGTGTCGGAGCTATTGATGGCAAGCACATTAGAATTAAATGTCCACCCAATTAAGGATCGTTTTATTTTAACTATAAGATCTATTTTTATATCGTGTTACACGGTTAAGTAGACGCAAACTACAAATTTATAAGCGTTGATGTTGGGAGCTATGGATATATAAAACTTCTTCATTGTGCTACCACTTCGAACAGGGAACTTTCAACTTTCCCCAACCAAGACCGCTACCAAACACGAATATTGTTGTGCCACATGTTTTAGTAGGAGATGCAGCATATCATATAAAGAACTATTTAATGAGAACATTTTTAGTACAATTATTGTGTCCAGCAGAAGAAGTTTTTAATCACAGCCTTTCTCGAGCAAGGTCAAACAATTAAAAATTAATTTGAATTTGAAATTTCAATGCAATACAATATTTTTTGTAAAAATTCTATTATTATTAAATAAGTTGTTTTGACCACTGTTATTAGAAATATAAAACCTCCCGATCCAAACGCCAAAGCTTTAACCACTGTGCGATTTGGTCGGACCTCTTGACTTGATTATGGTCATAGCAAATGCAGGTATTACTGGGAACTGTGTTCTTTGAAATTAAAATGGAAGCATTGTCCCAGAAAATGTTAAATTAGTTCTTTGCAGTTCCTGTTAAGACTTCACAGTCAATCGTATTGCGATGCAAGCATTTCACTCTCATTCGTGTTCTATTAACTAAAGCGTGTGCAGTATTTAAATTATGAATGAGCATAATTATACAATTGACTTTTCGCTTTAATTTATGAGGTGGCATTCCATTCAATGAATTTAAAAATTCAATGGGGTAATCATTCACATTTAAATCAATTTGACCAGATATAATTTTATCAAAGCTATAGCAAACTTTTTGGTCTCCTGATAAATGGTTAAGTACATCGTCATTAATAAAACCGCAATCATCATTTGTTGGTGCTAAAATCACGTTTCACGAATATTGCCATAAATATCATCAATTATGTTATCAATATTTCCAATAATTTGCGATGGCAATTCTATAATATCTTTGCCGAACCCAGAATAATTTCTTAATTCACCATTCCCGAGCTAGTTTATTCACAAATTGCACAAATTCTATTTCATTTGGTCTAGCTCTCATATTTTGCGTTAAACTGACATAATTAAATTAATTAAATGGATTCCAGCTAAACGTACAGTTTTCAATCAAAGTAGAGCGTGTCTCGTGTGGAACAACTGGTAAAATTTGTCTAGAATCTCCACTCAATAAAATGGTTTTATCACCAAATCCCTTAAAAATGAATCTATAATTTTAAGTAAATTATTTTGACACATACGAGTAGATATTTCATCTATCAAAATCAAATCTACTGAATTAATATAACGTCCTTTTGAATTATTTGGCGTAATATTTAGAACTGAATTCTCTAATACTACAATTGTCAATTTGAACGCATTATCTAATGTTCTACCACTAACCAGCAGCAATGCCACTGAAAGCAGTTACTATACAACGTAGGTTTAACGAATTTAATTTAGGTAGATTAAATGATCAACAATTTAAATTGTGAACAATTAAAATATCTTCAATTTCTATAAAAGAACACGAGTATATGCCGTATTAATGTCATAATTCCTTGCAATATCTTCACTGAAATATGTTTAAAATTCGTTCCATAATGATGATGGGTTAGTTGGCATATTTAATGCACGCATAATTGCGAATAATTCTCTAATTTGTATGGGTGACACTGTTTCAATTCATTGTCATCGGAAGCTGTGCCACATGCAAGGCATGCTTCTACAAATGTATTAATAACACCATTATACATCCTAAGGTTTGCAAAGCACTTTGGGCCGTAAACATGTAATATCAAAATTCGTTAATGAAAAAGTTCTATATCTATAGAAGATACTGCATCCATGCGTGCTATTATTTTATCTCCACCACGCGATCGTTTTTCCCATTTTTCCCTTATCATGTCATCAAAGTCAAATAAGTTGTTTTGACCACTGTTATTAGAAATATAAAACCTCCCGATCCAAACGCCAAAGCTTTAACCACTGTGCGATTTGGTCGGACCTCTTGACTTGATTATGGTCATAGCAAATGCAGGTATTACTGGGAACTGTGTTCTTTGAAATTAAAATGGAAGCATTGTCCCAGAAAATGTTAAATTAGTTCTTTGCAGTTCCTGTTAAGACTTCACAGTCAATCGTATTGCGATGCAAGCATTTCACTCTCATTCGTGTTCTATTAACTAAAGCGTGTGCAGTATTTAAATTATGAATGAGCATAATTATACAATTGACTTTTCGCTTTAATTTATGAGGTGGCATTCCATTCAATGAATTTAAAAATTCAATGGGGTAATCATTCACATTTAAATCAATTTGACCAGATATAATTTTATCAAAGCTATAGCAAACTTTTTGGTCTCCTGATAAATGGTTAAGTACATCGTCATTAATAAAACCGCAATCATCATTTGTTGGTGCTAAAATCACGTTTCACGAATATTGCCATAAATATCATCAATTATGTTATCAATATTTCCAATAATTTGCGATGGCAATTCTATAATATCTTTGCCGAACCCAGAATAATTTCTTAATTCACCATTCCCGAGCTAGTTTATTCACAAATTGCACAAATTCTATTTCATTTGGTCTAGCTCTCATATTTTGCGTTAAACTGACATAATTAAATTAATTAAATGGATTCCAGCTAAACGTACAGTTTTCAATCAAAGTAGAGCGTGTCTCGTGTGGAACAACTGGTAAAATTTGTCTAGAATCTCCACTCAATAAAATGGTTTTATCACCAAATCCCTTAAAAATGAATCTATAATTTTAAGTAAATTATTTTGACACATACGAGTAGATATTTCATCTATCAAAATCAAATCTACTGAATTAATATAACGTCCTTTTGAATTATTTGGCGTAATATTTAGAACTGAATTCTCTAATACTACAATTGTCAATTTGAACGCATTATCTAATGTTCTACCACTAACCAGCAGCAATGCCACTGAAAGCAGTTACTATACAACGTAGGTTTAACGAATTTAATTTAGGTAGATTAAATGATCAACAATTTAAATTGTGAACAATTAAAATATCTTCAATTTCTATAAAAGAACACGAGTATATGCCGTATTAATGTCATAATTCCTTGCAATATCTTCACTGAAATATGTTTAAAATTCGTTCCATAATAATGATGGGTTAGTTGGCATATTTAATGCACGCATAATTGCGAATAATTCTCTAATTTGTATGGGTGACACTGTTTCAATTCATTGTCATCGGAAGCTGTGCCACATGCAAGGCATGCTTCTACAAATGTATTAATAACACCATTATACATCCTAAGGTTTGCAAAGCACTTTGGGCCGTAAACATGTAATATCAAAATTCGTTAATGAAAAAGTTCTATATCTATAGAAGATACTGCATCCATGCGTGCTATTATTTTATCTCCACCACGCGATCGTTTTTCCCATTTTTCCCTTATCATGTCATCCATAATGAAGAGGAATTTCACAATGAGCTTTTGTATCTACCCCCCCATATTTCGAATGTTATAAACCTGCATTTTTTTCTTGCGCTGGTCTACAGATAACATTTTATCTATTTGGCAAATGTATATCTAATATAAATTGCAAGAGACTGATAGTGCAATTCATTATCAAATATACGCCATGCAGCTTTGGTAGATCCAACATAACGTACACTTACAAAATTTCTAACTTCATCAATTTTATGCTTGCTCTACAAACTTAAGAAGATACGGATTATAAGGAACAACATATCTATTTTTAAGTGTTTCGCCTCTAACATCTACGGTTCGATCATTATCACGTCTCATGTAAACCGGATAACCGTTTACTGCTTCACGTGTTATTCATAAAATTCTTTGAGAAAATCCTTTGGCATTTGACAAACCACATGGACCGTGCATCATATGCTTTTTAACGTATTCATATAAAATTGGATAAGTTTGTCTATTGGGAATTTTACTACAAACAATCTTATCAATATCTTCAATTGTAACTTTGTCATTTTTGGACCACTTTACCAAAATTTCTTCTGTAATTATGCATCTCAATAATTCGTTTAATTTAGATTTGACTCGAACCATTATATCAGGCCGGGAATTCGATTCATGGATGTTGTTCACAATTGCAGGCCAATTAGCGTTACATGTCACGCTATAAATAAACTTGGTTTATTATAATGCTGGACTATACGCATAGCATCCTGATAGTTTTGGTACATGTTCCGTAATGAGCCAATGAATGATGATAAAAGAACAATTCGACGTCCAACATTTGAAATATCACCATTTAAATTAGGAATCAAATTTAAATATAATCAGTTGTTATACAAATCAGATCTTAAATTTGCCTCATTTTATTTAATGAAATGCAAACGTGAGCCCTCAATACGAATATATACATCAACTGTCCACTGACAAAATAATTTTTGGCAATGATGCAGATAACTAAAAGCATGTGTAACAGCAAGTCGATATTCAGCATATTGTAGCATTGTAACTCGATTTCTGGGCGCAACAGCATTAGATGTACAGAAATATTACGGACGGTAGAATTAACTTTATTGAATACAACAATATTCCTTCCAAAAGGTGGTTCTCCATCTGTGGTACTAAAACTAATCGCAACATCGGTTTGAATATGGCTTTCAGTGAATCTGGATACATTTTTAGGTTTTCGTTTTCTCGCTTTAGATTCTCAATTTCTTTGCTTAGCTTGGCAAATAATTGCTCCATATGCTCTAGTCTCGCCAAGAGATCCATATTCTTCTTTCAATGTGAATAATAGTTTTATTAGATTCGGGTATTTGCAAATTAAGATTTCCGGTGGTATGACTTATTTGGTGTAATATTTATCCAGTATATCTAGTTATAACGTTAGAAAAAGTATCGGCTTGATCATGCAATAGATTGTCTACCCCAGAATCCATAGGGTCAGTCTCCACAGAGAGTGGATTTACCAGTGTTGATATTGGTGTTTCACCTAGGGTCTTATTTCCTTTTGTTTGTACCATTGCATAGTTTTGATTGACTAATTAGCTATTCTGCTTAGTGCTACAAAGGGATTGGATGCCACAACCATTCGTTCTACAGAACATTGCCCAGAGTACGCCCGTATCCATTTATGAATACTTCATGGATGCTGTCAATCCTGTATTCCAATACAGAAGATGCAACAAGAGTGTGTACGACAAAAAACTAAGTAAACATAAAAATAAGATTTTTTTTTTGTTTCTGTTATCAATGTTTATTTTATGTTCTTTGATGCTGCCATCTAATACATAGTAACGTCACAATTACTGCTAATAACTGTAGTGACAAACTTGTTCATATCTTCCGGACGACTATGTGGTGCATTTTCAACCTAACCTTCATGAATGCCCATAAATTTTGATCGGATTGGCATCAGGTGGCTGAGATATGGCCAATCTAATTTATAACAGTTTTTTGAGTTTAAATTTCGAACACAGTATCTACGATGTCTTGGATCATTGTCTTCTTGTGAGATCCAATTACACTTCTACGCTCCAAAAATGTGTTTAGGTTCTGTGTGAAAACGATTAATTTACCAAAACCTTGCTTGGTGAAGCATCCCCATACCTGTAGCTTGGGCGGGTGCTTCACAGTTCAAACAATTTTTTTTTTGCTTAGTTGGCGAAACTCGGCTTTTAACATAAAAACTCCAAAAGGAGGACTCATCGGTAAACATCCCAACATTCACCCAATCTTTGTTTTTATGTAACTGTAATCGCTTTTCTATGTATTTGTATGTTAGCAGTGGTTTGACCAAAGTATTTCGATATGCATAGTCACGGTCCACCATTTTATTTCGTATGGTTGTTTTAAATATAATAATATTTTTTCTCCCCAATTTTTCCACAGCTGCATCCACCGTAAGCGAAGGAATTTCATTAAATAGCAGTGCATTTAGTGAATTTGCAACTATTAAGATCTTGTCAAAATACACCTTCATATCTCTATCTCAGAAATTCTTCGGAACTGAGCTAAGGCATTAAGGCCAATCAAATTGCTATAGTGGCATCAATGCACATCAGTCAGAGTAGAGCGCCAGGCTCTTTAGCGGATTTGCAAGAAATTCAATTATCGTAATCTTACACCCCAAGTTACTCTGCTTATCAGTTGGCCATAGTGTCATCGATGCGGATCTAAGTTAACCTGGAGCGCCAGGCCATTCAATGAATTTGCAAACAGTGAACTATCAAAATCTTTTCAAATAACACCTCCCGTATCCCCACCAGGATTTCTGTACAATTGCGCTAGAGTAAACATAACACATTACAAACTTAAACTTATATGAACTTAAAAACATCTATAAATTTCATTACAGGTAAAAAATATTTATGCTGAAATATTGGCTGGTAACTTTTGGCTGAAAAATATTGATCAACATTGTCGAATTTGGTTATTTTCGACTGGCAGGCTAACTTTAATAGTATTTATTTACGACATTAATATTTGTAACGAGAAAATAGTTTTTAAATGTCAATAAAGTAGAATAGAAGTGACAAAGAATTAATAAATCAATCGTCTCTAGTATGCAGTGAAAATACAATCAATGCATCTATGAACATATAAAGGGGAATTTTTATATGGAAAAAGTGATGGAAAATTTTTTTCAAGCGTTTTTATTGGTTTAGCGTGCGGATCAAAATTTATAAATTTTCGATCGCACTCGTGCAGTCGGCTTAAACCAATAAACACGCTTGAAAATATTTTTCCATATAAAAATTCCCATGCGAGTTAAAATATTTTTATCTTTGCGCTACTTGGTATGCAGGCGACCAACCTATAGATATAAAAAAGTTTGCTTAGAAAAGAATTTGGGCAAGCGTTTTGCTGCTTTATGACAAATATTTTCCATTCAATTTTTTTTAAATAGATAATAAAAAGATTGTAACTTCTAGACCGACTTCGGTATTGTACAAGTTTTTAACGCAGTCGAAATTTTCAGAATCCCGAGTGGCGTCCGTATTTCTAATATTTGCGTTGTATACTATAATTGTGTGTATCTGCAAAAAGGTTTCCATCAACAGTCGATACGATAAAATAAGAGAAAGATATGAGCAGCTTTTGTGCCAAGTTTTTCATCAATTATATTCTTAATACAGACCCATGTTAATTGTTCAAATCCCGGTTTCATGTTGACGATATTGACTGCCCCGACTATGTCCGTCTTTATTTAGAAAGTTCAACGAATTGTCGATAATAATCGATATGTACTAATGTAGGTTTTCTAATAATATCAGTATTTTTAGATTTTTTATCACATGATTTCTACACACGGAATTGAATTTACGACGATAATATCCGGTTAAAATTATCTGGACCAGCGATTTACCAAGGCGCTGTTGTGCATCGTTTGTGAAACATATCCGAAACGCTTGATAACAGCGTTCAAAATTAACAAACTAATAGATTTCAGAATTACCCGGGAGTGGGGGGAGGAGGTATAAAGGCCCACTTTGGGATCTTCATGTTTCTGCAGTTGGAATAATACAGGGACATCAATCGTAGGTCAGAAGAAGTCAAAAAAATCGGTTTTAATAAAAACACAATGGCAACAATTTCAGTCGAATGAAGACGTCATTAGTGTAGACGAGTTTTATTAAGAAAAAACTATTAGTTAATAACTTCAGACTGTGAGTGCGGATAAAATCTCACAGTCGTGCAGCAGCCTTAAGGGGTGAAATTTTTTAAAGACATATTTTTCGTCACACCACGCCTTCTGTATTTCTGTGAATTTTTGTTGTATGCTAGGGACGGTACTGGAATTTTTTTACAAATTAATTACAATTAAATGGCATAATTTAACCCATACAAAACTTACCCGAATCGGAGCAACCGTTTAACTTCATTGTATCGTACTGAGGTGATTCTAGAAGTTTTTACAAAATAAATTATAATATAGTGGAATAGTTCAAAGGCTAGAATTTGCCTTTAAAAGTGAAGCTCTTTAAAACAATATTTCTCTGTAAAGGTCATGCCTATTAAATTTTTCACAACAGCCCACACCTACAAAAATCGATCATATTGCATCAATTTACCTTACTATTCAAAAAATAATTACTCCTGAATTTATTACAACAACCCTTTTTGTGCGTGTGGGCTGTTTTAATAAATACAGGGATACCAACTTTTTGCACAGGAAGAAAATTATGAATTATAATGAACTTTTGTAAACGTGGGTTGTTGTAGTTAATTCAGGGATAACTATTTCTTGCGTAGGAAGGAAGTTCGATGCATTATGATCGATTTCTGTTGGTGTGGGCTGTTGAAATATATTCAGAAGTACCTATTTCTTGCACAGGAAGGCAATTCGTGGATGTGGGCTGTTGCATAAATTCACGAGAGTTGGATGCATTATGATCGATTTTCAAGGATGTGGGCTGTTGTGATAAACTTAAGAGGTATAAACTGTACAGAGAAATATTGTTTTAAAGAGCTTCACTTTTAAAGGCACATTCTAGCTTTTGAACTATTCCACTATATTATAATTTATTTTGTAAAAACTTCTAGTATCACCCTCAGTACGATACAATGATTTTAAACGTATGCTTTCATTCGGGGTAGTTTTCTAGAGGTTTAATTATGCCATTTTATTGAAACTAATTTGTAAAAAAAATCCATGGTACTGGACCCCAGCACTATACAACAAAATTCACAAAAATGCAGAAGACGTGGTGTGACGAAAAATATGGTTTTTGAAGAACTGCACCCCTTAGAGGTAGTTTTGGGGGGTTGAACCATGCCTATATGTTGTAATTAATTTGTAAATGATTTCAGTACCACCCCCAGCTCGATACAACAAATATTAACTGAAATGCCAAAAGCATAATATAACGTAAAATATGGTTTTTGAAGAACTGCACCCCTTAGAGGTAGTTTTGGGGGGTTGAACCATGCCTATATGTTGTAATTAATTTGTAAAAGATTTCAGTACCACCCCCAGCTCGATGCAATAAATATTAATAAAAACACGAAGACACACACGAAATGCAGGATAACGGGATCTGTTTATAAATGTGTAACAAATTTGTAATTAATTTGTAAAAAATTCCAGTACCATTTTCATTGGATTGTGCTGCAATTGCTGGTGCAGCATTAGGGTCAAGTTTAACCTCAATATTCCTAGCACAAATATTTAAAGTGCTCTAAACCTGCATCGACCAAATTAGCCCGCCTCAATGAAACCTGTACTATAATTTGTTACACATTTACACAATTTATTACAACAAATCCCGATTTTATTGCAGTTACCGTTTTCGAGGAACGAGTGGTCGGTATAGCTTACAATTAAACCTGCACCGCCAAAATTGTAACTTTTGATGTAGCTGTGATATCGGGATACTTCTTGGACCAGAATTTATTACAAATTAATTACATTGAATAAGTTAGTTCAGGACCACCCCTATAACTAGCCTAAGGGTAAATTTCACCCCAAAACGATTATATATTTCAAAAACGTCAATTTAACTAAATTTAATAATTTTTTTTACACCAGCCTGCCACCAAATTTATTTTTGTAGAGACTTTAAATGGGTAATTTAAGGGTCGATTCTACCATCTTTAATAATTTATTACACCAGCCCGCCACCAGATATGAGGTCTAATGTTACTTTGTGGTCGTTGTTAGGGATAGGTCCACCTTATACAGGTGTGCAATAAATTATTTTTGAGTCAGGTTACACAGAATTTGCTCCGAACGGTAGAGGCTTCAAATAGGTAATTTAAAAGTCGATTCTACCACCTTTACTAATTTATTACACCAGACCGCCACCAGATATTGAATCAAATGTTACTCTTTGAACATTGTGGTGGGTATGTCCTCAGCCTTATCCAGGTGTGTAATAAATAATTTTTTTGTCTCGATACGCGGAATTGGCTCCTAACTGTAGAGGTCTCGAATAGGTAATTTAAAGGACTGGTGTAATTTATTACACCAGACTACCACCAGATATGGAGTCTAATGTTACTCTGTGGTCGTTGTTATGGGTAGGTCAATCTCATGCAGGTGTGTAATACATTATTTTTGAGTTAGGTTACACGAAAAATGCTCCGAATGGTAAAGGTTTGAAATTTTAAATTTAAAAATCGGTTTTACCACGTTTTATAATTTATAACACCAGACCGCCACCAGATATTAAGTCAAATGTTTCTCCTTGGACATTGTGGTGGTTAGGTCAACCTTATTCACCTTCCTTTCCTCAACGGTAGAGGCTTCAAACAGGTAATTTATAGGTCGATTCTACAACCTTTATTAATTTATAATTCTCCAGACCGCCACCAGATATTGAGTCAAATGTTACTCCTTGGACATTGCGGTGGGCAGATAGAATCGCCTTTAGATTTAAAAATGGTTCAAAGATATTAAGCATAATGAATATTCACAAATAAATCTGAATTTCTAATAAAATTATTCAGTGCTGTATGTGCGTTTGGATTACAACCTTAACCTTCTGACAGCGACTGATAAATTTTGTTTTTCTATTTGATTGGAAAAAATCTCAATAAAACTAAAAGTTTTAAAAGCATAAAATTGAGACTCTACTTTACCCGGCAAAAAATTAAAAATCTATATTGGTAATTAAACACTGTAGCACGTATCTAACATCGAAAATAATGTAAATTTTGGATGTCGCAATATATCACATTTTTTCTAAACCGCGCCTTGCGTTAGAAGCACCAACCAATTGAGTTTAACAAATTTATTTCATTTTCAATGATTTATTAGAAACAACTTAAATTTTTTCGATTATTAAGTAGAGCACTTTTTGAACCATAGTTATTACCCATATATTCTGAAGCTAAGTCCGTCTAACCTGACACACAAATAATAAAATAAACACATCCATACGGTTCATATGCCCACCACAAGGCCAATTTTGTACAAAATCGACCTTTAAATAGAAAATTTGAAGCCATTACAGTTTGGAGCTAATTCCACGTATCCTGACACAAAAATAATTCATTACACACCTGTATAAGGTTGACCTACCCTTTACAACGACCACAGAGTAACATTAGACCTCATATCTGGTGGCGGTCTGGTGTAATAAATTATTAAAGTTGGTGGAATCGACCTTAAAATTACCTATTTGAAGCCTCTATCGTTGGGAGCCAATTCCGCATATCCTGGCACGAAAATATTTTATTACACAACTGGATAACGTTGACTTGGCCACCACGATGTCCAGGGAGTAACATTTGTCTCAATATCAGGTGGCGGTCAGGTGTAATAAATTATCAAATGTGGTAAAATCGACCTTTAAGTTACCTATTTAAAGAATCCACCGTTGGAAACGAATGCCGCATCCTGGCACAAAAATATTTTATTACACAACTGGATAAGGTTGACCTACTCTTTACAACGACCACAGAGCTACATTTGACCCCATATCTGATGGCAGTCTGGTGTAATAAATTATTAAAGATGCTAAAATCGACCCTTAAATTACCTATTTAAAGCTCTACAAAAATATCACAAAAATAGTTTATTACACACCTAGATTGGGCTTAACTACTCTCGACAAGACTTCTTGCAACATTTTTCCTAAAATCTGGTGGCAGTCTGGTGTAAAACTTTATTAAATTTGGTTAAATTGACGTTTTTGAAATATATAATCGTTTTGGGTGAAATTAACCCTTAGGCTAGTTATAGGGGTGGTCCTGAACTAACTTATTCAATGTAATTAATTTGTAAGAAATTCTGGTCCAAGAATCACCCCGATATCATAGCTACATCAAAAGTTACAATTTTGGCGGTGCAGGTTTAATTGTAAGCTGAACCGACCACTCGTTCCTCGAAAACGGTAACTGTAATAAAATCGGGATTTGTTGTAATAAATTGTAGTAATTGTGTAACAAATTATAGTACAGGTTTCATTGAGGCGGGCTAATTTGGTCGGTGCAGGTTTAGAGCACTAATATTTAACGTACAACAGGATTAGTTAGTTTTGTGCGTAATTTTAACGACTGCAAATTTGTTCATTGCCATAAATATATCGTAAATAAGGATGCGACCCTTTATAGTCCAATTGTGTTTCGAGTGCGTATAAAACCCTATCATCCAATTCGTAAAATGCACTGTAATTAATCGATTTGCTATTATACAAATACAAATACATATCAACATAACATATAAACATTCATTCGCATAAAAACATTAAATCTGTTATCTATTGTATTGTGCTCTAGATATTTTGGTATGTCTGCCAATCAAAAGGAAAAGGATTAAAAGGATTATTTAAATGGGCTTGGACATGTATAAGCATTACATACAATATACAAAAATTATTCCTTATTTATGTTATAAACTGAACGATCCAAATATAGGATATTATCTATTGTTATTACTATTATTTCAAGACATCTGTCCGGATTGCTTTTAGGGCTATTGTAGTTTTGCATATTTAGGAGAGGTATATCGGAGAATCCTTTTATATAAAAAAATTAATTTTTTGTTGTGATTCCTTTTGTTGCAAAATATGTTTTCTGTGCCCAGAACGATCAAAATAATTGACAACAATTTTTTTTTGTTAAATTTTGTATTTTTAATAAAATGTATGATTTTTTAATGTCCTTTGATTTAAGACTCATTCTCCTTTATACGTTCAGTTTATATGTGTGTCATGTACATTGTAAAGAAAATTTCAAGTATAAAAGAATGTTTTATGGGAGATTATGGGATTAAATTTGGTCGATATAAAGAATTATCATTTTATAGAGTAAAGGAGTATAGCACAATAATAATATTAAGGTTTGCGATTTTATTGTATCCTCTTATGTTTTGCAGGTGCTCTTGATATTTCCATGTACACGCATTGTTCCAATATTTTAAAGTTTAAAGAACCGGAACTAAAACAAAATATTCATTTTGAATATTAATTTTCTTTAAAGGTTAACTTGCAGCTTGCTCGTTTTGCTTAACTAAATAACAAATTTGGTGTTTGGGTACATTACCAAAGTTCCAGATGGAAAAGGTGTCGTATGAAATTTAGATTTGCATCAGACAAGTTGTGCAGTGGTTAAAGCTTCGGCACTTAAACGGTGTTGTGCTATAATGTCTACACCGAGTAGATAATTAATATTCTACACTATCTACACGTGTATGTAAAAAGAGAGCTTCGAACCGGGCTTCCCATACGCAATATATCATTAGGTTCTTGCTTAACATATTATTCCCATTACCCCTTAATCATTTTGAACCGAAATTTCAACAAAAATCTATTTTAAATATCTTGCGGAAATTTCTGATGGTTAGTATTGCAGATTTTGAAGTAATAAATTTTATTGTCAAAGATTCGCCAAGTGCTGAGTATTTTATTTTAACCCGGATAAAGCCGAAACTAATTGTTTTCTAAAATTGGGTTTGAAATAGATATTTGTAGTAAAAATGATAAGAGAAAAACACAATCTTTTTACTTTATTGCCGGAGGTGGCTTCGTTTTACCGGGAGCGGATTATTATAATCAATTCATTAGTATGATATTCCATAAAGCTGTTTTTTGGGTGTAGGGCTACTTGACATTTAAGGCGCATAAAATTACATTTATTATGAAAATGTGTACATCGGGTTTGTTTGTCTTGATAATTTATCAAATGGCCTTTACATCCAGCCCATTTTCAAATCTTGAGTATTTATGTAAATTTGATGCTGGTTTGGGTGACTCTAGAATTCCAAAAGTTAATTCACGTCTAAAGGTTAGGTGGTCCAATTCTCCACCATTTCTATACAACTGCCAGGAATTCTGTTCCGCTATGTCAATGCAATGAGCTATTAACGGAAAATACTTCTTTTTATCACGTATGGACACCCGGTATAGACTAATATTTTGGTCAGCTCAGTCTTCACCTCCCATATGCTCATTTTATACCTTAAATAATTTTAATTAATCCACATTAATTATTTTGTTTTGTTTTCAGCGCAACTATTAGATGCCATCGTCACAACATTATTATTATGCCATTTGCATAATCATATGATCTCTTCTCCATTCTTGAATATGCATCGTAGTTCTTCCAATAGTTTGGAAGTGACGTAAACTTGTTATCAAAATATAACTGATAGCTCAAATTAATATTATTTTGAAGTACTTCTGCAGACTATAAAATAACACTGGCCCCTAAACTTAAATGATTGTATTTTTCCGGCAAAGAAGTAGTTGAGCCTTGGTTGGTAACGTTCAAACCACTCAATATAACCGGATATTGTCGTCGCGGTCCATAACTTGAAATCCAAACGAATTGGTTTACCACGAGTAAATTGTCTAGTTCCATGATGTCCGTAATATGAAACCAAAGACTCATTTACGCTATCTGGCTTTCTTCTATGGTGCCATTTTAATAAATTTTTTATTCAGAACTTCGAACAATGGACGTATTTTGTAACATTTATTCGATGTATTCAGTTGTGTATTGTCACTACAATGAGGGTTTGCATTATAAACCTGAATCTATTTCGGGACTTGGCGGGTCATACTATCTCGTTATATGCATCCTTGAAACTTTCCCAATACAAATGACGTCTAGGTAAGTGAACATATCCACTTAGAAGTTTAATACCGATGAAACAGCGCATCGCGTCTGGTTGAACATCACCCGTTCTATTGTGGGATGCTGCGGAAATATTCAGTGTAGTGTGCTAACATATTTATCACTCCATCATCGAAAATTTTTGAAATAATTTGGTGGTTGGCATCTGTTGACTGCAGCCAGCTACATTGTTCAAAAACACTATGTCCGAATCTTATCCCACTTAAAATGTATGTTGGTTTTCTTATTAGATAAGAATGATTGTTTATTCTTTCGTCTACGTTTAGCTACAATGGCTAGTGGAATATCGTTCTCACTGGTAAAATCACTTTCAGTAAGTGAAATATGTGATATGTGAGTTAATGGTGTAATTTCGAGTAGGTTAAATTGATGCATTGTGCCGCCTTATTCGCCTGGAATCCAGGTTTGATTACAAAATGTGATCGGCTTTCAAAACACGACTCTTCCAATAACCGGGCTTCCCATACGCAACATAGCTGTGGTCACAAATCAAAAGGGCACAAGTCTAAATAACAGATTTTTCAGTAGAGCTAATTAAACATTCAAATCGCTCTACTGAAAATTTTATAATTCAAATTTTCCCGATTTTCCACTTTCCAGTGAGGGAGCAATATACAAAATTATAACGAAACTTAAAACTCTCCAGATTTTACTCCGTGCCTCAGAAATTCGAGAATTACTGAATTATGTGCCCTTATGGAAAAAAAAGAAATTAAACCTTTTGACAGTCAATTTTCCTAAAAGGACTTATGTTATTTATTATGACCTTATGTTAAAGGTATAAAATAAAAAATGCATCAGATATTTCAACTTAAACCCTTTAGTTAAAATTCATTCTATAGGAGTATGCTTTCTGGAATATCAGGATCATAGTTAGGCTCAAGATTGGTTGGCAAGTTTTTATAAAACTCGCGGAAATGTTTATCCAGTAGCGGTAATAACTCCAGAAGATCCTTTTTCTTTTCATGATTAATTGGTAGCAGGCTCGTGTAGCATTTTTTAATGCAGGTCGAATTAACAGAATTAAATCTGCGTCGCGAAATTTTTAAAATTTTGAACGGTTCTTCCAAATCGAGCGATGTTTTAAACTTTATTATTCCGAACTGTTTTTCGAACCGCACCCAGCGGACTTTATTCCAGGAAAACGGGTTGTTTTAGAAAATTCCGAAATATCGTAAAATGAATCTTTATTCATTTCAATTACAGTGAAACTATTTTTGTTTCCAACACCGCGGACAAAATTGTACCAATCTCTTGGATGGTGAATTTTTATGTTTCTTTTTTTATGTTTTCGCTCTATTACTGAGTGGTCAACATCGCACTCCATGTGGGTATGTCCAACCGTTAAAAATTTATGATCAATTGTTTCTAGCGCACCTGTCTGCATAAACAAGACAAACATAGGCGCGACAAAACTATTTTTATTTTGCCCTGGGCAAGAATCACTATAAAATATAACGTGCGATATTTGTTGGGGGATTGAATTTAAAAAGGACAACAAGCAAGATGCAATGCCATTGCCACCTCGTCTCGCAGTTGTTTCGTCCCACATAAAACAATGAGGCTGATTTGTGGTACACTCGTGTACCGTATGGTTGTATGTTCAGAGCTGTCTTTTGTAAAATGAAAGCGACGTTTTTAAATATGGTGTTGGAAGACACTGCTCTAAGTCGAACGTACAAACCATTTTTGTAACTTCATTTTGGGCCAGTGATTTATCAAATTCCTTCATCTTGTATGATTTATCAGCATCATCGTGATGTACTTTCTGCTCATTTGTAAGTTTCTCGAGTTCGGCGTCCTCAGCTACTTCAATTTTATCTTTTATTATTTCACATCTATTGCACACATCGGTTTTGGGTGGCTTGAATTTTAGGTTCATTGACTTGAACACTGAAGAATACTTTGAGAGTGATACTATTTTGCTATGGACTCCGAATATAATTAATACATGAGCGATAAATTTAAATCACTACTTAGATATTTCTTTGCACTGTCTCGTCGCGTGTAGTGAATTTCGTAGGCCGGAAATTGAGCAATATTCTTTTTGATTTCGTTTATTATTTCATCTGAGCACTTACGGTTATTATCGTGCTTTCCTCGCAGATCCGTTTGAATTATTGCTCCGTTAATAAACAGTTTATTCGTGATAGTTCTTAAAAACTTTGGTGTTTCTCCAAATGTTCGAAGTAAGCATACTTTGCATCTAAAACGCCGTTGATTTTTGAAGAAGGCTCCAATTTCGATGTTTTTTTGCCCATAATTTGAATAAATCCAGCAACGAATGCAACCCTTTTGTTGTAATCAGCTAGTGACCTAGTGAGCTTAAACAAGTGTTGCTGCTGTTGCTCATTAATCCTTGTTTGGCATTTATTACGACAAGGATTTAATCGAGTAAATTGACGAGGCGGCACTTGTTTCCCTTTTTCCTTAATGTACCCTTTGCCAACAATTCTGTTTAGTTTACGAATTTTTTTGTTACTTGCGATATGTTTGGTTGATATTTCATCTACATAGTCCATATTGGCTTCTAATTGTTTTCCCAAAGCCTCTATTTCTGAGGCTGCACTTTCAGATATATTACCAGGATTATATTCTGGATCCTTATCAGAATCATATCCGTCAAAATCTTGTTCTAGATGGGGACCTTCTGGTAATCCTATATCAGAATGATCGTTTGCACTTTCTAGGCTTTCCCCTTCTGTTCTGATGGTATAATGAAATTTCAAACCTTCAATTTGCTGAGCTGTCATATCGTGAAAACCAGTTTTCGTTTCGTTTGTAACGACTTCGTGAAAAAACTGTTCATCTATATTTGATTTTTTTTCTGAAAGTTTATTGAATTTTATTAATTTCGTGCATTTTTTTGATTATAGATTCAATTTTACCATTATTATCAAGTACTGTAATATTACTTTTTATTTCACTACGATTTGGCTGTTTCAATTTGTAAGATTTACAAATTCCTGGAAGATATAAGCATTCATAACAAATAAAAAAAAATACATATTTCAATTGAGGTTAATATTTCAAAACAATTATTGAATTTTTACTTACCAGATGGTCCGGCAATACTAGCATTCGAACTTTTGGAAGACATTGCCATGTCCACCATTTTTCGTGCACGATTTGCCATCCTAATATTATTTTTGTTACTTTTCGCGCTTGTTAAAATTGTTAAAAGGTTACTTAAATTAGAAAAGACCGTAAACAAAAATTTATCATAAAGACCTAATAATTCTTTAACATTTGGAATAACGTTATAAATAAAGTTAGTACGAAATAAAAAATATTAAACCGTTTTACAAAAGGGTATAACTTTTTTAAATTAATAGTTATGCCCTTTTGTTAAAATAACACTTAACTTTTATGTTATATTTGTCGTTTTTATAATAGACTTATATTAAGTTATGCCACTTCAACTATTAAAATTTTAAAATATTTATTTGAACATATGAATATAAACCTAATTATGCCCTTATGAAAAACGTAACACTTTACAAATAGAACTTATGCCCTTTGGATAAATAATAAATTTAGTATTTCTAATAGCTCGATTTTCTTGAAAAATTTATGGTGTATTAAATCTAACACGTAGAATTACGTTATGTCTCCTTGATTTGTGACCACAGAAACATTAGTTTCTTGCTTAACATATAGTTCCTATTACTCCTTAATCAGTTTGAACCGGAATTTCAACAAAAAAATATTTTCAATTTTTTGCAAAAAACCCTGATGGTTAGCCTTACTGATTTTGAACGGATAAAATTTATTTACATTATCCGTATGTTACGGTTATTTTACGTTAATGATGTAATTTTGAGTAGATCGGCGTTTAAGTTGTTGCAATATGTCGTCTCATTCGGCTGCAATCCAGGTTCGATGACATAATATAAGCGAAGTTCAAAATACGTAATGTCCAATAGCCACGCTTTCCAAATGCAACCAAACCGTTAATTTCTTACTCAATATGTTATTTTCATTACCTATAATCATTTTGAACCGGAATTTCAACAATAAAATATTTTCAACTTTTTTGCAAAAATCCCTGATGGTTAGCCTTACTGATTTTGAACGGATAAAATTTATTGTCACAAATTCGGCAAGTTAATAAAGCACATTTATGTTTATGTTACAGTTATAGTGCGAAATCGTTAAATGAGCAAAGTTGAAATTTTTTAAAATCGTTTACATAATAAAAATTCGGTTGTAAATAGGGTCTATTTTGAGAGGATTAAATGGTGAAAGGGCGGTGCAGGAACTTGTCGCCTGTTCATCAAAGTTATGTCGGCCGATCTGATTACCAACTTTCATGGTAATTTGTTATACACTACTGAACAATTCACAACCGATTTGACAACATCTAACAACATGGCCGCTACAACCTAACAAATTTTGAGCGTCCTTATGGAAAGACACTTTACAATGATTAATATCATTACCACGCAAAAAAATGGTAAACATTAAAAAATTTTGAGGCAAATATTGACCATACGGATACAAATTCCTCGAGTTGATAATCCTAAAAAGTCGGACCATCAAACTCTATTGGGTTCTATTGCTTTGATTTCCACCCACGACTTTCTTCACTTTACTTCTCTCTTGTGGGTTCCATTTCAGAGACCTGCTTGTCATTTAATTCTACAAATTGTTCAATGTGGACAATCTATCTCAAGGGGCTCAATATTTGTTATTTTGTTCGGCCAGAAGCAGCACCTCGATATTCTCCTAATGCATTTATTTACAAACACCCGTAGCTTATTCTTGATCGTATGTGTACGCCTTCAGGTTTCGCAACCATACAAAACAACATTGATTTTGTATACGAATTAAACATTCTTAGTTTGGTATTTGATTGAACGGATGTGTTCCAGACTTTGTGTAACATGTTCAATGTTTTTCTGGCTTTGTTGATCTGTTTCTCAATAAAACTCCGTCTGTACCACCCCTTTTCGCTAAAGTACAACCAACGATTTCATTGGTGTGTTGAGCCTCATCGTCTGGTTTTCCTGATATTTATTTTGAGGCCAACTTCTTTTGCTAGATTTGAGTAAGTGCAGCATCGAATTCCATTCAATAGACTGCTCAGTGAAGATACGTTTTGTTTTAATATGACATTCGGATTGACTGTCGGTGAAATTCTATAGAGGATGACCATTGGTAATATCTTTATGGTTATGTTGAAGAGGGATATCCTGCCAACTTATACATTCGGTTAGGTCACATTTCTTGAGAATCGTTATTGATTATTTCACACGCATTGATTAATGCAGTACGCGCATGTTTAAATCCAGGGGATTTGCGTCTAAATTCTTGGAACCCGACCCGAGTATGTTGGTAGCAGTTTTGATATTGACTTCTGAGATTTGTTTCCACTGTTGCTCTACACTAATGGCGGCTTCTTCATTGGCTTCGCAGACTGTGTTTCTTCCGCTTTCCCACGTCACATGACGTTAAAAAAAGACGGTAGCTGATGATTATATGACTATCGGGCATTAAGTGCAATAACAAAACCCGATAGTTATCCAAAATCTTTTGTTACTGATTTTACGCACTAACTCGAATCATGTACTAAGTTTTCAAAAATCGATTTAGTTCGGGCTTATCGCCAAATTCCTGTCGCACAGCAAGATGTTGATAAAAAGGCAATAGTAACACCGTTTTAGTTTCCCTGAATGCCGTTTGGGTTCCGAACCGCGGCTAAAACATTCCAACGGTTAATTCTCTCAATTTTTAGAAAATCGATGACTTTTAAATCACATCAAAAAGTATGGAAAAACACATTCGCAAGGTTCTTTAACGTTAAATGTCGCAAGTCTAGGAATATATTTTATGTGATTTTGCAATGCATGAGATATAATTTCTTTGTTTTCAAATCTTCACACATGAGTGTGAAGGGCCAATCAAAAAATTTGCAATAAATTGAACTATCGAAACCTTGTCAAATTACACCTCGTATCCGTGTGGGTAACTGCAGCATAGAAGCTTTCGAATTTTAGAATGAGACTTAGCATACCGATTAAGCCCAATTTGTGCTAATTACTGATCACCGAGATAAATTCGTCCTAGTCCAGGAGCCGAAAAAACAGGAAAAGACAATTTTAAATTTCGCCTGAAAGACGAAACAATTTAATCCTGATTTCTAAATCGAAAATTATATTTATATGATAAGCTGTGCTTATCATATAAATATAATTTTCATAATTTTTCTTTCATAAATTGAGGAAAATCAAACTTGCCCCTAATAGATACTATATTAAACGAGCGAAATACAGATGTATTCTGTTCAATAATAATAGTGTTGAACAACAAATTAAACAATAGAAAAAAAATGTTATAAAAAATGTTATGTTAAATGTAAAATCCGAGTCAAACGCAATTGAGATAGCATACTCCAGTCAGGAATGTTCATTGCCACGCAAAAAATATTGTGGCGGCATTTGTGCTAATCCAGTATTGGCCCAATTCCATTGAACAACAAATGATAAATTGAATGAAAATTTTTCAGAAATAAAGTGTTCTGTCAGAAGTTGGTACTTCTGATTAAGCATTGCTATCAGGTTTGTTCATTGCCATGTGAAAAATAAAGTGGCTAAATCTGTGCTAATCCAGAATTGGCCCAATTCCATTGAACAATAAAAACCGTCGAATAAACGGTTTTCTGGCAAAGTGTTTTAGAAACCATTGCATTAGACACTTTTGATTGCATATTCCTGTTCACGAAACAAACAAGCAAACCTGTTCATTGCCAGCCGAATAATACAGTGCATAATTTATGCTAATCAAGAATGAGCCCAATTCTATTGAACAACAAATACCGTTGAATCAGCCACTATATTTTTAGGGTGGCAATGAATATACATGATAGGAATATGCAATCAGAAGTGCCAACTTCATTGGTTTCTAGAACACTTTATATCAGAAAATTGTTCATTCAACGGTCTTTGTTGTTCAATGGAATTGGGCCGATTCTGGATTAGCACAAATTCAGCCACTACGTTTACCGGATGGTAATGAACAAACCTGATTAAGCAATCAGAAGTGCCAGTCATTGGTTTCTAGAACAATTTCTTGTTCAACACAATTATTATTGAAAGGAATACCTCTGTATTTTGTTTGTTTAATATAGAATCTTTTAAAGGCTAGCTTGTTTTTCCCCAGTTTATGAATGAAAATTGGCAAAAATTATATTTCTATGATAAGCACAGATTTTTTTCTAGGAATCGGGTTTTATTTGTTTTGTCTTTCAGGCGGAATTTTAAATTTTATTTTCTCTTTTTTCGGCTCCTGCACCAGTGATAATTTTTTTCCGTGATCACTAATTAGCACAAATTGGTTTCAATATTTATATTTGTTTTCAAAAATCTGGCTCAAAAACCATCCCGAAAAAGCCTTTAAAATGTAGGTGTGTTTCTCCGCTAAGTTAATTAAAAGGCTTTTCAGCCCCAAAAATGAAAAAATATGGAGAAAATCAAATTCCGTCCTGAGAAAATAAAATCAATCTCACGTACACACAGCAAATTTTAAGTATAAAATTACCTTACACTGGGGATAAGAGACCTCCCCAGCTGATTTAATATTCGCTTCTGTGAGTTTAGGTATCGGAATTATGGTCATATGTCGCTGAAAAATTCTCCGTTCGCAGAGTTTAGCAGATGTAACAGTATATGCCTAATTAATGCACTGACCATCAACATTAAGCACACAAATGCTCATTGCCTTACAGTGGGGATAAAGGACCTCCCAAGCTGATTTAATATTCGCTTATCTTGGAATAGGTATCAGAATTATGCTCATATGTCACCATAAATTTTTCAGCGGCATATGAGCATAATTCCGATACCTAATCTCACAGAAGCGAATATTAAATCAGCTGGGGAGGTCTCTTATCCCCACTGTAAGGTAATTTTATACTTAAAATTTGCTGTGTGTACGAGAGATTGTTTTTATTTTCTCGGGATGGAATTTGATTGTCTCCATATTTTTTTTATTTTTCGGGCTGAAAAGCCTTTTAATTCATTTAGCGGAGAAACACACCTTAATTTTAAAGGCGTTTTTCGGGATGGTTTTCGGGCCAGCTTCACATACGTACATTCATTGCAATTTTTAATTCCCAAACTCATGTTCCTTTAATAAAATGGTTCGATTGAAAAATACCGGCTGGTGAACTATCGGCTCAATTATATTGATCAACTTAATTGGATTTGTTTATTTGGTTTTTATAGCAAAGCCGCAATCTGCACTATCGACACAATTTCTTCGGCTAAAAACGTTCGTCCAACTTTAATAAGGCCCACCAACTCACCCAATTTACAGTATTTCAAGTCGAATAACACTTGGTGGCCATTACTAAAATATTTTCATTATTTTATCGTAAACAAAAACGACACATGCAGATGAAGTTTTATATTCAACTTCAGTTTACTTCCTATATATTACGAGTATATTATTCTTGGGTGGTGTGAAAATCGTTTAAAATAACACACAAATATGTTAAAGAAAAACAAGAGTAAAATTTCGGAAATATAAAACCACTAAATGTTTTTTTTTTTAATTTTATGATTTTATATTCTTTTATAAAAATAATAATAATAAATAAATATTTATTTAACAATAAAATCACACATATGTTATTTTATATTTTCTGATGAGTTTCATTTGGAAAATTTATTAAAATAACAATCGGAGTAAATATACAAATCATCATCATCATCATCATCAACATTCACATCATTGTTGTAGATCCGTAATGAAAATAAAAGTTTTTCCGTTTTTATTTTTCCAAAGTGTTTTCTTTTCCAGTCTGTTGTTTTTTTAAAATTTTTTTTTGTTTTTGGAATGGAAATAAAAATAAAATTTTTATTGACTAGGATTTTTTATTGCGGTCTCAATTCGGAAAAACGTTCAGTATTTAATAATACGAAGTCTTATTTTATTTTAAAATTACTATTAAACTTTTACTACCAGACAAACATAAACACATTCGTATAAATAGTTGTGGTGCGGGTATTAATGAATTACGGTGGAAATCAGAATTTAATAATTAATTAACGATTAATAATTATGTTGGTTAATTAATTAAATTTTGTTTTTTAACGCAAGTCGTACACACTTTTCGAATATACAAATTGTTTTGGTAAGCGGAATGGCGCCAAATTATTTATTTTTGTTCTGTTTATTAAATTTATGTGCACTCATTATACATATTGTGATTTTCATAAATTAGTTAT